>OZ024909.1:56355121-56781748 GCA_964017125.1 Flabesymbios commensalis | reverse complement strand
CTACATGAAGCTCGGCCACGCCGCGTAGTGTGGCTCTGGGAACCAGAGTATCATGACCAAAAATTGTTTTTGATGTTTTTATATCTAGGAGGTGCATTGCAAGGTACATTTTCCCATATAAATAAAAATTCAAGGATTGATAATAATTATCATAAATAGACCATTACCTTCCGTGTAATTACCTTAATTTTTAAAGACTTGTCTACTTTACGACATTTTGAAAGTGACTTTTTAAAATAGCAAAATTAATGGATATGAAATTGGTCCATAATAACGGTGCGTGACAGAACAGTCACGCACAACGGGCAGCTCTGCCTGACACAATTTATTCATGTCTAGCCAGCAACGGGATGAAATATATTAGCAATGTTCGGAAATACCCCCCCCCCCCGTTCGGAAATACCCTAACCCGCTCCACCACATAGTATTCAAGTCATAGTTGCTTGCGTCCTAGTTTGAAGACAACAGATCGCCAAATGATGGCTAAATATTTATGGACCAATTTCAATGGACCGAGCTTCATGTAGCCTCTGGTATGCCCCAGTGGCGAATGTTTGTAAATTGTTGCTATTTTTAGATGAAAATAGGGTAATCCCCGATTTCAGACATTTTTGAAAGGTCACTTCCCCGGATGAAGAGTTGTTCACAGTATTGTATTTCCCCTTTGACGCATTTCCTATGACTTGACCCAGAAAATTATTCACTGGCCTCAATAGCACAGGCATGATGGTCACGTGACTAAGAACCTTGGTCAATACCCGGCCATAAATGAAATTGGCAGGGCTCGCCAGGCAATGGTCATGATCATAGATATAGGGGAAATATATGGTCATGATAGCCTTATCATTTGGGACGTGTTCGGAAATAGACCCATCAATTAATTTGGTTTCGTCTAATTACGAACACTAGGCCTATAGGGCCTACACCACAGTTTCACAGCGAATGCGTCATTTCGAAAGGAAATACATGAATGGAGCGATTTGTAGGCCTGCAAACGGTTGTGACGTTACTATGCGGGTTTGAAAAGTAATATGAAGGAAACTATGAAAAAAAATCTCAGATTTCAATAGATTCGGGTAATCTCGAACAGTGGCATTTCCTAATTTTTTTTTGTTTTATATTTTTTTTTGTGGACTAATTACAATTGACATTGATTCTATTTGTATCATATTTGAGTATACTGCGCATGTTCCTGCTTCTAGACTGGTTATTTTCTCTTTAGATTAAAAAATGGGTGGGTGTTCGATTATACCCTACTTGGTGTTCGACATTACCCCCTCTATTTCAAGTATACCCGCCGTTACCTTGGGTACTACAACTTCCTGTACAACTTTCAGATTCATGAATGGCCGTGCACGTGGTTAATTACGTCATCAATCATAGTTTCATTCATCAACTGATGTCACGTGGGGAGCTGATAGACAAATGGGGACACCAGACATCAAGTGCAGAGGCTTAGGTGTTCGGAAATACCCGAACCCGCTCTAAACATTCGCAAAAAAATAGAAAAATATCACATTCCTAAATAGACAAAGAGCCGACCAGAAACAAACAAAAAATACATGAGTAAAGCTGCGTCCAATTCCACTGTTAAATAATAACTTGTAGCGATCTTGAGAATTTTCCTAGAAATATTTTGCGCTCCAATTATTCTTTGTGTGTCGTTTATTTTAAATTCCACTTTGATGAGCCTCTTCAAAGATTATCAACAATTAAAATTATCAACAATTTTTTTTGGCACAATCTCTCAACATATTATTTTTTTATGTACAAGTTTTCAGCATATATTTTTTTTTACAGAAATTTGAAAACAAACATTTTTTTTCAAAAATAGTCTAGGCCCCCCCCCCCAGAAATCAAATGGTGCGTCCCTTAGGTCTACGTAAGAGGGTGCAGTGAAAGTGCATTACGTCCACATTTGATAATGATGGATTAGGGCTACTGTATATTTCATGGCCGAGTAAGAAACATTAAAAGCTGATAATTTACAACTTTGTTAGGCCTATTTTAGACAGAAGAATTAAAATGGAAAATTAAAGATTTCGTGAAAATTCCTGGCTAACTGGGGCATTATAAAAGTCCCAGAAGAAGTAATAATTGAACTTTTGTAATATTAACATTGTAGTCCTGTGAAATGATTCTTTGTCAAGCATATTTCATTAGGTGCAGTGCTTCAGAACGTGTGTAAAATCAGCAAGATGTATTATGGGAACCGAACATAATATTATAAATGCCAATGATCGATATAAAGGATATACATCTTTTCATGATAATGCATCTTAGAGTATAGATATACATTCCCTGACACATTTATAGCTGATTTTTTGCAATGCTGTTGACAAACGTCAAGGCCCCTGGGCCTCTTGTTGTACCTTGATGTTGGCCCAGCACTTTGGCCTAATTTATAACATCGGTATATCCAATTAAAATATTTTGCGGAATACCACGAAAACCGCTCAAGATAACTAGACCATTACTATAAATCAAAATGTGAGGTTTCAGGGGAGGGTGCGAGTGAAAAGAGAAGTGAAAAGAGAGAGGCACTATAAGGTTTATAACTAGTGCATAATCTCGCGTCAGCCCTCGCGCTGCGCGCTCCTCTAAGCTAAGGGGAGGATGCAACGTGACAAATTTCGACTTGATCAAATTCAAAATGGCCGCCTATCGGCCATTATTTACTTTCACATGCCCGACTTTTGGTAAACCGTGATAGATGGCTAGACCATTTTTATAAAACAAAATGTGAGGTTTCAGGGCAGGATGCACCCTGAAAAATGTCAACCTGATCAAATTCAAAATGGTTGCCTATCGGCCATTATTTACTTTCTCACGCCCGATATTTGATAAGTACGGTGGCCCATAGAGGCCAGAAATGTCCAGGAATAAAATAAATATAAAAATGTTTAATGCGTGCCCACGCAATAAAATGCGTACCGCATTTTACCTGGTGGGCGCGATAACTTCTGTTTTTCGCGTATCCTCCTCAAATGTGTTATGTATGTTGCTAATGACTAGTTCTCAACACAAGTTTGATAATGGCTGAAAAAAAAGATAAAAATAGCCGATTTATTGCAATTTTTCGCATTTTACATCACTAATTTTACCTTGTGGGCGCGATAACTTCAAAAGGTTTCATGTATCCTCCTCCGATGTGTTATGCATGTTACTGATAACCAGTTCTCGGACATGTTCAATAATGGCTGGAAAAAAGTTCAAAATGGCCGATTTATTGGGATTTTTCACATTTGACGTCAATAATTTTACCTTGCAGGAGCGATAACTTCAAAAGTTGTTCATGTATCCTTCTCAAATTTGTACTGCATGTTTCTAATAACCAGTTCTCAGTCAAGTTCAAGAATGGCGGCGGGCTATTGTCGAGTGTGCTTTTGTTTACTTTCAGATGCCCGATATCTGGAAAGCCCTGCTATATGGCTAGATCATTACTATAAAACAAAATGTCAGGTTTCAGGGGAGGATGCACCCTGAATTTTTTACCTCGATTTAATACAAAATTGCCGACAATCGGCCATCTTTTTACCTAAATAGGCCTGATATCGGGTAACCCGTGCTAGATAGCTAAGACATTACTATAAAAACAAAATGTCAGATTTCAGGGGAGCATGCAACCTGAAAAAATCGACTTAATCAAATGCAAAATAGCCACATGTTGGCCATTATTTACTTACCTATATCAGATATTTGGTAATGTTAGATGGCTAGATCCATTACTGTAAATCAAAATGTGAGGTTTCAGGAGAGGAAGCATCCTGAAAATGTTTAACTTAGTCAAATTCAAAATTGCCGACTTTCGGCCACTATTTACTTTAAAATGTCTCATATTAAATTATTCGGTCAAAGGGACATGCCCAGGTCTAAGATCATTAAGAAATCGGTGATTTTATTTTAGCTTAATAATATAACCATATGATGTAAAGATGTCCATGGACTAGAACTTACTGCAGAAATTTTTTTTTTTTTTTTGCTGCGCACTTACCAGTTAGACTAGATATAGAGACGAAATTCCCGTATTTCTTATTTTTGACATGGTCGGTTGTCAATAATTAGTAATCAGGAATTTCGTCTCTATATCTAGCCTAGCTGGTGAATGCGCAGCACAAAAATTAAAAAAAACTTTTGCAGTTCTAGTATATGGACATGTTTACATCATATGGTCATATTATTAAGCCAAAATAAAATCACCGATTTTTTTATGATTTTAGACCTGGGCATGTCCTTCAACCGTGCTAGGTAGCTGAATCACTACTATAAAACAAAATATGAAGTTTTAGGGTGAATGCACCCTGAAAATTTTCAACTTGATAAAGTTCAAAATGGCCGACTTTCGGCCAATATTTACTTTAACATGCCTTATATCTGGTAAACCATGCTAGATAACTCGACCATAACTATGAAGCAATATGTGAGGTTTCAAGAAGGGATAGGCCCTGACAATATTAAACCTGATCAAATTCAAAATGTCCGACTTTCCGCCATTATTGATACCAATATGCATATCTTACAAACCGAGGCAGTTAACTAGACCATTACTCTAAAACAGGTAATGACTTATTGCTTCCACCAGGAAGTTATGCTTTGGCAGAGTTGGTTTGTTATCTGTCCATCGGATGACTTAAAAAGTAACAAACGGGTTTGCATGAAATTTTTACCAGAGATGTGTCTCGAGCTAAGGAACAATCGGTTAGATTTTGGGGATGATCCCGATTGTAATCTGGATCCTGATTTCTCGCAAATTTGCATGAAACTTTTGTCCGAGGTGTCCGAGGTGTTTTAGATCATTAATTTTGATGGAGGTTTGCAGTCTCTGACTCACTGACTGTCTTGCGTCTTGATTTTTGACAGTCTTGGACTACGGTAAGTAACACTACACAAAATCGCTTCAAAAAAAAGAATTTCATATTTTTTTGTTCCCGAATGATATCTTGGAATCCCCTTGGATTGTTTTCATATTGGGCACACATCATCCATGCCTTTCAGGGTTTCCAAATTCCGCTTGACCAGAAAACCTGATGTAGGAGATTTTCATTTCTGTTTGGGAGCGTTGTATTATTATAGGGCCTAATAGTCTAGCAACGCTGTGTACGTTTTGAAGCAGGCCTATACAATGATGATTTAACATTTATTGTATTGCGCATGAAAATTGCGCAATGCAACAAATTTGATTGACTATAAAGTATTCTGGAAGAGATAAGACGTATTATTCAGCTTGGTGACATCCCCACCCACCTTCATATTTATACTACATGTACATCCAGAAACACACACACGGTCACCGTTGCTAAGGGGCCGTTCAAAAATTACATAACGCTTTTTTGGACGATTTTTAAACCCCGTCCCCCCTTCGTAACGCTTTTAACGTTACTTTGACTACGCTCCGTAACGCATCACTTAACCCCCTCCCCCTCTATAAGCGTTACGTAATTGTTGAACGGCCCCAATAGCTATTGTAATGATACACCCTAGACATCTCCAGACATGAAGATTTCCCACATCAGGTCATCTGGTCAAGCGGACTCTCCCCCAATGAAGGTGGGTGGGGATGTCGCCAAGCTAAATAATATGTCTAATGCCTTCCAGAATACTTCAAAATGTTTTCAGTGGCGGATCCAGAGGGGGGCGCAACAATTTTTCCGGGGGAGCATGCCCCCCGGACCCCTCTAGAGCATACAAAGCTACGGTGGCTTTTTAGGGCCACCACAAATACAAGTTAGACTTGTGCAGCCTCTCTGCAGGTTTTGGATCTCTGGCTGGGTGTTCACACACGGATCAGTACTGGATCCTTCACCTGTGAATCCAGTGATTTTTACGTCATTCCAATAATGTATTGATGTGGTGACTGATATTGGATGGAGCTAGAAAACGTGACATGATGCACATGTTTATTTTAATCCAACCATCGCAAATGTTATTTCCAATATAAAGGGCTGTTTCTGTTTATATTACTCTACCATCTATTACTATTACTGATAAAATATTTAATGGTTCTTTCTAGAAATAATATGTTTACATTTCGCCAACCGGCGATTATCGCCCCCATAACACCGTCTGTACACCATACATTTGCCTAGCTGACCATCAGGTCCAAAAGATCAAAGTGTTTGAACAAGGGGTCCTGGCAATGACTTTTTTGATACTGTTTTGGCATTGAGATTTTAAGTCGCGCCTTATTGACCATAGATAACGGTAATTAAAGCACGTTGTTCTTCACACATTAAGCTGTATAGACAAATATAATGCCGGCAACTGACTCGCCTTCCAGCAAACATGATATGTTCTCTTAAGGACGGCCCGCCCTCTACAATGCTGGTCCAGTAAAAACACATCGTGTGCTTGGAATGTGCATCACTGTGGACGTCAATAGAACTAATACAAATCATCATGTTCTAATTACGCCTTTGAACTGAATAATTAAATATATTTTCTAAGATTAATAGCTCAGGTTCAATTGATGTGAATAAGCAAGCGAAAATAGAATAGGAGTAGGATAGGGTGGGGCAAAACGCCTACCGTAAACATTTTAAGCTGTAGTTATGTACTACCAACCTCTAGGAAAACATGTAGTCCACCAGACGTTGGATACAAAATTGCACTATCCACTACCCTGATGTTACATTCCCTATTAATTTATTTTTGATCTCGAAATGCAAAAATACAAAAAGACACAAGTGGGCTTTTTGCTTCACATCATGGGGCAAAACGCCTTTTGCCAAGGGCAAAACGCCCATGGTGGGCGTTTTGCCCCATCCGCTACCTAACATAATAATACACTGTCCATGACCTTAGGTTGACCAGATTTTCAGTGTGGTTAAAGCAAATTCAATAGAAAGAGAGGTTTAAGTGAAAGTCAGACGGACCAGCAGTAGCTAGCCTGAGTGTGAAATGGGCCAGCTGTAGCCTGAGTGTGAGACAGGCCATTAGCCTGAGTGTGAGATGGGCCGGCAGCCTGAGACAGGTCAGTAGCCTGAGTGTGAGACGGGCCAGCAGTTACCTAAGCGTGAGATGGGCCAGCAGTAGGCTTAGCATGTGTGTCAGATGGGTCTGCAGTTGTTTGAGTGTGAGATGGGCCAGCAGTAGCCCGAGTGTGAGATGGGCCAGCAGTAGCCTGAGTGTGAGATGAGTCAGCAGTAGCCTGAGTGTGAGATGGGCCAGCAGTAGCCTGAGTGTGATATGGGCCAGCAGTAGTCTGAGTGTGAGATGGGCCAGCAGTGGCCTGAGTGTGAGATGAGCCAACAGTAGCCTGAAGGCGAGATGAGCCAGTATCCTGAGTATGAGATGGGCCAGCAGTAGTCTAAGTGTGAGACAGGCCACAGTAGCCTTTGTGTGAGATGGGCCAGCTGTAGCCTGAGTGTGAGATGTGCCAGTAGCCTGAGTGTGAGATGGGCCAGCAGTAGCCTGAGTGTGAGATGAGCCAGTAGCCTGAGTGTGAGATTGGCCAGCAGTGGCCTGAGTGTGAGATGTGCCAAAAGCCTGAGTGTGAGATGGGCCAGCCTGAGTGTGAGACAGGCCGGAAGCCTGGGCGTGAGACGGGCCAGCAGTAGCCTGAGTAAGAGATGGGCCAGAAGTAGGCTTAGCATGTGTGTCAGATGGGTCTGCAGTTGCTTGAATGTGAGATGAGCCAGTAGTCTGAGTGTGAGATGGGCCAGCAGTAGCCTGAGTGTGAGATGGGCCAGCAGTGGCCTGAGTGTGAGATGGGCCAGCAGTAGCCTGAGTGTGAGATGGGCCAGCAGTAGTCTGAGTGTGAGATGGGCCACTAGCCTGAGTGTAAGATGGGCCAGCAGTAGCCTGAGTGTAAGATGGGCCAGCAGTAGTCTGAGTGAGAGATGGGACAGTAGTCTGAGTGTGAGATGGGTCAGCTGTAGCCTGAGTGTGAGATGTGCCAGTAGCCTGAGTGTGAGATGGGCCAGCAGTAGCCTGAGTGTGAGATGGGCCAGTAGCCTGAGTGTGAGATCGGCCAGCAGTGGCCTGAGTGTGAAATGTGCCAGTAGCCTGAGTGTGAGACGGGCCAGAAGCCTGGGCGTGAGACGGGCCAGCAGTAGCCTGAGTAAGAGATGGGCCAGCAGTAGGCTTAGCATGTGTGTCAGATGGGTCTGCAGTTGCTTGAATGTGAGATGAGCCAGTAGTCTGAGTGTGAGATGGGCCAGCCTTAGTCTAGTGTGAGATGGGCCAGCAGTAGCCTGTGTGTGAGATGGGTCAGCAGTAGCTTGAGTGTAAGATGGGCCAACAGTAGCCTGAGTGTGAGATGTGCGAGTAGCCTGAGTGTGAGATGGGCCAGCAGTTGCCTGAGTGTGAGATGGGCCAGCAGTTGCCTGAGTGTGAGATGGGCCAGTAGCCTGAGTGTGAGATGGGCCAGCCGTAGCCTGAGTTTGAGATCGACCAGTAGCCTGAGTGTGAGATGGGCCAGCAGTAGTCTGAGTGTGAGATAGGCCAGCTGTAGCCTGAGTGTGAGACAGGCCATTAGCCTGAGTGTGAGATGGGCCGGCAGCCTGAGACAGGTCAGTAGCCTGAGTGTGAGACAGGCCAGAAGCCTGGGCGTGAGACGGGCCAGCAGTTGCCTAAGCGTGAGATGGGCCAGCAGTAGGCTTAGCATGTGTGTCAGATGGGTCTGCAGTTGTTTGAGTGTGAGATGGGCCAGCAGTAGCCCGAGTGTGAGATGGGCCAGCAGTAGCCTGAGTGTGAGATGAGTCAGCAGTAGCCTGAGTGTGAGATGAGTCAGCAGTAGCCTGAGTGTGAGATGAGCCAGCAGTAGCCTGAAGGCGAGATGAGCCAGTATCCTGAGTATGAGATGGGCCAGCAGTAGTCTAAGTGTGAGACAGGCCACAGTAGCCTTTGTGTGAGATGGGCCAGCTGTAGCCTGAGTGTGAGATGTGCCAGTAGCCTGAGTGTGAGATGGGCCAGCAGTAGCCTGAGTGTGAGATGAGCCAGTAGCCTGAGTGTGAGATTGGCCAGCAGTGGCCTGAGTGTGAGATGTGCCAAAAGCCTGAGTGTGAGATGGGCCAGCCTGAGTGTGAGACAGGCCGGAAGCCTGGGCGTGAGACGGGCCAGCAGTAGCCTGAGTAAGAGATGGGCCAGAAGTAGGCTTAGCATGTGTGTCAGATGGGTCTGCAGTTGCTTGAATGTGAGATGAGCCAGTAGTCTGAGTGTGAGATGGACCAGCAGTAGCCTGAGTGTGAGATGGGCCAGCAGTGGCCTGAGTGTGAGATGGGCCAGCAGTAGTCTGAGTGTGAGATGGGCCAGCAGTAGCCTGAGTGTGAGATGGGCCAGCAGTAGTCTGAGTGTGAGATGGGCCACTAGCCTGAGTGTAAGATGGGCCAGCAGTAGCCTGAGTGTAAGATGGGCCAGCAGTAGTCTGAGTGAGAGATGGGACAGTGGTCTGAGTGTGAGATGGGTCAGCTGTAGCCTGAGTGTGAGATGTGCCAGTAGCCTGAGTGTGAGATGGGCCAGCAGTAGCCTGAGTGTGAGGTGGGCCAGTAGCCTGAGTGTGAGATCGGCCAGCAGTGGCCTGAGTGTGAAATGTGCCAGTAGCCTGAGTGTGAGACGGGCCAGAAGCCTGGGCGTGAGACGGGCCAGCAGTAGCCTGAGTAAGAGATGGGCCAGCAGTAGGCTTAGCATGTGTGTCAGATGGGTCTGCAGTTGCTTGAATGTGAGATGAGCCAGTAGTCTGAGTGTGAGATGGGCCAGCCTTAGTCTAGTGTGAGATGGGCCAGCAGTAGCCTGTGTGTGAGATGGGTCAGCAGTAGCTTGAGTGTAAGATGGGCCAACAGTAGCCTGAGTGTGAGATGTGCGAGTAGCCTGAGTGTGAGATGGGCCAGCAGTTGCCTGAGTGTGAGATGGGCCAGAAGTAGGCTTAGCATGTGTGTCAGATGGGTCTGCAGTTGCTTGAATGTGAGATGAGCCAGTAGTCTGAGTGTGAGATGGGCCAGCAGTAGCCTGAGTGTGAGATGGGCCAGCAGTGGCCTGAGTGTGAGATGGGCCAGCAGTAGCCTGAGTGTGAGATGGGCCAGCAGTAGTCTGAGTGTGAGATGGGCCACTAGCCTGAGTGTAAGATGGGCCAGCAGTAGCCTGAGTGTAAGATGGGCCAGCAGTAGTCTGAGTGAGAGATGGGACAGTAGTCTGAGTGTGAGATGGGTCAGCTGTAGCCTGAGTGTGAGATGTGCCAGTAGCCTGAGTGTGAGATGGGCCAGCAGTAGCCTGAGTGTGAGATGGGCCAGTAGCCTGAGTGTGAGATCGGCCAGCAGTGGCCTGAGTGTGAAATGTGCCAGTAGCCTGAGTGTGAGACGGGCCAGAAGCCTGGGCGTGAGACGGGCCAGCAGTAGCCTGAGTAAGAGATGGGCCAGCAGTAGGCTTAGCATGTGTGTCAGATGGGTCTGCAGTTGCTTGAATGTGAGATGAGCCAGTAGTCTGAGTGTGAGATGGGCCAGCCTTAGTCTAGTGTGAGATGGGCCAGCAGTAGCCTGTGTGTGAGATGGGTCAGCAGTAGCTTGAGTGTAAGATGGGCCAACAGTAGCCTGAGTGTGAGATGTGCGAGTAGCCTGAGTGTGAGATGGGCCAGCAGTTGCCTGAGTGTGAGATGGGCCAGCAGTTGCCTGAGTGTGAGATGGGCCAGTAGCCTGAGTGTGAGATGGGCCAGCCGTAGCCTGAGTTTGAGATCGACCAGTAGCCTGAGTGTGAGATGGGCCAGCAGTAGTCTGAGTGTGAGATAGGCCAGCTGTAGCCTGAGTGTGAGACAGGCCATTAGCCTGAGTGTGAGATGGGCCGGCAGCCTGAGACAGGTCAGTAGCCTGAGTGTGAGACAGGCCAGAAGCCTGGGCGTGAGACGGGCCAGCAGTTGCCTAAGCGTGAGATGGGCCAGCAGTAGGCTTAGCATGTGTGTCAGATGGGTCTGCAGTTGTTTGAGTGTGAGATGGGCCAGCAGTAGCCCGAGTGTGAGATGGGCCAGCAGTAGCCTGAGTGTGAGATGAGTCAGCAGTAGCCTGAGTGTGAGATGAGTCAGCAGTAGCCTGAGTGTGAGATGAGCCAGCAGTAGCCTGAAGGCGAGATGAGCCAGTATCCTGAGTATGAGATGGGCCAGCAGTAGTCTAAGTGTGAGACAGGCCACAGTAGCCTTTGTGTGAGATGGGCCAGCTGTAGCCTGAGTGTGAGATGTGCCAGTAGCCTGAGTGTGAGATGGGCCAGCAGTAGCCTGAGTGTGAGATGAGCCAGTAGCCTGAGTGTGAGATTGGCCAGCAGTGGCCTGAGTGTGAGATGTGCCAAAAGCCTGAGTGTGAGATGGGCCAGCCTGAGTGTGAGACAGGCCGGAAGCCTGGGCGTGAGACGGGCCAGCAGTAGCCTGAGTAAGAGATGGGCCAGAAGTAGGCTTAGCATGTGTGTCAGATGGGTCTGCAGTTGCTTGAATGTGAGATGAGCCAGTAGTCTGAGTGTGAGATGGACCAGCAGTAGCCTGAGTGTGAGATGGGCCAGCAGTGGCCTGAGTGTGAGATGGGCCAGCAGTAGTCTGAGTGTGAGATGGGCCAGCAGTAGCCTGAGTGTGAGATGGGCCAGCAGTAGTCTGAGTGTGAGATGGGCCACTAGCCTGAGTGTAAGATGGGCCAGCAGTAGCCTGAGTGTAAGATGGGCCAGCAGTAGTCTGAGTGAGAGATGGGACAGTGGTCTGAGTGTGAGATGGGTCAGCTGTAGCCTGAGTGTGAGATGTGCCAGTAGCCTGAGTGTGAGATGGGCCAGCAGTAGCCTGAGTGTGAGGTGGGCCAGTAGCCTGAGTGTGAGATCGGCCAGCAGTGGCCTGAGTGTGAAATGTGCCAGTAGCCTGAGTGTGAGACGGGCCAGAAGCCTGGGCGTGAGACGGGCCAGCAGTAGCCTGAGTAAGAGATGGGCCAGCAGTAGGCTTAGCATGTGTGTCAGATGGGTCTGCAGTTGCTTGAATGTGAGATGAGCCAGTAGTCTGAGTGTGAGATGGGCCAGCCTTAGTCTAGTGTGAGATGGGCCAGCAGTAGCCTGTGTGTGAGATGGGTCAGCAGTAGCTTGAGTGTAAGATGGGCCAACAGTAGCCTGAGTGTGAGATGTGCGAGTAGCCTGAGTGTGAGATGGGCCAGCAGTTGCCTGAGTGTGAGATGGGCCAGCAGTTGCCTGAGTGTGAGATGGGCCAGTAGCCTGAGTGTGAGATGGGCCAGCCGTAGCCTGAGTTTGAGATCGACCAGTAGCCTGAGTGTGAGATGGGCCAGCAGTAGTCTGAGTGTGAGATAGGCCAGCAGTAGCCTGAGTGTGAGATGGGCCAGCTGTAGCCTGAGTGTAAGATAGGCTAGCAGTAGCCTAAAGGTGAGATGGGTCAGCAGTAGCCTGAGTGTGAGATGGGCCAGCAGTAGCCTGAGTGTGAGATGGGCCAGCAGTAGTAGGCCTAGTAAGTGTGAGACATGCCAGTAGCCTGATCACGAATCTAGATCATGATCACCCATTAAATTATTTATTCAACAACACTGATTGTCAAAAGGGGCAAAACGCCCACCTGCCTTGGGCAAAACGCCCACATACCTGGGGCTGCCCCACACCATGGTAGGCGTTTTGCCCCGATTGAAAACTGTGGAAGCTTCTAAATGTTGTCACGTGACAATGTATATACCTTTCAATGGAAACCACATTGCATTGGTAACCAACACTAGTATCTTCGATGTACCCCGGTAACTAGTGGTTCTCAGTATTCCTTGGGCCTTGAGAGAAAGTACTGTTCGGATTTAGTAAGGATTGTGTTATATTATGTACTTAGCATGTATACACAACACTGTTTCGTTCCAAATGGTCGGCGTTCTCAACAGTACATTGAAAATGTGGCAGCAGCTATTTAAGAAATACATGATACTATAAAATCACGTGGAATGACGTCATGGAATGGCGGTAGACGTTTTGCCTCACCTGGGCGTTTTGCCCCATCCCACGCTAATATAAAAGTAATAGACTATTATCTATTACTTTGCCATCTATTACTATTACTATTACTTTCATTTTTTCACGATCTATTACTATTACAGTGCAATTGACCCGTTACCTGTTACAATCGCCTATTATTATTACCCCATCCCTGGTTTCCAAACAGAAAGTATTTTACCCACTGACATGCTATGAATAAACAGTACAGTTAGTGATGGTGCTAATTCTTTAGCATAATTATGTAAATAAGGAGAGGTATATTATTCGGTGGTGTAGCCTACCTATATTATAGCATACTCAGTAAATCTTATAGTTGACAGACTCGTGATTAATTGATATGTTATATCAGACAATGACATATCATCATTAGTATCAGCAAAAACAGAGTGAAAATATGAATTGAACATAGCAGACTTCTGACTAGAACTTGTTGACACTGTCTTGTCTAAATATTTTAGTACACTTGGTGTATAAGTTTGAATTCAAATTTTCTTTGACAGAATGCCCAAAATCGTTTTGGGTTATTTTTAATAGATTTGGCCATGTTTTCCATGGACTGATGACGTTTATTTTTAGCCCGCCTTTTAATTTTAATTAAAAAAGGTGGGCTATTGCAATTGTTTGGCGTCTGCGTTAACATTTGGTTGTGGGCACGATAACTTGAAAAGTTTTTCATTTATCCTTTCCCAAATTTTTTATGCATGTTACAAATGACCAGTTCTCGGACAAGTTCAACAATGGCTGAAAGAACAATAAAAATATGCGATTTTCGCATTTTACTTCAATAATTTGAACTTGTGGGCAATAACTTCCAAGTTCAATAATGGCGGCGTGCTATTGTCGAGTGTGCTCTAGTTCTGTAATATTTTTTAGTAAAATATCTGGAATTCCTTAATTAATTGTAATAATTTCAATAGAAAAAAGTATCTTTATTTTACATGTATCCTTCCCAAATTTATTATGCATGTTACTAATGACCAGTTCTCGGACAAGTTTAATAATGGCTGAAAAAAATAAAAATGGCCGATTTATTGTGATTTTTCGCATTTTACGTCAATAATTTGACTTGGGCGTGATAATTTGACAAGTTTCTCATGTATCCTTCTCAAATTTCTTATGCATGTTACTAATAAGCAGATCTCGGACAAGTTCGATAAAGGTTGAAAAAAAAATCAAAATGGCCAATTTGATTTTGTGCATTTTACGTCGATAATTTGACCTTGTGGGCGCAATAACTCAATAATGGCGGCGGGCTATGGTCGAGTGTGCTTTTGTTTAACATTTTGCATAATTTGTTTCTCACATATTGGATTTTTTTCTCCAAGATAAATGTCGATCAGATCTTTTAGCAGCGAACCATGCAGCATATTTCGGAGGTGTCGAACTTCTCCATCGAGCCAAGGAGGTATAGATTTTAATTGTTATTTGTTATTTTAGGCACACATTTATTAATTATAGACCCTACCCATTAAAAGAGAATTCCACTTTGACACGGCATTATCAATGTTACAAGCATTATTTACATAATCACACAGATTTGTCATTAATGAGATTTGTTAAAAGTGTAGAGTTGATCTTTTTAAAATTGTATGCAATTCGTGATATATCACGATTTACTGCGATGTCAATATTTAATACAAACTCTAAGATAGAATGATATGTATCAAATTCAGCTGGGTACTCATTAGGCCAAATTGTCAGATTAGATTGTCAGAGTTAGTCACAACTAGGTCAAGTATATTACCGTGTTTATTGGACGGGACTGAATTGACTTGAAGTAAAGAGTGTGCATTAACCAAGTTACAAAATAGTTGACTTCTCTGAGAATGAGATGAACAGCTGATCCAGTTAATATGAGGAAGGTTAAAATCGCCTACTATGCAAGTATGATCGAATAAATTTAAAATTTCTCTAAACGTAGCCTACTTGAAATTTCATTAACACATCTTTCTATGTCACCTGATGGAGGCATATAGACTACAACAACAGCTATATTTTTCAGTTCTATGAGGTTTAAGTTCACATATAACAATTTTTTCGCCTGCAAGTTCAAGATTATTCCGTCTACATGAGAACACATTATCCGGAACACAACGAGCTACACCACCGCCCTCTTTATCAGCGTGAACATCTTGTCTGTCTCTACGATAAACGATGTAGCACTGCGGGGGAATTTCGTTGTCTCTAACTGAAGAATTTAGCCAAGTTTCAGCTATGGCAACTATATCAAAATCGCCTAAACTAACTATGTATTGCAGTTGTTGTATTTTGTTTATTTGTGGGTGCATGATTTAACACTACATGATTTATATAATGCAGAGAGTCCGGCCTTGTCTTTCGATGTTATGGAGGTACATTTCGTTATGCAGTGATGAGTTATCTCCGCTGACGAAGACGCATCACTAGAAGGACACTCTTCCTGGCCAGACTTCTAAGCGTTTGGACAACGGTTGGCCTTATATATTATGACCTATGAGCTGGCATTTGTGGCCTGTCACCTTAAACCCACAGCGGTATCGGACAGAGAGATGTCCAGAAACTCCACAGAAATCGCACAGTGGTTCTTCATCAGGGTTGTTGGGACGTCTGATTGGGTGTCTGCGGCAGATATGGCTTTCTTGGCTCAGGTGCATATTCACATTTCTTCATATACTGCGTCCACCTGCATCGCGTTGATGAGAATGTCTCACAGAATTACTTTGATGTAGATTTGTTTTATTGTGGGTGCGAACTGGTCTGGGTTTACTTTCAGGAATACACACACCAAGACCTAGGTTTTTGCTTAGCAAGTCACTGCCTTAGTTAAGTGAACACCATCATCACTTAGCACACATGTACTGATGGAACCGTCACTTCTTAAGTTGGCGCCATTGTCAACAAAGGTGCACCCTTTGTCCCGACAGAGTACTGGGCCAGCTTTAAAGGCTGATAAATCAATCAATCAATCAATCAATCAATCAATCAATCAATCAATCAATCAATCAATCAATCAATCAATCAATCAATCAATCAATCAATCAATCAATCAATCAATCAATCAATCAATCAATCAATCAATCAATCAATCAATCAATCAATCAATCAATAAATCAATCAATCAATCAATCAATCAATCAATCAATCAATCAATCAATCAATCAATCAATCAATCAATCAATCAATCAATCAATCAATCAATCAATCAATCAATCAATCAATCAATCAATCAATCAAACTCCTATAGTATAGCGCCTAAATACTCAGCGGACCGAGCTCAGACGCGCACAAATCCTTAGCATAATCATGTGTCATAATACAGGTCGAAGCAGGTTCGTCAACAGGGAGCCGGGCCGTCACAGGTCTATGTTGGGAAAGCCAGACCAAATAGGTGAGGTTTAAGTAATTTCCGGAATATTAAAATTATTTGGGTATTGCGTATTGGCACAGACAAGCGTTCCATAAGGCTGGGCTAGTTTTAGAAAGAACAGTTATTTTCACTCACTTGAAGTTGAGTGAAACTTACTCATATTTGTTTATTTATGACAAAATGTTGACAAATCTTGATGTTTAAACGGCAATTTCTGTCCCGATAAAAGAGTAGAGTCGTGATTAGCTGTGACAGGGTTACATTTATCATGTTTTTATGACGTAACTTAAATAATAATTCTAATGATTGAATAAATGAAATGAAAATTAAAAGTAATAAATATTTCTCAAAAAATATTTCAGTTTATGAAACACAAAGGGCAAGATTATCAGATCTACTAAAAAATAATTGAAAATGTTCACGTCACACCTCACCTGCCCTTTAGTGTTGCGGGTCACAAATATAAATGCATGTGAAGATCTCCAATAAAGCTTGACTTAACCCTTTAAGCCCCCACGATGCATTATTTCACATCCCTGAAAACAGACCTAATTTCCCTACAACTAGGGGTTTTAGAACGAAAATTTTCATGTAACTGGTTTACCAATACATAGCAATTTTCTTTATTTTTTTAACCACATCAAATCATCTTCATCCACTACAAGTCGAGAATTGCGACAGCAATTCGCGGCTTGTAGTGGATGGAGATGGCAATGGTAAATTCCGGCTTGAAAGGGTTAATTAATTTGAAGCTGTCCATTTCGTCGGAAATGCCAGCTTCAATTGAATCAAAATGTATCACGAACGAAGTAAAGACTAATAAACAATTTGAGCCTAAGGATACTGCTCTTTAATTAATTAATTAATTAATTAATTAATTAATTAATTAATTAATTAATTAATTAATTAATTAATTAATTAATTAATTAATTAATTAATGACAAATTCAATGCACTCTTCAAAGCCAATATGTTACCAGAATGACCCATGTCCCTTTGGACTTGAATGTACAGCTTTAGCATGTGCAGTGACTGGCACCAAGAAAAGTGTTACTTAAGGAGGGTCATTCATAGTAGCAAAATTGATCCATCTATCTCTACGATGATAAGGGCAGCTAACTTCCGTCATACGTCATACGAGATTTTTTTTTAATAATAACATTCCTGTTTGAATTCGTAACATGTGATCCATAATCCATAAAAATAAAGTAAAATGCAAATTAGTAATATACATTGCATTATATTATATTATATTATATTATATTATATTATATTATATTATATTATATTATATTATATTATATTATATTATATTATATTATATTATATTATATTATATTATATTATATTGTATTGTATTGTATTGTATTGTATTGTATTGTATTGTATTGTATTGTATTGTATTGTATTGTATTGTATTGTATTGTATTGTATTGTATTGTATTGTATTGTATTGTATTGTATTGTATTGTATTGTATTGTATTGTATTGTATTGTATTGTATTGTATTGTATTGTATTGTATTGTATTGTATTGTATTGTATTGTATTGTATTGTATGGTATGGTATGGTATGGTATGGTATGGTATGGTATGGTATGGTATGGTATGGTATGGTATGGTATGGTATGGTATGGTATGGTATGGTATGGTATGGTATGGTATGGTATGGTATGGTATGGTATGGTATGGTATGGTATGGTATGGTATGGTATGGTATGGTATGGTATGGTATGGTATGGTATGGTATGGTATGGTATGGTATGGTATGGTATGGTATGGTATGGTATGGTATGGTATGGTATGGTATGGTATGGTATGGTATGGTATCGTATCGTATCGTATCGTATCGTATCGTATCGTATCGTATCGTATCGTATCGTATCGTATCGTATCGTATCGTATCGTATCGTATCGTATAGTATGATATCGTATCGTATCGTATCGTATCGTATCGTATCGTATCGTATCGTATCGTATCGTATCGTATCGTATCGTATCATATCATATCATATCATATCATATCATATCATATCATATCATATCATATCATATCCTATCCTATCCTATCCTATCCTATCCTATCCTATCCTATCCTATCCTATCCTATCCTATCCTATCCTATCCTATCCTATCCTATCCTATCCTATCCTATCCTATCCTATCCTATCATATCATATCATATCATATCATATCATATCATATCATATCATATCATATCATATCCTATCCTATCCTATCCTATCCTATCCTATCCTATCATATCATATCATATCATATCATATCATATCATATCATATCATATCATATTATATCATATTATATCATATTATATTATATTATATTATTATGGGGAAATAACTAGAATGTTTACTGTAGCGCTCTGAGTGTAGCCTCACAATTGACTCGCTGACCATTATGTCTGGCTGACTGATGTATACGATTGATCCCGTATTAATTGGTCAGACATAGCACAATAAGTCGTGCATATTTGAACAGATTCATGGTCCGGTGAATGTCAATTGGATTGTAGCCTTGCTGATAGTCAGTCATAAAACGTGTAAATAACTACTACGAATTTGTTCAAAAAACACACTGGCAGCTGCTGATTTTATGTAAGGGCCTAAAGCAGTTATGGCGAATATTATTTTCTAAAACATTTCAGCAAGGTCCGAGATTTGTGTCTAGAGTAAAGATTATTTTTGACAAGTTATATACCAACGAAGTACTGCTAACAAACCATCTATTTTTACTTGACAATTTCTCTTTCGTATAATCTTTTCCTATAATTTTCAACTCAGAAACTACTGTGAAACTACTGTGATAACTCATGGCCCCAGTTTCAGCAACTGACTTAAAGTAGTTGGGTCGTCATGATTCGCTGAGTAAACACTCGCATGCGCAGCATGGTCAACGCCCACAAGAGTGGGGTCCACCGCAATGTAAATATTATGGTTCAGTAAAGCAAAACAACTCACCTGCTTTAAGTCAAAATGTTTTCTTAAATAGCAACACGTGCTCAAGTATCAACCAAGCAGTGATATTAAGATTGACTTAATTATTAGACTTAATTAGGTCGGTTGTGGAAACCTGGCTCTGAGCTCGGTAAATAAAGAACGATAAACTCTTCTACTAGATCTCCCCAGAGCCTGTATTGTCGTACAAGTTACATTATATCGTAGGCTTCGAATTGGTCGAGATGACCATCTCGACCAATCCGAAGCCAACGATATATCGTAACTTGTACGAGAATACAGGCCCTGCAGATATGGAGACGGAAAAACCTATTATCATGCAAGTAGATAGATCGGCCAGGCATTGTAACAGTAGCAATATAACAATGGAGGTGCTGTCAGCGGGATCGTGAATACATCCGCAATGGAGACTAGTGCCGGGTCTGCACTAGTTAATGTCGCGGATGAATGCCCGACTCCCCGTGATTCACCTCAAGAGTGACCAGCAAATACGAAACGCCAACAAAGATGATAATAGACGCAGGCGGCGAGGCGGCGAATGAAAGAGGCGGTAAAATGAGAAAAGAGAAGCAGCAAAATGTGACACCCCGGAATCCTGGTGCCTTTTGTAAAGCAAGGAATTTAATATTCCACGGCTCACTGCATGATCATGCATATTGTGTAGATTGAAACCAAGAAAGAAACCAGTTTTGTCTCCATGTTTACTTGATATATTTCTTGTGCTGTAATAAACAACGTAAATTGAAAATTTGGATTTATATTATCCAACATTTCAAACGAAACGAATTATTTCCAGTTTACTAAAATAGGATAATACGTGTTGTGGAACAAGTGAGTCAGTCAGTCAGTCAGTCAGTCAGTCAGTCAGTCAGTCAGTCAGTCAGTCAGTCAGTCGGTCGGTCGGTCGGTCGGTCGGTCGGTCGGTCGGTCGGTCGGTCGGTCGGTCGGTCGGTCGGTCGGTCGGTCGGTCGGTCGGTCGGTCGGTCGGTCGGTCGGTCGGTCGGTCGGTCGGTCGGTCGGTCGGTCGGTCGGTCGGTCGGTCGGTCGGTCGGTCGGTCGGTCGGTCGGTCGTCGGTCGGTCGGTCGGTCGGTCGGTCGGTCGGTCGGTCGGTCGGTCGGTCGGTCGGTCGGTCGGTCGGTCGGTCGGTCGGTCGGTCGGTCGGTCGGTCGGTCGGTCGGTCAGTCAGTCAGTCAGTCAGTCAGTCAGTCAGTCAGTCAGTCAGTCAGTCAGTCAGTCAGTCAGTCAGTCAGTCAGTCAGTCAATCTCTTGTGTAGCCCATGACGCCTGTTGTAGGTTACCAGAAATGCATTTCTGATGTTACCCATCACATTTCCACAAAAGCAACATATTGAAAGCTCGTCACCGTGGGTCTTGCAAGGAATAAACCTCTCCCCTATCAATGTGACTAGGTGGTCACGTTAATCGCGACTTCGTTGAAACCTGCAGTTTATCGATGTTAATTTATCGCGGGGCCACGCCCTTCGCGCTCCTTACCAAAGCGCATCACCTCGCCTTGCTGGGTAGGCCTCTATATTTAAAAAAACAATTGAATTGAAAATAACGTTAGTATAATCCATCACAATAATAATGTCTGAGCATCCAAGCCATGATGTAGAAATTGCAGAAGCCAGTCACACCTCAAGTGGATTACTGGCATCAGAAAAGCTGAATGGTGGCTTCATTGACTCTTGGCTAAATCTGTGGTTAGGCCTAGGGTCTACTGGGTTCGAGTCGCCACGGTCTTTGTATTTGTTTAATATGCACATATAGCCTACAGACAGTGGGGTAAAACGCCACATAAATAACCGATTTACAAAGCATAAATGTGAAATATTTTTTTCGTTTAATTGAAACAAACATATACCAGCTACAAGTAAATGCAAAATGTCCTTACGTTTGAAAACTAGACTTGCTATTAATCCGCTATTTGAGTCAATATTTTTGTTGGAATAAAAGAGATCGGATGCACATGGAAGCGTTGAAAGGACTAATATATTTAACAGTCTAACATTAGCTTGGAAAAAATAAATGTTTCATATTAGAGAATAATTATACAATTTTTAACACACTTTTCAGAAGCAGGTTTCCCTGGACGTGGGGACCTGATTTAAAATACAACTTGTATAGTAAACAAAGCGGGGTCTAGCGGTCTATTATTATGAGTCATTTTGTGAACCGGCTGATTGCTTCAAAGCGAAATAATTAAATATTAATAATACATAACCGATATTACAACAACCAAGTTCTAGCTTGGTTTAAGATATGTTTTCTTTCTAATTAGGCTTTGATCGGAAGTGTGATAGAAAAAAATTGTATCTGCTTGATTAAATATATTAATACTAGGCCTACCGCTCTCTGCTCAATTTTTCAAATCTCAATGCGTGGCAGAAAAAAATAGACAAATACAACTTTTTTGGTTCTTAAATCCTCATTGATCCCAGCTCAGATGCGCTAATTATTATGAAAAATAGAAAACTAATCGACTTGTATCTGCATGATGTTGAAATCCATCTCGTTTTATATGCAATATTATATCTAAGCCATGTATAATCTCGACAACTCCAATGAATGAAACTCAATGGGTTAGCTCCATAACTTTGCTTAGGTGGCAAAACAATTAGATTGATTAGATTTATCAATATATTTATTTGTGGCGGAATAATGGTGTTTTGTTCAAAGAAAGGAGTTTTCGACCTGTTCAATAACATCTCAATTATTGACGATGATACCAAGTCTAAGAAATAACCTTGGTCGTTAATGTACAAGAAAAACCAATTCAGATTCAGTCGAGACACAGAGACAGGATCATCACTTATTCAGTAGATCTGAGTAGAAGTGTATTCTTGCTTTTACCACGAGAAATAAAAAAACGTAGTACATAGGCCCCTATTTTATGAAATGTGCGACAAAGCTTAATTATGCATCCCAAAAATGGTTTTGTTGTATAACGTTTCGAGAAAATTGCAAACAAAACGTATTTGCTAACGGGTTAAACTAACGACTTTCAAAATACGATGGCCTGTTTAGACTTTCCACCTTTGTAAAATCAGAAAAAGTATTTTTTTTGTTTTGAATAAAATTAAAGAATCCATGAATTATATCATATGTAATCTGAATTCATGACCTGATAAATGTAATTAACCAGCAGAATAATTAATCTCTGGCAGAATTCTATGGAATACAACGTCAAATATGTTTTTTTTTTCACTTTTAAATTATGTCTATTTCTGTGTATATATTTTTTAATTTTGACATAGGCCTACTAGGGCAGCCTGTTCTAAACATCTCCCGTGTATTTCTGATTCCGTTTTGTTTTATGTCTGGCAAATATCACTATTCACGACATGATAAAAGTGTAATTATCCCACATTTATCGGATCGACAGTTTCTTCTTTCTTTGACCATCGTGAAATGACTCTTGAGACAGTTGACTGTTTTTCCCTGGTCGCCGTAACAACATCACGTTAAGGGTCGCCGGACAATAGGCGCGGTAGATTGTGAAATCCTTGAGAAAGGATCCGGATTCTTCGCCACTTCTTTTGTACAATCCTGTGATAGAATTCTTTTCTCATGATAATCACATGCGAGGCTCATCCATTGTTAAAAAGATACAGCATTCATATGTCTGGCGTTTGCTTTTCCTCTGTTCATCGCTCGCTGTGTAGCAACCTTTCTAAGGCTGTTGACGAGTGACCTCGGTCCAGTGCAAGACGTGGGATCAATGTTGGACCAACGCCACTTGATGTCGGTCCAACATTAAGCCAACACATCTGTGAGAAAACTTTTCATTTTTATCGCTAGGTTCTACGTCTTTTCTCACCTCGCAAGGTCATTCAAGCGCGACCCTAGACCCCCCCCCCTCCCTCCCCGAGCTGAAATCAGACCCACACATCACAATTCCGTTTCTAACATATATGGCCGGATATAATATGAAAAAGTGGTCAAAATGTAGATTTACTGATGCATATACATAATATATCAATATAATAATTGTATTTCACATTCTAATTTACTTATAATATAATTTGCACGCCATATGGTAGGCCCACTCCATTTCTGATATTTCTACGCTTCGTCTTTGAGCGATTTATCCCCCTATGACATGTCAAACGCGATACTTCAAAACATATTTTTCAACAAATATGTTGTTGACATAATTATTTCACGTTTATATAATAGGTAAACCTACCCAAGTATAGAATTATGAATCCCATTATTATTTAAATAACAGCGAGGTGACGCGTGGGCATGATAAGCTGATTATGTCATGTGGTGGAATGTGCCTGATTCAATTGTGTTCTGAGCCAATTAGTATATCTTAGCCAATTATACATGATACTTTATATTCAGCGGTAAAACTGGGAGTGAAAAATTATGTGCATTCATAAAAATAATAGTTTATAGTGAAGAAAAGAAAATAACAAAAACGATTTTGTAGAGGAGAGCAAAGTTTTTTTTATGTGATTATTTTATTTTTCTAAAAATACAAAAAAATAACAAAGACAAAACGAGAAAGTCGCAAACCATGTATGTTTAGTTATAAGTGGTGAATCTTTCTTATAGCCCTACTATATGAAATATGCAGACATAGGTCTACCCTTCCTCTTCTTAATTTGCCGGCCGATAGGTAACCCTTACCCGGCCCCATCACCCCTCACACACACGTAAATTCAGATATTATAGCCCTAACATGCTCAGATCTTATGTCCCCAAAAAGGAAAGGCACACTCCCCTACTATTGTCTTTTGCGTAGGACAGTGCATGTACAATGATACCTGTTAACCTTTTCACTACCATACATGACGGAAATTTCCGTCGTCATTCGTCAATGAACTTAACCATAAAATGACACAAATTTAAAAAAATATATACTACATTTATGTTAGCAATTCCAGCTTCAAATGACGAAAAATAGAACTCGTACACCAGTATATCTGGATCCTGGCATGCACCCCGGCCTGGAAGTCAAAGGGTTAACTATTATTTTCCTTGTCAGTTCCATTTATGAAGAATGTATGAATAATGATGGAGATATTGTCTGGATTGCAAGCATACATGTACATACAATAATCCTTTCTTTTAAAATGTTTTTTTCATATATTTATTTTGAATGTATAATAAAACATCCAAAATCGAAGCCACACATCTCAGGGATTTCTATTTGTCAACAATGGTTTTTAAATATCAACAAAATACTAATAAATGCTTAGGCAATAATTTACATTGCCTTTAAATTAGCGAATAACTTTAAATTGTTGAATTACTTTTTCGTAAATTTAGAAGTTGAAATTGTTGAAGTAAATTCTATAGTGAATATTGTGTTTTATTTGCCACCTCCTTTAGAACTGACAGATATGGTTTTATCTCTGTGAAATAAGCGTAGTGAAATCACCTTCTGTGTGAAAAGTGCTTTCAGCGTCAAGAGTCGTCATTGCACTATGTATACGTGCATGTCAAAAGCTATTAAATTATCAAATATAACATTGCATATACGTGTATGCCAAAAACTATTAAATTATCAATTATAACAGTATAAAATAAACTGGTTTAATTTCTCCAAAATCTGAGCATGAGCTGTATATATTGTGCAATTAAAACATGTTACAACTATTGAATGGATTGGAAATTCTGAAATACCATAACGTTAAAATAATTTTGAAACTAAGAAAAAGTGACCTCGCACTGTTTGACCCGGGATCATGGTGTGTGAGGATCATGGAGTCTCTGATATTATTCTAAGAGCCACCAGACTTGACCTCACCCCACCACTCTGTGACAAGGATTTGCAGAATTGCACCACCCACCCCTCACCATGAACAAGGACAATATCCCAGCAAACACAACACATTTGCATAACATTTGTACAATGCTGGACCAACGTCGAAGACGTTGGGCCGATGTTTTACACATGTTATACAAATGTTTCGTGTTTGCTGGCGTCCGTGTTATCACAACCAGACCATGTGCTTTGGTTACTTCTGAATTCGCCTTTAATAAAAGCCGAGCCTAAGCTAGTCCCAGGTCAGAAACCACGAGAAAAAAAAACGAGAAAAAAGGGGACAGAGCGAGACGTTTCAATTTGAGTCAGTCCGGCATCAACAAGACAATAAGAGAAGTTAACGAAAAAACAGAAACATGAAGATCGCCATCAGCATCGTCTGCCTCGCACTTTTCTGTGCGCAGGCGCTAGGTAAGAAATCAGACGTTATAGTTTTAAATTAGTCAATCTGATCGTTAGATATCGTTTGAATGTTTTATTGGTTATTTTTGTTGTTTTGATTATCCTACCCAACAGTTAGTGTCATTATATGTGTCTATTTAGGAACGTATAGCTAGAACATATTTAACAGGATACTGTTCAGAGACAAACCAATACTGCCACTGAGCTATCCTAGCTGGCGTTACGTGTCTCTAGGGACTACATTGGACGTAACGTAATACATATATATAAAGAAAAGACCGTTGCTTTGAACAGATACATGTTTTTGTCCCTCAAATTCAAATGTAATCCCATAAATTACACTAATCCAAGTAAGTGCATGGGTAAAAAAAAACAATGTTCTTGTTTATTAATCCAAGGCTGTTATATCGCGAAGTAACTCTAAAATTGTATAAATGTCAGAATTTAAATTGCTTAAAAGTATATAACGTTGTCGACAGAAACATAGCCCTCACCCTTGATAATCTATGCATGTGATTTTATATATATCGGTTGTAAAATGTCAATTGCGAATCTTAATTGCAAACAGTTGTAGGAATGCAATAGCATACACCATTAGTATATGGCACTATTAAGTTCCAATCGCCATCTCAGTTTGCTGTGGATTCCGGTGTCGATAAACTTTAAGAAAACATTTATTCTTTATTATGTAGATGAAATTCTATTGAGATTTCAAAATCGATAGGCCTATATTATAATTATGCGTATCAATTAATGCCCCAACATTCCGTGACTATTTTCGTTTTTATGTTTCAGGTCAATCGACTACCCTGATGCCAGATAACAGTATGTACACTTATATATTTTTATCTCGGGTTGTATCTAATGTTTTAAA
Organism: Flabesymbios commensalis; assembly: GCA_964017125.1. Taxonomy (NCBI): domain Eukaryota; kingdom Metazoa; phylum Annelida; class Polychaeta; order Terebellida; family Flabelligeridae; genus Flabesymbios; species Flabesymbios commensalis. The sequence goes on along the minus strand of OZ024909.1, from coordinate 56,755,440 downwards.
CCCTTAAAGCGCAGAAATATTTTTGTATAAACCATGGAAACCAAAGGGGTTTTTCAATTTTAAATCATCATAAATATCTTAGTTGGATCTTTCTGATTCATTTCAGTACCTATAGGCCTATGTCATGGGTCTTCGACCACTAGAAATATTTTAATTTTTTTAGTGCGGGGATCGTCTCCGCGCTGAAAGGGTTAAATGCGCGATGCATCTAATTTTTGTGTAGATGGGTCACTTTAAGTTCAAATGTTAAAAATAACATATTAAGTCAATGTTTTTGCAAAAAATAACCATATCAGCCATCTTGTCGTTCATTTTGAGTCACCATTTTGAATAACGTTGCTATTTGTTTATATTATCCACCCACTTTTAAATATAGTTAGTAACAATGTGAGCTGTAAATATTGCTTAACCACCGGGTTGACTCATATTTTTTTCCTTTTTCAAGTCGACTTTGGAGATGTGTGTCAAGAGGTGGAGCATTGTGAATCTTGTGAAGATCCAGAGGTGGAATGCCGGGAATGTGACGACGGAATGATCATGAATTTAGACAAACAAGGATGCTCAAGTAAGAACATGCAATCGCACACCCGATAGACACAAGACAATGAATCAATGTTGTTTTGACGTTAGTCCAACGTCGTAGACGGTGGGCCAACGTTAAAACAACATTGATTCAACGTCTTGTGCCTGCTGGGGTGCCACGTAAACCCTTACAGCGCTTAAATATTTTTGTATGAACCATGGAAGCAAGAGGGTTTTTCAATTTGAAATGGCAATGAATGTCTTAGTTAGCTCTTTCCGCTTCATTTGAATACGGTACCTATGTTATGCGTCTACGGTCATTAGAAATATTCTACTCTTTCAGTGCGGGGATCGACTTTAGACGTCATAATCGGATGGTCCCCGCGCTGCAAAGTTTATTTACATACAAAGGTAAAGGTGCAGGTTTATAGTCTGACATCAAGTCTGAAGACCTATCATGCGACTTTACATTTTACCCCCTGGTCACTGGACCTGTTCATTTGTGTGCCATTTCAACTCCACGTAGAGCATACAGTCCTGCAGCCGTTTCGGCAGCAATGTCCCAAGATTGAGAGGGGGGAAACATGATATTTCTCTGAAAATCCTGCACCAAGCGGGATTCGAAGCCGCACGGCAGGCAGCGACATCGGCTGAGCACCACACTCTAACCATTGCGCGCCATGTCCTTCTACGTTTTGTAACTTTTTTTTCTAGCCCCGTCTCAAAGTCCTAAACCTGTAACTGAAACCATCGATTAAATGGTTTGTGTCGGACCCTCAGCTAACTAAATAACCACATTTGAGAGATATCTATTCTTGACACAAATAGAAATATGTTTTGCCATTTTAAGCTGGAAATTATGTTAGCATCGCCAGCTTGAAATGACGAAAATGGCTGACAGTAGCCTACTGTTCGACAAGGAAAAAATATGCATTGAACATTGAATTAATTATAACATTTGATACTCGAAGTCTAAGATAGTATGTTGAGAATCGTCATAATTTTTTCGTTTTTTTTCAGGTTGCGGAGTTGGTTGCGAAGAGTGCGAGAGAGACTTGACCGACGCCATTGTCTGTTTGGAATGCTACGACCACTATGCCCTGACCTCAGATCAGGTCTGCCTGCGTGAGTACAGATTTTTAGACCTCAACCAAATTTTGGCGGATGCCTATTGTCGTCATGCTTTTGTCCTATTGTCCATCCGTCCGGCCGGCCCTTCGTCCGTCTGTCCGCCAATTCTAGCACTATGACATTAATGGAATGAGCTTTAAACTTCATATAGGCCTACAAGTTAATTATGACTATACCTTGAATGAGACCATTTCACCTTTCCGTGACCTTGATTTTTCTGATCGGCAAATGTTCTCGTTGACGCGATTCACTCAACATTGTTCTATGTATCGCTCTAAAATTTATACCATATAACAATTTCACCAATAGCTCGAATGAGATCGAAAATTGGCGCGCATTAGCCAAAAACTAGGTTACGACGTCCAAAATTGCCGACTATCGGCTATTAATTTTTAATATGCGTAATATCTGGAAAACCGTGCAAGATACATGTAGCTAGACCATTACTATAAAACAAACTGTGCGGCTTCAGGAAGGGATATGCCCGGAAAAAACGAACAGTTAACATTTACTGAGCAGGTTTTTATATTGCTCTTCTGGTTTTATATTGCCCTTCTGGTTTTATATTGCCTTTCTGGTTTTTTGTTGCCCTTCTGTTTTTTAATCTGTCTGATGTTGTTTTTCAGCTTGTGGTGAGGGTTGTGACGAGTGCTCCTGGGTGTCAGGCACTACCACCATCTGTGACGTGTGCTGGGATGAAGGCTACACTCTGCGGAGCACAGCCAGCGAGGACTGTCTGGGTAGGTGAAGACTCACTGAATAGATGGATGGATGGATGGATGGATGGATGGATGAATGAATGAATGAATGAATGAATGAATGAATGAATGAATGAATATGGATGAATAAATGAATTCATTCATTCATTCATTCATTCATTCATTCATTCATTCATTCATTCATTCATTCATTCATTCATTCATTCATTCATTCATTCATAATAATAAATGTATATTAGGCGCCCTTATGCACATGAAGGCTGAAGTGTAAATTAAAAGAATTCAAATGAACGTTTGCCATTCGATTCACAGACTGTGGTGATTGGTGCCTGGAGTGTGTTGAGAATGCTGCCCTTGGTCCAGACTGCACAAAATGCCAAGACCGTCACTTTATCACCGATGTCACCTTGAACTGTGGAGGTGAGTATAAACTACATAAAACAACGCTACCAGCAAACATGATACGATAAACCAATGCCGATTTAATGCTGGGCCGACGTTGCAGACGGCGGGCCAGCAATAAATTGACATTGGTTTAAGGTATCGTGTTATCTGTGTATCTGATAATATGACCAGTAGTGTGTTAATAGTTTAATCCTTTAACAGCGGGTGCCGATTATATTCGGTCTTTCATTTTTTATTAGCACATTACGTACCACATTTTAAACGTGTTAACGATAAAACGTGACATTAATCGGCAATATTTGAAAGCAGTTGACCTCTATGTTGTCGAATCTGAATAATTTGAAAATAGTTAACCTCCATTTCGTCAAATCTGCATCATTTTCACTCACTAGAAGTTGTGGGTCGCGGCAGCGAGACACAACTTCAAGTGGGTGAAAGTTCCAATTGAATAATTTGGCGGTTAAAGGGTAAATGTATTGCATGTATCATTAGCATTAGCATTTTAACACCAACAGCTGAATAACGTCCCACGCCACCAAGGTCGTATCAGCTTCGAGAACGTTACATGACTTTCTGTAAACATATTTTATTACACTAAGAGTTGTTCATTAAAATAATTACTTTCGTTCACCACAGTGATCAAGTCTATATATCAGATGGCTAATATTTCTGTTTTTTTGTATCTAAAAAGACGTGTCGATCTGCGACTATGTAAAGTAGCAGATAAACCATTTAATACCGACTCGGTATTTATTAATAAGCCATGTAAATGTTTATGGATTTACATCCATCTGTTCACAGATTGTCCTGATTATTGTGCTACCTGTAAAGACGATGGAAATGGCAATGGCGAGTGTACGGCCTGTGACACCGGATACGCTTTGAACAGCGACAAGACAAAGGCTTGCCTAGGTGGGTATCAAAATAGTTACAGTCGAGCACTCTATCTCTAAATTTTAAAGTTGGCCTTTTTGTGGTGTAGGCTTAGCTTGCTCTGACTGGCTGATTGAAAGATTTCGATGTAATGTGATTTCAATTGTATTCATTGTTTATTTTTAACGTATTCACTATAGCTGGACTGATAGAGTCTACTCCGACTGCAAAGTCACTAACTTAGTTCAAATTTATAGACCTAGTTAAACTAGAAAAGGATCTTCTGACGAGTTTAAGAGTCAACCACCCTGTGACCCTCGACACTCCTTGTTTTGTATCCGCACTATATTAGGGGAATATAAGTTCTGATAATAGCATTATACTTCTACAAATAAAAAATTAACACGATGAATTGCACCAAAAGTTTCAAGTACACTGTCAGGATTATTGCCAACTACATTATAGTGCCACAGTGGTCAGATTGGAGGTTTTGGATTTTCATCATTAAAAAAATAAAAATAGCATATACTCCTGTGTGTATGTTATGTGTGTTATATATGAGATGTTTGTTTATTTTAGTTTGTCCCTCTGAGTGTAACGCATGTAACGGTCAAGCTTCATCATCCAGCTCCCTTTCACAGGCCTGTACCGGCTGCCGTGATGGCTACTACTTGGACGATGTCTTCTGTAGATGTAAGAGAAAATCCAGCAAACACAAGACGTTGATTCAACGTCTTGTGTCTGCTGGGAATAGTTGACCCTTAAAGCGCTGAAATATTTTTGTATGAAACATTTCAAATTGAAATCATCACAAATGTCTTAGTTGGTTCTTTCCGTTTCATTTGAATACCTATGTACAGCCACTATAAATTTTAAATTGTTCTAGCGCGCGGATCGCCTTAAGACGTTAGTATCTGACGTCTAGAGATGCCAGATTCTGCCGTCTAAAGTTTGATCCCCGCGCTCAAAGGGTTAATAACAAATACAAAAGACTCCATGACCAGATGGCTTTTGGTGAAATAAATTAGTATTCGAGCTGAAGGGGGAGGAATTATTGTATTCAACTATTGTATGTCACTATTTAATATTAAACATAGTGACCGCATAGTAAGCACAAAACATTTCTATTACATTTGCACAACATCGGCCTAACGTCCTCGACGTTGGTCCAACATTGTACAAATGCTATAAATATGTGTTGTGTTTACTGGGCGGTGAAGTAAAGGAATGTCCTGATAAGTTGAAAACACTATGTGGCTAGGAATCTGCATCATCTCTTGGCCAGTCTCACGCGAGTGGATCGTCCTGCGGGTTCGTGGGTAAGATAGCTTGTTAGGGAAGATGAGAATCTGCTGTATTCCACCAAACCCCATTTGGGTGTAGGGGCCTAGTGACGAGGGGCTATATGTATAAATAGTGCTAGTTTCTTACATAGTCTTACATAGGCTCAGGATGCAGCAGATTCAACTTTTGTATTCCAACTGGCATTACTAACAAAAGCCATGCCCATCGCTATTCGTCGCTACTGTGAATTATTCAGTAGCTTATTTGGAATACCAATAGTGACCAGTCCATTATTTTGATAGTGCTCGGTCAACATCTCTATATGTGTAGTATTATATAAAATCCCCCCCCCCCCCCCGCATAATAATGATTAAATACAGTTGTACATATGTTTATGTTTTCTGTCATTTGCCCGCAGCTTGTGACTCGACATGTGCCACCTGCAGTGCAAACAGTGCCGGTGACTGTCTCAGCTGTGACGATAACCGTTTCCTCAGCAGCAGCACATGCATACGTAAGAGAAACTCCAACAAAGACGGAAGACGTTCAGCCAATGCTGGTTTAATTTTGGCCGAACGTTGGGCCAAAATTAAACCAGTATTGGGTCAGGGTCTCGTGTCTTCTGATACTGCTGCATGTTTGAAAGTGGACAGTGATCCCTAAAATATATTTTTAAACTTTATATATATATTATACCACATCAATCTGTTTATATTTTACAGTGATTTGACTTAGCTACTTTGTAAATTAGGATAAGTATATCTCTTTTCACAGTGTGAATTTTCACAGTGTATGTACATATCACTTGCATTATGTGTTTTTCACAAAATATTAAACTTCTAAATTATTATCTGTACTCGGAGTGTGTCCGCATATTTACAGGGTGTGACACAAATTGTGACGTGTGTGAGAGTTCAACTGAATGTTCAGACTGTGAACAGCATTACAGAGTGGACTCTGTCAAGAGCTGTGATGGTAAGCTTAATATTCTACATATTATTCAATGATCGGCGGACATTTTTAAATTTGCTTATCGTATTGTTACAATTTTTGCCTGGAAATTACTCAAAAGCCAATAAATGCCCATGTTAACCGTTCCAGTTCCCCTGTCTCATATATGCACAGTAGTTGGTAATTTGATGTATTTGGTGTAATGAATAAAATGCTGTCATTTACCTTCACATTGACCCTTAAAATGCTATGGTATAGAATTTATTTTTTTACCGCCACTCACAACTTCAAGTGGGTGAAAAAATAAGATAACTCGGCGACGAAAGTATTATTTACTTATTTTTCAGTTTGCCCCGATTTTTGCAACGAATGTGAGCTCATTGACAGCGTTGAAGAGTGCACAGAATGCTACGACGAGTACGCCCACAAGCCTGCCGACACCATCTCCTGTGACAGTCAGTTTACACGTTTTATATACACTTTACTTTTTTCTTTGTAAATATTTATAGCACTTTTAATTTTGAAAGAGATATTTCATAGCTGTATTTTTTAAACAGATAGGCTTTTTCTTCTCGTGTAATGTTTCATATGCCACTTCAACACGGTCAAACAAAACGTCACAAATTAAAATACTTAGGACACAGTAGTGAAACGTAACTTTACAAATTATTATACTTAGGACAGAGTAATGAAACGTAGCTTCACAATTTAAAATACTTATGACACAGTAATGAAACGTAACTTCTTCAACAAAAACAGTCACGAAACAGATGCATGACTTGTATTTTTCTATCTTTTCAGTCTGTGACGACACCCATTGCCACCTTTGTGATAACGATCCCGCTATTTGCACATCTTGCGTCGACCTCTACGTTGTAGATACTACAAACTACGACTGCGAAGGTAATACGAAACACTTTATATCTTCTCTGCAAACAGAGATACGTTCACCTAACTAGTGCGTCTTTAACATTTAATGTTAGACGAACGTCCCTGACGGTCACCTTCAGCTAAGAAGTAGTAGGCCTATACCGCAGGCCAGACCTACGTCTCTGGCATTGACTCAGCAAGCTGTATGCCGTAGGCCAGACCTACGGTTTGGACGTATCTGGCATGGACTCTGCAAGATGCTGACGGCGAACAAAAACGGTTTTTAGTCGGTGCAATGTTCATCTTTGCAAGGCTAATGAATCTTTTAAAATAATTTATAATGACTGAACCTATTCCCCACTTTTATTTCAGTTATTTTTAGTGTTAAAACGTTTTATTTTCAGCCTGCGTGTCCAACTGTGACGCCTGCGAGTGGACGAACAGCCGCGTGGAATGTGTGGACAACATGTGCTCCACTGGCTACGTGAAGAACAACCAGGACGGCACGTGCGAAAGTAAGTCACAACTGGATTGATATATTATCCGCGGCAGGAATTCAACGCAGAATATCTTGTCGCGCTTGTTAATTCGTAGAATGGAGTCAAAATGTAATAAAATGGAGTCAAAAATCATTTTTAGCTTTAATTTGATAATAATATTAGGCATATTAGGCCTATATTACATTTGCATTCATAAATTTACTTTCACTAACGTTTAGTAGAACATACAGAATCATTGAACACCCGAAACTGAATGAGAATTCAACCTTTACGACGCTGAAATATTTTGTATAAACCATGTTTTTTTCAATTTAAAATGACCATAAATGTCTTAGGCCTAGTTAGCTCTTTTCGCTGCATTTGAATGCATGTGACGTTATGAGTTTACAGCCATTATAATATTTTAATTCTTTCATTGCGGGGACCGTCTTTATACGTCAGAATCTGACGTCCACGGACGTCAGATTCTGGCGTATGAAGACGGTCTCCGCGCCGAAAGGGCCAGAGAAGCTAACCATGTAATATTCAGTGTTTTATTATTAATTTTAGAGTGCCCAGACCACTGCTCCACCAATGAGTGCCGATACAACAAGAACAGAGGTGACACCGTGTGCCACGCCTGCGACAACGAGGATGATTCCTTCTTTGGTCGCACACCCAGTGACGACGTCTTATCCTGCGTCTGTAAGCACGGCTTTCGCATCTCACCCATTAATCGTCGCATTTTGGTCTCACCACCCCAAATGCCAGTCCCATTGAAATACATGTAAACTGATTCAATTCCACGAGCCGATTGTACTTCTCTCCACCCTCCAACCACCTAGTGCCGCATACCCTGATAAAGCCTGGGCTGTGCATTTGCAAAAACAGGTCCGATATGGGTTTGCTACCCAGTCAGATTTTGAGCTACGTCCCCTGGCGTGTAAAAATGTTTACATACTTCACAGTAGGCTAACATTCATACCCTTTTTCACAGACCAAACACACATCCCTTTAACCCACTGTATCCCCGCCAGATTATCACAAACCGTTATATCTGGCATACTGCATGAAGAAGACATCGTGTACTTTTTAAATATTCACAAAATTGTATTTGTGTTTGTTTTAAATCCAAGGTTGGAACAGCCGCATTAAAATATTTTGTGTGATGATTCCATCATTAGTAGACATTTGCCGGGATTTCGACTTATTTAGGGTGGTGAGACCTTATGCCCCACACGGCAGAATTTGAATAAAATTCATAGAATAAAAAATGGTATAATCGATCTCAATATTTTGGATTATTTCAAATCTGATTATTTGACATAATTATTTGTCTTTTGACCATTTACTTTTATTTTTCTCTCACTCGAAGTTTTGCCTCGCGATCGCAATCCACAACTTCAATTGGTTGAAATGACTAATATTTGTTTAAAGGGACTGGCCCAGGCTAAAATCATCAAAAAATCGGTGATTTTATTTTGGCTTTTTAATATGATCATATGATGTAAACATGTCCATAGACTAGAACTGAAAATTTTTTTTAATTTTTCTGCTGCGCATTCACCAGTTAGACTAGATATAGAGACAAAATTCCCGTATTTCTAATTTTTGACATGGTTGTCAATAATTAGAAAGCAGGAATTTCGTCTCTATATCTAGTCTAACTGGTGAATGCGCAGCAGAAAAATTTAGAACTTTTGCAGTACTAGTCTATGGACATGTTTACATCATATGATCATATTAAAAAGCCAAAATAAAATCAACGATTTTTTTATGATTTTAGCCTGGGCCAGTCCCTTTAAGTTGAGACCAAACATTTCAAATCTCTACTGATGAAACATCAATTTATCTCACAAAAAGTGATGTTTTACATGATAAAAAAGTCTTGACAAAGAGTAGTCATCCTAAGCGCTTCAAAAGGGCTAAACGCCTATACCGTGCTGGGGATTAACCCTTGTCCTGCTAAGTGAGTTTAATTAAATTTTCAACTACTTGAGGTTGTGTCTCGCTACCGCGATCCACAACCTCAAGTGGTTGAAAATTACTCACATTAATCTCGATGTTTAAACAGTCATTTCATTCCCAATAACGGTGAATTATTCGGCTAACAAAACAGATTAAAAAACGACTATTGTCGTGATCAGCAGGCAAATGGTTAATTGTGATGTTCCTTTGTAGCTTGCGCCACAGGATGCGAGTCATGTGATCACAACAGCACCCTGTCGCCAACGATCGAGTGTTTCATGTGCTACCCTATGTACGTGGATGACGGTGCCAACAACTGTGACCGTAAGTAAACGCTCGGGAGTATTGCAGGTTATACTGAATTGGGTAATCCGCTGTCATAGGTCATAATACAAGAATCGAAATAAAAAATGCCGTTGAGTCTATATACTTTTACATCAAGTGAAGAAATAATTATAGGTAGAGACTGTAATGATAAATCTATGCCAAAAATATACAATTTTAGATCTGAACCGAATGGTTAGGAGACTGCCAGCTTATTTCACCAAGTAATATACATGTACCGCACGGTGTAGTTTCATCCACTTTTTCTGCCAGGGTGTATTTTTGAAAAGTACCCAGCAAACACAAAACATAACATTTGTACAATGTTGTACCAACATTGAAGACGTTGGCCCGACGTTGTACAAATGTTATAGAAATGTTTTGTGTTTGACGGGTAAGCATATGAATAGGATTGTTTGACTTCTAACCACCCGATTCAAGTGTAGGGGGGATACTTATATAGCGCTTATTACAATTGCTCAACATGTTCCAATGTGCATAAAACAATATTGTTATCTCTATTCTTAGATATGAAATCTTTAAAACAAAATATTTCATCTTTCATTTCAAACCGGAATAAAAAAAACTCAAGTAGGTTATTTTATTTATTCCAGCTTGTGACATAACTGGATGTACCGACTGCTATAACCACACCTTTTGTGAGAGCTGTGAAACTGGAAGAGTACTTTCTGACGATCAGTCCCAGTGTCTGTGTGAGTATTCAGCACTGTTTTGTTTTAACGCATACTGATTACCAACTGATTTATGCATCTCGTTATTCAGTCCAAAGAATACGTGCAGCTGCTTCCTCTAACATAACGTGAAAACTGAAATGTACATATATTTTTGTTGTTATTCGCCATGACATTTTTATTTTTTCCTGTATTACTGTATATGTAGCTTATCGATTTTTTTCACTACACTAATATTTCATCTGTAGACATTCACGTTTTAAAAATGAGCCTTTGTCTTGCTGTATCGCCAGTTTTTATATTAATTTAAATCTGTAATTGCTAATGAAATTTTTAGCTTCAAGTGACTAAAACATTGCCCTAGTAGGGCACGCTTGGCCCACATTCACTTATATGAATTTTATCATGTTATTCGCCAGCTTGTCCCAGCCACTGTGATGGTACCTGTTCCCCGGCTTCCAGTGGTATCTTCTTGACAGTGTGTGATAGTGACAGCGACTGTGAACTGGGCTACGTCCTCGATGCCGACGACCAGTGTGAAAGTAAGATGCGGACCTATTGGGTCAGGGGGGTGGGGGGGGTCTAAATTGTTTTGTCTATCAACGTAATTTATTGAGTTTATTTGGATGATTATGGTGGTGCCAGGAGCATATTTATAAGTGTTCAAGCATCTGTCTGGTTAAGATTACATAGCCAATCACAGACTGAGATAAAATGATTTACTTTTCATCATTTTTCCCAATATTTTTTTGAAAACTGCAAGACAAATGATAGAGATCGTATGCTACATTTTTACTCCAATATTCACAAATGGTCATTTTTGCTTCAGGATGTGACGATAACAACTGTGAGAGATGTACGGACGACGGCAATGGCAACCTACTGTGTGATAACGGACGCTGTATGGATGGATTTGTGGACGACGACAACCAAGCCTGTCAAAGTAAGTCATTCAGAATATAATAGCTGGGATGTCCCATTTTTGTGGGGGTGGGACCAAAAATAGGATCCGGCAATCAGTCGACAAAATTTAAAAATTGTTGACCTCCATTTTGTCGGATCTGAATAATTTTCACTCACTGTTCAAGTGGAAAAATAGTGCAGTGCTAATGTTTATTACTCACGCCATTTTTAAAACGCTTCATAAGAATGATGTAGATATATAATTTATATTTTATATTGATATCTGATATGATCCGTTCTTGTGTTCAGGATGCCCCACAAACTGTGATGGTACATGTAGCTGGACGGACAAAACTGAGTGTGACTCCAACTCTGACTGTGAGAGCGGCTACGGTCTCATTACCAACACAGACAGCGTAGGAGAGTGTCATAGTAAGTAATTAAGCTTATATACCCTTTCAAAAAGACTGTCTGTTTTAATCCAAGCAGAAACGTATTGTGAATTAGTGTTACTGAATGTGTTTTTCACACACCTCATTGTAATACCTAATACTTTTAGTGCGGCATCGCGTTTTGGAATTCAATTCGCCAACAAAAGCCTGACAAAATATCGAATGTTTTTGTGCACCTCTGAGCTCGATCCGCTGAGGATAAAGGCGCTTTAGAAGTTTTATTGATTGATTGATTATCGATTGATTAATGTTTAGACGTATGGGAATTATCCGTTCCCTTGAATGTGGTAACTGCGTCAGCAATGCCAGAGATGTGATCAGAAACATATTCGTCTTTCACAACATTTATTACAAAACCGCATATCTGCATCGGCTTGCAATGTGGGGTGTATTCGACCACCCACTGATAAATTGTACATTTTCATTTCTCCCAAACGATGACCCGACACAAAACTCATCAAGACACCTTATTACCCACTCACCACTGTAATGATCTCAGCCCATCTAGGGCAGTGAACACAAATATCCACTACATCACTGAAGTACAGGGCATGTCTTTGGCAATGAGTCAGGCCTGTTGTAGAGTGTGTATTAATAATTAATGGTGAGTTTCGTTTTTACAGTTTGTCCCGACCACTGCTCATCATGTGAGTACGAGCAAGACGGTGACAGCGGAAGTCTGCTGTGTACAGGATGTGATAGCGGCTACTCTCTCCACACCGCCTCAAACGAAGGCTCTTGTATCAGTAAGTCCGATCTTAACCCTTACAGCGCGGGGATAGACTTTAGTCGTCAGAATCTGACGTCTGTAGACGTCAGATTCTGACGTCTAAAGTCGATCCCCGCACTGTAAGAGTAAACATATCTCTAATGGCCGTAGACCCGTAACATAGGTATTCAAATGAATCAGAAAATCAGCTAAGACATTTATGATGTTTTCAAATTAAAATAACCCGTTGGTCTCCATAGTTTATACAAAAGTATTTCAGCACTTCAATGATTGACCCCTAGAACATTAATGTCGACTACAGTAGACATTCTGTGTTTTATTAGCACCTATATAACCCCTGATAATCAGTTATTAAAAGTAAAATATGCCTTCAATCTTGGAAACACTGATATATATATATTAGGACTTAAATTTCACAAATAACATACATTGTCAGTCACTTGAAGTTGTGTGTGGCGGTAGCGAGACACAACTTCAAGTCACTAAAAAATTTAATTGAATATCTCAGTGATCTAAGGGTTAACCCTTCAAGCCCTCTTGTCACACTTATGTGCTGCAGTTCATAATTTGAATACAATTTATTGACTATAGAAAATGATAAAATACCTCACAATAAAGCCCATCTGACCTTTAATTTGAGTTATTATACTTATATTTTATTAAATTAGGACATTTTTATTCACCTTGAGGTGTGACTTGCAGCAGCGAGAATGAGAATAATAAATAGCAGGGTGTTAGGAGAGTTAACCCGGTCCCGATTAGCCTATATTCGTTTTTTGCATTTTTATAAGCACGTTACATCTCAGTTTTTACACATATTAACGTGACATCAATCAGCAAGATTTCTGAATCGTTGACCTACATTTTGCCAAATCTGATTTATTTTCACTCACTTGAAGTTGTGAATCGCGTCACCGAGAAGCAACTTCAAGTGGGTGAAAATCCAAATTTATTATTTCGGAGGTCAAATGGTTAAATAGCTAAAGCAGCTCATTCACCGAAAATGTTGATATTTCATAGCAGGCCTCATTATTATATAGACCTACCTGTTCAATCTCCCGTTTCTAATTTTATCCATGTACTTCCAGTTTGCACAGCTCACTGCTCGGACTGCCAGACTCCTGACTCAGCGACCGCGGACGAAGCTTTGTGTAACGCTAACGGTTGTGATGCCGGTTACGGTCTGACTGTTGACGAGAGATGCCAGGGTAAGAGAGGTTACAATAATGTTGTTTAAACGCTGGACAATCGATATCGATTCAATATTTGCTTTTAGTTTACTTTTTGTATACTGTAATACAATGTAATGCAGCACAATGTAACTTTAGTATGAAGAGGAAATAAGTAATGTAATATGCATTACTTCAATACAATAAAATAGAGTACAATACATTATGCTATACAGCACGGGGCAATGTAACTAAGTCTGATATTAAGCAATTCAAAATACTACAAAGATATGCAGCTTGTCGTAACACATTATTAAAATACCGAATTAGCACTATTATTTCATGTTTTCCATTGATCATGACATCGAGTTATTGTTATTCTAGCTTGCCCTGATGACTGTGACGAGTGTACATTCGACGACAGCACTGGCACAACAATCACAACTTGTGACACATGCTCGACTGGTCACAGGAAAAACTCCGAAGTTTGTGCAAGTAAGTAACCTAAACAGTGTTACTATGATTACTGACACAGAAAGCGTCGGCTGTAATACATTAAAAAAAATTATGTGTAGGCCTATACGTAAAAAATACAGTACGTTTACTATTCAGTTTTTTATTATTATTTTATTGAGACTATATCTTGTTATAACAGCTTGCCCACGTTATTGCTCCGAGTGTACTTATGATGAAGAGGATTTGAATACAATATGTGACACGTGTTATGACAGATATGCCTTAGACGATGACAAAGACTGCACAGGTATGGACAAACTAATAGTTTTGTTTTGTGAATGCGTTAAAAAAATGGTCCATTGAAATACCTTGTGTTAAATAATAAACGATTTTGATAATGACGTATGTATTATGTTTGCGTCGATGGACAGACATTTTTAAATTTTTCCAATTAAAGTCGGTTTTCGCGTCATCTGCCATGAAACAAATGTATCGAGAATGGAGCTGTAATTCTGCTCGACCTTTTCCAATATGTTGAATGTATTAGTAACGGAGTGGAACTTTCTCATCCTATTATTTTCACTGTGATGAATGTATTGGTAACGGAGTCGAACTGTTTTTATCTTGTCATATACACTGTGATAAATGTATTGGTAATGGAGTTAAACTTTTTTCATCCTGTCCTATCCACTGTGCTGAATGTAATTGTAATGAAGTTTGACTTTTCTCCAGCCTGTCCTCTCCACTGTGATGAGTGTACTGGTAACGGAGTGGACCATACCGATTGTAAGGCTGGCCACTGTGACAGTGGATACTTTGTCAACAGGGACAAAGATTGCCAACGTAAGTATGAGATGATGATGCTAACAGTTAAAACTGTCAAATATGCGTTTGCAGAGACGCACTTAATGTTTTAAAAAATGAAAAAAAACAGCGTGCAGGTCAATCATTTAACTAGTTTGTGAACCTCATCGATGTCGAAAATTTTACTGCCGTTTTACAACTCTTTGACGACATTTTAGCTTGAATTGCCTTTCCACATACTAGTCATTCAAACTGCATTAGAGCCACGAGAGCAACCTAAAGAAAGACATAATATAGTCTAACTTTTATAGATTGGTATTTTTCACCACCAATGCCTACAATCAGCCTAATTTATAGGTATAAATTAAATTGAGATGGAATTCAATTCAAAGTAATGTCACCAATGCTGTTTGAGCACAGTTAAAGGTGAAAATCGTCCGAGTGTATCGCAATATTGATTTTATCTGTATTCCTATTTTCTAAAGTTTGTGGATCACTGTTTGCAAATTGCCTCACCTGCTCCGACTCCACTGGATCTGGTGCCAACGAGCGTGTCAGCTGCGACGAGTGTATCTCTGGATTTGTACTCTCCGATGACGAGCTCTCCTGTATCCGTGAGTATTATTGATAAAGGGTCATAACCCAGCAAACACAGCACATTTATATAACATTTATACAACGTCGGCCCAACGTCTTCGATGTTGGTCCAACATTGTATAAATGCTATACAAATGTGTTGTGTTTGCTGGGAAGTCCCACTTTAATCATGACCTTCCAATCCAAGCTGCCACCAACCTAATTATCAGTAGTTTCCCCACAGGCTTCTCAGACCTATATAATCGAATATTGCATTGTATTGCTGAGGTAAAATATTTTAAATGTTTTTATGAGTACGCAAGTACTTTCAAATGACATAGAACTTTTATAATTTGCGATTTGATTATGTACAAGGTCTTGCTCACTGACACACTTTGTTCGTTTTTGTTTACGCACAGAACACCCTAACGAGCCCTGTGAGTATTTCGAGGACAGATCTGAGATATGCCAGCAATGCTCATCTGGATACATCCTTGAAGACGGAGAATGCCTGTGTAAGTAGGCCTACTCCACGGTTCCATGAGTAGTACAGATACAATAAAATGTTTATGTTGGAATTTACATAATTGTGTATTAATTTTGTCCGTCAGATGTCACGAATGCATTACTAAGAACAATTTTATTGGTTTCGAAAATGTATTTTAAGAGGAGGGTTCATTTCAAAGCACGTTGAAATTGCATGATTAATAATTAACAATTCGAATATTTACTTAAAGGATAACGGAAATACCTTTATTTTATGATCTAATGGTGTACTTCCTCGTTTTAAAAGCTCTAGTTTTCCAGTTAGTCAGTTGATCATGATACGGTTGTGTAAATTGGCTCAATTAAAAAACATCAATTATGTATTGGTGAAAGACTATATAGGGTCTTGGTACTATTTACCTTCAGTTGAAATTTGAAATAGGATAATTACATAAATGACTTGCTATGTTTTTTCAGTTTACGGTCTCCATCTCAATGATTAATTTTGCTTTTCATTTTTCAGCCACTTGCTATGTGTGTGGAGATTTGTACAACAGGACAGCCGATAACGCCAACAACGGGGACTGCGGAAGTACTGTGGCAGCCGACGATCCCATGTTGACGGAAATATGCGACGACGAGTGCTGGGTGAGCTGCCAGACCGGTATATCCCAGCAAACACCGGGACATTGACCCAATGTCGGCTCAATGTTGGGCCAGCGTCTCTTATCTTTCATTCATTTGAAGCTGGAATTGCTAACGCAATTTCCAGCTTCAAATGAATGAAAAATATGAGACGGTGGGCCAACATTGAGCCGACATTGGGTCAATTTATCGTGCTGCTGGGATACAGTAGGCCTTCTCAGCAATCACGAGACGTTAATCAAATGTTGTTTCAATGTTGGGCTAGCGTCGTGGACGGTGAGCAAACATTGAACCATTATTGGGTTAACTTCTTGTATTTGCTGGTTAGTTTATGTCTCACGGTTCCCAGCAAACACGAGGCGTTGACCCAGTGTTGTTTTAATGCCGGGCCAGCGTCGTGGACGATGTCACACAGGAGCTTGCAGGCTCGTCTCCCACCTCGGAGAATCAGGTGTTAATGAAACATAGTGTTTCTTCTCCGTCCACTCTCAAATATCTAGTGTTGTGGGTTGCCTCCGTGACCGAGAGGATGGTGAGATGGATCAGATCGCACTGCCCTCAAGACACAGGATTCGACATTTGAGTCCTGGTGGTCTGAGGCCAAACACGCTATATTTTGGTCACATAGGCTACCCACAATATTGATTATCTACGAGCGAACGGGGCAGAAAAAATATTGTTTGTTTAAAACCGGAACACCGCAAATGTGAAACGAGCCCTGAACTCCTGTGCGACAGGCTGTATGGTTAACCACTACACCATCACCAGAGGCTGATCCAGCGTAGAGAAAGGGCAGGGTCATCGAACGATAACAAGGGTATACACATATGAAATCAGAGGCGAGCGCAAGATGCATAAGGATTTATTTCAAATAAAATACGAAAGACGCCATCTCTTAGTGTCTAAGGAAGAACAAAATGTGAAAATAACTGTCCATAAAATGTAATTTAGTAATCATATGCATGAAATTATTTTCTAGAATGCCATAACGGCTGTTGAGTGGCAAATTGAAATAAGATGTGTTTTTTCTGGTCAGTTGGAAACCGAACAGAAAACACAAATAAGCCTATAGGCCCTATATCATTTCATATAAAATGTCTACAACTAACCTTACTTTTTTATTTCCAGGTATTCAAGTTGACTACGTCCCTCGGCGCTCACTACGCCAGAACCTGTGGCGTTCCCGAGATCAGCCCCTACTTTGACAATGTTGAATGTACAGAAGAAAACAACTTGATGTGCAGCGATATCAGTACAAATGAGCAAGTAAGTCTATCGTGTAGGCTATGCGAAGGTCATTTTCTAAACCTCAGATGTGTGTGGAGTGTCACTAGGCCTTCGATACGTTATTGCTATAACGGCATTGCCTTTCACTTTATTATTAATAATGGCCGGCAGCTGATTATTATTATATCATATCCGACACGAGTTTATAGGTCTATACAGAAGGTTAAGAGTTGAGGAACAGTCTAGCTTGTCCTTGATAGTTGAGTACAATTTATAGCAGATAACCGATAAAATACTTCCGTCTGTCACCATATGGTATGATGAAAAGGTTATCTATACGCGGTGAACCTTTCTATATATCGTCACCTTAGTGTTGAAAGAGTGTAACTGCCACTTTGTAAAGTGGCAATTACACCCTTTCAGCACTAAAGGTGACGATATATATATACCATACATTTGCCATACATTTGCGAACCATATTTTTTGTATAATAAGACCTGATCTTCATTCCAAAAATGCAAACAAACACCCATCAATTTTTAAAAATCTAAATAAATTACTCACTCAAGTGTGATGTGGAATAACTTTTTTAATAATGTAATTTGGCGCTTTAATGTTTAAATATAACGTGGGAACTACAGTTTTAAAGGGACGTCGTCAGCTTAAGTTGGGTGTTTGCTGAACTATTCCAGTTGCTAATTTTGACACATTTAGCCTATTAAACCATAAGGCCAAAGGATCTTCGTTTTTAAGAGCGGACTCAATCTGAGATTAGTGTGCTTTGTTGAGCTTTGTTGAGCTGCTAATTTTTTCATATTTTGGACCAATTAATCCAGAGGCCAAAGCGATCTTCTTCGATCGGCATTCAAATCATTAATACGAATATATTATAGTTTATTTGTATGTTTGTAACATACAGTGCTTCCTATTTTGTGTATTTGTTTACCTTATTCTTACCTGTTCCAGCTTTGCCATGCATGCTCTACTGGTGATAGACAAAACACAGAAAGTGGCGGAAATCACCTGACCTTCACGCCTGTTGCCCTGTTGCTCTGTGCGCTCAGTGTCTTCTTGCGTCACTAGATGTCGGTCATGTATGCGCCCGTTGTCGTGTTACCCCACGGGACGGGAGCACATGAACCCGTTTTTACAAAGACTGAAGCAACAACTGTGATATTTTTCTCGGATTTCTACTTTACCATTAAACTTTCTTGTAGCAGTTTGCTCATATTCATGTGTAAACAGCTGCAGACGTTGACCCGATTGTGTTTATTGCTCGGCCATCGTCTGCGACGTTGACCAACCATTAAACCAACAATGGGTTAACATCTGTTGCTGGCTGGAGTAGGTTTATCCTGTAAACATGAGTTTACTGGGCCAACGTTGGTTCGATAGATAATAGGCTGACGTTTCACAACGTCTAACATCAAACCAACGGTGGGCACTGACACTGACCTAGCCATCGCTGGACCAATAATTCAAGTTTGCTGTGGTGTGGGCCTATTCCTGTAAATATTTTGTCGTCATCAATGTAATCACCTACCAGTTAGGGTCATAACAGCTCTGATTTGCGCAGTAAAATTTAACACAATTTATTTCCGTTTTGTTACTGACTTCTCCAAATTTATTTAGGCTACGCCTACTATAGAGTAATGTGTTGTTGCTGAGTGCGACTTCAGACCTCTCATATCGGTCTTTATAAGAAAATAAGTCTGTCATGTTTGAAATGTATAAATGATGCGTTGTGTCTGCGTGTGTATGGTGTTTATCTGACAAGTGTCATCTTGGATGAGTAGCGTAACTTGACAAGTGATATTATAAGGATAACACTTCCATTAAACATAAAACATTTGTATAACATTTATACAATGTTGGTCCAACGTCGAAGGCGTTGGGCCAGCGTTGTATAAATGTTATACGAATGTTTTGTGTTTACTGGGCTTCTTTTTAATCTCAGGGAAAACTGTTATGATTAACAATTATTGTAACTATTAACGAGCAAATTTAAAATGGTCAGACACCTACCGACTGGCAGGCGAATCTATGAGGTTTTCTGTAATCCAAACCGAGCTGTTTGCCGCCGGAAGGAGAGAGGAGTCACTTGATTTTCTCTGGCTGCTCATAGGCTGACACTGGTCGTTGCTGACCACTGCAGAGTTTGAAACCAACACGATATGTTGAGCCAATGCTGAATTATTATTGGATCATCGTCGCAAACAATGGACCAATATTAAATCAGCATTGGATCAACGTATCCTGTTCTGCTGGGCTTTTCTTCTGGAATTGTTCACTCGCTGGATGGCTCAAGCGGCGCGTCACCGCCAGGACGGCAGAACATGCAGAGTAAACCACGCGACTGCTCTCAATAATGAAACATTTACAGCCAGATCAGGTGGTCATTGACTGAGTCAATTCTATGATACCATATCCTTGGTGTTCAAAGGGTGTATGTGTATATTTGAAAAATTGCAGATACACCATTTCGACTTCAGGAGAACGAATAACATTCTGTTTTCTCTATTAAATTATATCAAATAAATTCTTCTCATTGTTTGTGCAATTAGAAATTTTTTAATATCTGGTAATCCTTTTCTGACTTGTATTTACTCTCGTCATAGCTATATCCAAACAGCATTGCTCATAATTAAACAAGGTATTTTTAAAATAAACTCAGATAAGGTCACGAGAAATGTCTACTTTCATTGCAGCTACTAAATTGAAAAATTTCAAGAATCACATAAATCGCATGATTTGATTGTATTTTTTTGGATAGAAGCCTATAATTGTGGTGTTGATCAGTTATTGGCATGACCTTTATGAAGCCTGAATAAATGTTGAGGTTCATCAAAACGTCTTTGCTTATATATAATTCCGAGTCTCGTCGGCTACTGTGACCAGTCATAGCTAAGTAATAGGACATTTTTAGCGTATGCTGGGAGCACAATGTGCTAGTGTGAAGCCCACTATGGCCATTTGATCGCACCAAGATAAATGGCCCTGATGGGCTTCAAATAGTAGGCCTACAAACAGGTCCTCATATTAACACAATGTCCGACCAATCACACGCTATTATTATATCTCCCCTCTATAGAGGTGAAGATATATTGCTTTACTTCTCACCACTCATTTGTTCGTCACAAATCAGTTTTGTGTCTGTGCGTTCTCTCTGTCTATCATGCAGGCGGTCAAACACGAGACGTTGACCCAATGCCGGGCTATTGTTGGCCCATCGTCCACGACGCTGAGCCAACATTAGCCCAGTATTCGCCATGCTGTATGTGGGCCAGCGTCACAGATGACGTGCCAGCATTAACCCAGCTTTCGTTTTGGATTTGTACTAGGCCTAAAAGCCTGAAGAACAAACAAAAGATGACAACCAGACATACTGTCACCTCAACCACGTTGGCTCAGAGTTAGCCCAATATTGTTTCAACCTCTAGTGTTTGCTGGCTATAATGAAGGGAGATGGCACAACATGTTTATACTTCATGCGGGGCTACTGGCGACGACGTTGGTCTAACATTAAAACAACATAGGTTCAACGTTTGTTTAATCAGCCATTCTCCAGAAATCACAAAAGTGTAAAAAGAATCATACTGCTGAGAGTCATGTAGTTTCGCAATTGGGGATGATTAGGCAGGCCTACAATCCAAGATCTAACATATTTTATGCGGAAGAACTCTGTTCATTTGTACAGATGGTATCTTACTGGTATTTTCTTAGATTTTCAAAACATTCTAAAACACTCCACAAAGGACACATAACAATAATGTTTTGTGTGTTCTGGGTTGAACGCAGCCCAACAAACAGGAGGCGCTGAACCAGAGCTGGTTTGATGTTGGGCCAGCCTCGCAGATTGTGGGCCAGCATTGGACCAGCATTGGGTCAACGTCGTGTTTGCTGAGTGTTGACAAGTGTTTCGCACCAAAACGGAATAATAAATTCCGCTTAATACATAGGCTCTACTGTTCACAGGAGCCATTTAATATTAACATTAATTACAAAGACCAGTTTTTTGTTCACAAAAAACTAGACCATTCTAGTTATATTTGGGCTATGTCCAAATATACCGAGTTTCGTCTGGTTTTTTAAACTTATTATTCTGTGCACATCCACGTGTGAAAGTCAGTATTGTGGGGAGCCTCCGTGACCGAGAGGTAGCGTGCTCGGCCTCAGACCGCCATGGCTCGAATTTCGAATCCTGTGTCTGGAGGACAGTGTCACAGTCATCTCAATCATCTCACCATCCTCAGGAGGTTCTCCTGGCCCAGTTTAGCCTATATGTGCACAAAGGCGGCCTAAAGCCCGATTCATTTCATTTTATTCTGTGCAGGTTTTTGTCAGACGCTATTTCTCCCTGAATATTTAGCAATTCAACTTGAAATTTTGACACAACATGTTCTTCCGGATTTATCCAAAATTTTCTGGATCACTATTCTGCTCTCCAAAGGCAACAGACAGTATATGCCTACTTGTTAAGTGAGCAGATACTGCTTTTTGGATTGCACGGCAGTATGCCTATAATAGGGTCTAATGTTGGTGCAATGATGTACATGTCGGTGATTCTCTATTCATTGCTTGAATGAAAAAAGAGGATGAACAGGGTTCCCCTATGTGAAGACCGACTCCCTTTAGTCTCTAGATTTCATAATAAAAATACATTATCCAATGTTTCAATTCCGGGCCAGCGCCAAGACAGTGGCCCAGTATTAAACCAATAGTGTGTATTTGGAATTGACAGTTGAAATCGTTTAAATCCTACAATTAAAATAACAGTTGCAATTCTATTCAAACACAAAACGTTGAATCAATGTTGTTTTAATGTTGGGCTAGCGTAGGGGATAGTCCTACAACATTAAGTCAACATAGAGACAAGTCAGTGTGTGTACCGGGCATTCTGAAAGCGATTCCTTTTGACAAACAAATATACATCTATTTAAAAGTGCAAAAGCTCAGTGGGGACTGTTCTCTGAAATTTGAAGTCTGAAGTTCGAAGTCTGAAGTATAAATTTCAGTTCAGAATGGCTGCCAAAAAACTCATACGCGAAATTCCAATCAAATTATCATAATATAAATAACCCGGCAAAATTCAAAATGGCCGCCACAAAAACTCATAAAACCTAGCCCAAATATTGGTGTTACTTGAATAGTCTCTCTAGTTATTATTGTTGTCTTTATAAACAAGAGTCTTTAAATACGCTCTCATTCACCACATACACAGTAGTGCTCAAATGATAATTTTATGACATAGAATGATGTTCTGCTGCTGACCATTTATCGGTTTACGTCCTTCACCTGAATTTGCGACAGTACCCGATAATATTGATGATAATCGTTACATTATGCGACTCAAGTATTTATTTTAACCTGGGGCTTTGATGGTTATATTGAATATGTTATCACTGTAAAGTGTTTGGCCCCTACACTATTTTGACGTTTATCAATGCATAATAATGATACGTAGCAACAGTGGTGTCGTGACTCATCACCCATGGTGAATCCTGAAATGTTCAATACTTCACAATTAAATGCAGTTAGTGAAATACATGTACATGTGCTTATGATAAGAAGGTTTTCGGATCTAGCTGGGGACTTAGCTCCTTCCTGACATCGGTTCGAGCTGCAGAGAGCATTATGTGTGACAGTGAATGTTGACGCCTCATGCCATATAATTTTTTAAGGAAGTCTTCAAATAACAATATTTTTGTTGTGTTGTGTCTCGCTGACGCGATCCACAACTTCAAGTGAGTGTAAATTATTCAGATTTGACGAAATGAAGGTCAACGATTTTGAAATCTTGTTGATGGATGTCACGTTTTATCTTTAATGTGTTCAAAAGCTGGTATTTTTTGTGCTAATACAAAATTTAAAAAAATCGAATCTAATCGGGACTGGCGGTTATAGGGTTAAAGCTGGAGATTACGCTAGCAGGTGTAGAAATGAAGTATAGCACAAGTGACATCATATATTTCCTAACACATCTTTCATTTAAAAATAAATATATTTGGCATTATTTGAACCTGAAAGCGGTGTCAGTTCTAAATGGACAAAAATTACAACCAAACAATGTAGTTAGTATTGAAAAACACGTGATACTACTTGTTCTTAACCTCAAACTTCAAGCATGGCCATGACGGGAACTACAAGCTTAACTTGGTTAGTAATAAATGGCAGATGCAATTTATTTCTGTACGATGGAGAGTATTGACCTAATATGATTATGTAAAGGTGTTAACCCTTGTCCTGCTGAATTGTTTCAATTGTATTTTTCATCATTTGAAGCTGGAATTGCTAACGCAATTTGCAGCTTCAACTGATGAAAAATATGACTATTTATGAAAAATAAACATGTGTGGAAATTAACATTTTGATTAACTGATCATCTATCACAAACTATTTTATGGAATTCAGCGTCATTTTATTTTCTCTGAAACTTACTCGAAACCGGATATATACGGCTCCAGCAGCACACGGGTTAAAACTGCTCGATCCGGGTATCGATGACCGGATTGGTAATCACTGCAATCTGTCATCAGTCCCTGTGGTCATAAATATAGCCCTGCACACCCGGTTACATATACTTCCCTCTCAAATATCTGCTCGTCTCCGCGCACCATACAACACACTTGTAGCTTTGAAATCCCCATTTTCCTACATTGCCTATCTCATGCATTTTTACAGCAACCGTGTTGGCTATAAAATTACTTCAGGACACGCGATTTTAAGTGATCTTCATATTCTGTTAAACTCAATGACCTTGACCTCCTTTGTTTTCATCGAGCTGGCTAATACAATGAAGTATGGGGGAGGGGTCTTATATACCCTTGTTTCCACCGAGTGACGTCACTGAGTTTCACGGAATGAAGTATGGGAGAGTCGGTCTTATATAACCTTGTTTTCACCGAGTGACGTCACTGCGTTTCACAGAATTGCTATTAAAAGGCAGAGACTCGGGTGTATTTGTTAACGCTGCCGCCTGTCATGCGCATGAAAATTATTGATATTTGTTTATGTGCAAACAAAAACATTATCAATTTTTACTGACTGAATACGAATTTCACTTCCACAATGCTTGTTTTCGATTTGCTAATAACGTGGTTAAAAAATCCTCTCGTTCTAATTCCTGATCACATACGGTGTAACTGTAGCTTTTGTTACTTAAAATAAACCTAATATTTCCAAATTTAGTGAGGTACTAGATAACCTTTCGGTCACTATATGTTCGCTTCTCTAAAGGCGTGTGGCCTACGTCACTATAATCACGTTCCCCCGTATCGTGTTTGCTGGGCCGTTAAGCTGCGACGCTGGGCCAGTATTAAACCAACATTGGTTCAACGTCTTGTGTTTGCGAGAGGCGTTTAAAGTAGGTTAATTAAAATGCTCATTGGCCACCCTCTTGGTATGTGCATACATGTGAAAAATATTAAATTTATCCATCAATGGCAAGGTTGTCCGCATAACCTGCGACGCTGAGCTAAAATTAAACCGAAATTGGCTCCACGTCTTGTGGTTACCGGGCACGCTTCCAGTAGGTTATTTAAAATCTAGATGGAATCTGCAATTTCCAAACTCAAATGAAAAAAAACCTATGTTTAAAAAAAAACATCATAAAATGAATTATTCTTTCTCCTTAACAAGTGTATCTATCTCCTTAACAAGTGTAGTAAAGTTGTCAAACCAAATGCAGAAAAATGAGCTAATTTGAGGATTTTATGTGCAAACAGTATACATCTACATTATTTGGTATCAGCAGTAAGGTAAAAACCTCAAGAATACGAATCTCCCTGTTATAGGGTTTTTAAGGCGTTCTTTTCAACTAAATTTATCTCTTACCGATAATAATTAAACTGGAAACTAGTTTCTCATTATTTTGTTACTCTTCAATCATGAAATTAATCTACGTAGTAGGCCTATAGTTATAAATGAATTCAAGTTGGCCTTTACGTAGAAATACATACTGATGTTAATTCTGGTAAGAGAATAAATACTTGTCTGTGATGGACAAGTATTATCAGTCCATAACAACCTCAGCCTCTCCAACAGGAAGTGAGTGAGAGGTAGTGGTGCATCAGGGTTTCCAGATTGATAGATATTTTATCGCGTTTTAAGTGTATTTATTTGGGTTGGTAACTTCAATTATTGTTTCCCACTTGAAATGGGTTAATTAGGACTCTTGGAAGTCCCGAGTATGGGTTCCAAACAATTTTCGTTTGTTGTGTAAATAGTTTTCCTTTTGAATATGAAATGTTTCTTAAATCTGCTGAGCTGACTAAGATTTTAAAACAATCAATCGATCTAATGCTCTACTCATCTCTTGCGTGATCCACACCTAGAACAAATACATTCGAATTCTGGTATTCCATGTATTTTATTCTTATACATGCTGCTGCATTTATATACACACACGAGTACGATCTGAAGACCAAAAGTATAATATAATTCGTCCCCCTAGCAGTCAGAGTGTCGTATATGCCCCAGCGGCATATACGACAATCTGGCTGCTAGGGGACGAGTGGATTTTCCTGATCTCCCCGGAGGGTCTGTCTCTACTGGGGATCATATCGTCACCGTTACCTTGCCGCGGCCATCTGTTTGTTTATAAGTATCATGCGCTAATTGCCGTCTGCTCGGTGCGTCACCCAAACAGTTGAGCAAAACACGTGGAGATCATGGACCTGATCGTGTTACCTGATCGAATGCGGACGTGCAGGCAGATATTTCACCACCACGAAGACCTTGATTAGTGAACCACGTGATCTGGCAGGTTATGTAATAAAAAAAAACACCAACGAAAACATTTAAATGAGTATGACTCATTGTATTCCCACTATCAAAACTTTCAATACTTTAATTGCTTTACAATTTACGGCATGTTAATCATTGAAGGCATTACAAATGATTTGCATCGAGCCATAATTGCACATGTATCTCTACCACGACCGAAAGAAAAAACAAACATCGTGTGTGAAAAAGGTTTATACCTATTTTCTAAAACTATTTGTAATTGAGCTCATCTATATCGATTTAGCTGCTATAAAATCATAATTCAATTTAAAAAAACCTGTTCAAGCAGAACATAATCATTTAAACCTGTTCACGTGGTGATTCCATTTGAATTAAAATATCATTATTATCACACATTTCTGAATAAACAAGTAAAGAGAGTTTATAGCGAGAATATGACAAAAAATAATGAATGAACAAATATGTTAATTTGTAAGTGTGCATGGAGTAATAATTAAATATAAAATATGCTGCAATTATGATGCTCCCTCTGTTGCTCCTAACTTCAGAATGTGGTTATTCACCCTTTCAGGGCTGGGATCGTCTAAAGACGTCCGAGTCTGACGTATGAAGATGATCACCGCACTGAAATAATATTTTTTTTTATAACGGTCCTAAAACCATAACATATAGCTAACTAAGACGGTTTTGATGATTTCAAATTGAAAAACCCTTTTGGTCTCTATTGTTTCTACACAAATATTTCAGCATTGTAACGATTAAAGTTATTTATAGACAGTGGTGAGTTTTTTGGTAGGCCTAGTGGTCGTTTTGATATGGACGGACAGCGTGAAGGACGGATGTGGGAATATACTACCAACCGTTTAGCTTGGGTAGGAACAGCTATAAACAGTAAATAATAATGGATATAATCGATTGTCTTACGGTAATGAGGTACTGAACTGTTCGTTGTGCATCAGTATCGTAACCTGATATACGACTATGGTACGTATCTCTAAAGACGAACATACAATCTGTCTAAAAGGCAAAGGAAGCAAAACGAAACAGACCTGTTTAGCACTGCGCAGAAGACAACGCCTGGTAATTACTTAGATGTAGTTATTGAGATTCTTTCTAACTGAATTAATAATATCGCTACGTTCAAAATGATATGCAGCTGTTATAATTTACTATTTGTGCTTCTTAGTTATATCAGAAATCTTCAGTTACACATTTAATCAATTTGAGCTACTATTTAATAACCGTTTATTCTGAGAGTGTATTAAAAATTAAAAATTGTATTTAAAAAAATATCCATAGTGTCAACGACAACTATTTCCTATTAGGCCACACACATTTTGAGCTCATTGCAATGTCAACCTGTTTATTTTCTTCATTGACGCCCGTATCTATAGAATTACTACCACGCATAACGTCGCATGGACGTGAAAGGGTTAAGATAAATGTTCCGAGTTTATCAAATTTGTATAATTATATAAATGAATCGCGAGCACTATATACATGATGTACACATCGGTTAAATTTGTATTACTTTATGACAATAATATTTCCAAAGCTCTATCGAGCACTATCTTTTTCAATACCGATTTGGGTTAACTACCCGTTTGTATGCGATAGAGGTCTATACAAAACGAACATAAATTTAAATATCAAGCAATATTTTTTCAGATATATATCAGCTAAAAATCGCGGTAAGGGGCATTCCAGTATAAATCTTTGAATTTCAAATAACGATGATTTGGCAAATTCGTTCGGTTTTGAGGGAGGGACATTACATGTGGGTTTATATAGGTTCCAAAACTTAGAAAATCTAGGTTTTTTAGGCTTATTATAGATACTGCGCAAAAGATATTATCTATTCATAAACTATGTCTTCAGTCGCAACACGCATGGTGCTTTAATATCATATTACATTATACATACATGTATACGGCCGCTTTTATTAGATGCGGGTCTAACTATTCTGATATTGTGTTTTTGAGACTGCTATGCTTGGCAGAACATGATCCCCTGCCATTTTGAAGTTGTAAATCATGAACCATTTTTCATAGATACACGACACACGAGATAACGAATAAAAACCTTCCAATTCTAAAGTTACATTGTCCTATTTGCTCCCCTCGTTTAAAAAGTAGAAATTCAATATTATTCTTTTACAATTAGATACTACCAAAAAGTCTAGAACAGTCTCGTTGATACCAGCGACAGAGACTTCTAAAGATGCTCACACAGTTACAGTGGTTCAAAGTGGCAGCATGTGCCGTGATGATGTTGTCTCTAGCCGGAAGCGTCTTCTCCTACCCAGACGGAGCCCCCGCAGACGCTTGTGCAGACCTGCTGCCCAATCACAACGCTTATCCACAGATGACTGAACCCCCTTACACATTGGAGACCCACGGGGTCACGACCTACGAGGCGAATGTTCCCATTACAAGTTAGTAAAATGTGGAAATTATTATAACTAGGCCTACACTCTGCCTCGCAAAGACAAGCAATAGTAACTGCTTATTCTTCGAGAGGGTAAGCAGTTAATAATGCTGGTGTTTTCTTTGTAGTCAGCAAGCATACTGTCGAAACAATGAATAGAACCCTTACTTATGTAACCATTCTGAGGTAGTGTGCCAATGGATTTGAAAAGGTAAATAAAACGTGATAAAATAGGCATACTAATGACATCCAAATGGTGAGTTTTATCTGAAA
Source organism: Flabesymbios commensalis (assembly GCA_964017125.1). Taxonomy (NCBI): domain Eukaryota; kingdom Metazoa; phylum Annelida; class Polychaeta; order Terebellida; family Flabelligeridae; genus Flabesymbios; species Flabesymbios commensalis. The sequence goes on along the minus strand of OZ024909.1, from coordinate 56,726,329 downwards.
TTTCGAAATTTCACTGTTTAATCGATCAATCAATAACCTTGTTCCAGATTGATTGTAGAGCGACCGGTTACGATTATAAATACAGAGTTTTCGTAAAATGAAAGCTCTATTTATCGGACACAAAATAGATTATTAATCTTAGGCGAATCCCAAGCTATGTAATTCGTGGTTTGTTCGTATCTAGATTTGTTTGTAACAGTCTCTTTTAGCAATGAAATCTGCGAGGCTGGTCCAAGCCAAAAAATAATCCGAAAGAAATATACATTTATATACCAGATTCTATGTCTATCAAGAAAATCTTGTATTTCAAATACGTTTTAATAGTTCTTTTATATGTTAGATATAGTTTCGCATTGTTTTTGAATATGTTCAACCATGTGTCAGTGGTTTTTTAGATTGACTTCGATTGATCATCGCCGACATCGGACCGGACACATGGTCCACTTCAATTTTTTATATTATCGCTCACGCTGAATTCGTGTTTTATTAACTATTAATAATAGTATTATCCGTACGCGCTGTTAATTAAATGTCAAAGTTACTGGAGTCTAGATATATTCTAGACCCTGCTCTAACTGTTGTTAGTATACTCTATAGACTATACTTTATAGCCATAGGCTCCTGGCCTAGCCGCCCTAGGCCAGGGCTAGGACTAGACTTTGGTCTAATTAATTATAGACCATAATAATAGTCTAATTCTAGACATTGCACATTAAAAAATTGTAGCTGTCTACAAAAACGTATATAGTCCTAGTCTAATTGCTTTTTGTTTCATTTCATGAAATCAAAAATTTTGCGCTGCTTAATCTCATTTTCATGGAATACAAATTAAAATATACGATGTAGACTAGTCTACCATTAGACTGGTTGAATCGTCATTATTAGTGTAATAGTCGGCAGCACTTCCAGTCACTGACAGTGACATATTTTTGGAGTGACAAATTCATAATACAAAATTCATCTGGATTAAATTTGGTTTGGACTGTTTTTTCATGATTTTAATCAAATGTAGACTAAAAAATATACAATCTTAGGGATTTAAGCGCTGGTGTTAACTTCAAATTAGGTTAAAAGCACAATGACCATATCATTTTGATTTAATTTAATTCAATGAGAGTGGTGATAGTTGTTTCTAAAATTTGATTTAAAATAGCAAGAAGTGATGAACTTATTGAGGCGATAACCAATTGCACATTTAAAAATTGTAGCTGTCTATACTTTATTTTTATATGACTATATAGAACTATAAAGAAAATTTATGTTACAAATAATTTTAATAGTTTGTGTATATATTTGATAACAGCTTTGCGTGGTTATTATTGAATCTGTCTCACCAATTATTTGGATTATGACCCTTATCTTTGTCACATTGACATTGTTGGCTTTCCATGTGGTCTAGTCAGTCTCAAAACCTTACATTATCGTTCACTCATGCTTCGTTTCAATCGTAAATTTCCGTTGTTATTAAATTATCAAATTTAACGAATTGAGCATAAAACAATAATTCTCATAAATGCAGAGCAACACTGGTCGGTTCCTCATTTATCAAACATTTGCGGAATGACATAACGAAAAAATCATTTGCATTTTTGCATCCAAATTTGGGTTTGGATGATGCTTCCATAACTTTTATTATGTCAAGGAGGGGGTGGAAAATGTTTCATCTTTGTCATATAAAAATTTTGGTTTCATTCAGGTGAAAAAGTACTATGTTAACTTGTTGTGATTCGCTGAGTAAACATTTGAGATGACATTCACTTTAATGCAATAGACAATATTAATTTTATAAATCAACGATAATTGTGTCAGAGAATTTGTTTAACAAAGATTGATTAACTCTTGAGGCGATAACCACTTTGGCTGCTTTTAGGCATTTATGCTAGTTTGTGGTTGACTCACTGATTCCTTTCAGGAACTGTTTTTCCTGTGGGCCATTCTCTGGCATTGCCACTGCGGCCTTATGGGGTTTCAGATAGGTCTTGTTGTCAGGAACATATGTTTTTGGCCTTTTTCCACGTGGTTGGGAGTTTCATCTTCGTTACTTAAATTTTTTTGGGTACATTTTATCGTGTGATTTGCGTGGTCAACTTTATAAATTATCTTGATAAGAAGATTGATTCTTGTTGTGATTCGCTGAGTAAACATTTGAGATGGCGCTCACTTTAATGCAATAGACAATATTAATTTTATAAATCAATGATAATTGTCTCAGAGAATTTGTTTAACAAAGATTGATTAACTCTGGAGGCGATAACCACTTTGACTGCCTGTATGCTTTTATGCCAATTTGTGGTTGACTCACCGATTCCTTTCAGGAACTGTTTTTCCTGTGGGCCATTCTTTGGCATTTCCACTGCGGCCTTATGGGGTTTCAGATAGGTCTTTTTGTCAGGAACATATGTTTTTGGCCTTTTTCCTCGTTGTTGAGAGTTTCATCTTTGTTACTTAATTTTTTTGGGTACATTTTATCGTGTGATTTGCAGGGCAAAAATTTACAAATAATATAACTAAATAAGAGAAGCGATTGTTGTTTCTTGGATTTGATTTAGCAAGAATTGATCAACTCTGGAGGCGATAATCACATTGGCTGATGCCAATTTGTGGTTGACCCTCTGATTCCTGTCAGGATTTGTTTCCTGTGGCTATTTTCTGGCCTCGCCAGTACAGCTTTCGGTTTCAGATAGGTCTTTGTCAAAACTATGTTTTTGGCACCTTTCCTCTTTGATTGGAGTTTTCTTTTTTTGTTACTTTTGCTTTTGGTCAATGAAGCATAGATACCAGCTACTCTTCATCTCAAAAAAAAAAAAAAAAAAAAAAAAATTATACATATAGGTATATAGGTATTTAAAAAAAATTCATGTTAGGAGGTTAAGATTTAACGTTCTTATTAGAAATATTTTAAATTAATGAGAAGAGATATAGTTGATAATCTCTTGGTTTCATTTTATATAATTAATGCAATTATGCCAATTTGTGTTGACTCTGGAATAATCCCATTCTCCGGCCTTGCCAAAGTGACCTTAGGTTTCAAGTGGATCCTATCAAATTATGTTTTGGGTCACCTTTTTCTTTCTAAGTTTTCTTCTTTGTTTGTTTGTTTTGTAAAGCTTAGTGATCCAGCTGCTTTGAAATTAAATAATAATAATAATAATGGCCACAATAATTAAATCTTTCATCATTCATACTTATGTATATATAATAAATAATTTGTAAATTAAAATAATTCGGGAGAGTATCCAAGCGTAGGAGTGTAAGGTAAAAGCAATATAATTATTCAATAAAACTACTGCAAGAACATATTATTAATCTTGCATAAAAAATAAATATAAAAGTTAATGAATACAAGGTCAGTTACAACAGGACTTGGCCAGTTGTTACAGGCCGCAGTAATTATTGCATGCCTTATACGCCAACTACATGATGCTCTATGTCTAGCTTGATTAATCTAGCATCAGGACTTGCACCAGCTGCTGATATCAGTGCTAGTAATGATGGACAGGATGCATCCGGACTTGCACTAGATGCAATAAACTTTGTGAGGAACCAAACATATGATCATTCATTTGTTAGTTCGGCAGGACTTGCGCCAGCCGTTCTAACTAGAGCAAACATGATGGGGAGTGATTTGCCAACTGGATTTGGGCCAGTTCGTTTTTGATACAATATCCACAAGCTCATTCTTACAGGTGGAATTAGTTTAATCTAGCATCAGGATTTGCGCCAGCTGCTGAAATCAGTTCTAGTAATAATGGGCAGGATGCATCCGGACTTGCGCCAGATGCAATAAACTTTGTGAAGAACCAAACATATGATTATTCATTTGTTAGTTCGGCAGGACTTGCGCCAGTTGTTCTAACTATAGAAAACATGATGGGGAGTGATTTGCCAACCCGATTAGGGCCAGTCGGTTTCTGATACAATATCCACAAGCTCATTCTTACAGGTGGAATTAGTTTGAATGTGAATGATTTATGTCCTTTTTCTTCTCCCGTAGAAGAGGAGAAAAAGCTAAAATTTTCAGTGAATACAGCAATACTCAAGATGTGGACCATTTCCTCATGTTCCTAATTTGCTTCGAATCCTTCTAAATCTATGTTTTGTGGTCTTCTTATGTTTTCAAAGTGTGTCTGCAATACCTAGGTCAGCTCAAAATGAGGTCTGTATACTTCTGTGGTCAGATTTTACACTTACAGAAAATAAAATTCCACTGACATTTAAATCCAGCCAGTCAAAACACTACTCAGACTTGCTTCATGAATTATAAATACAACAGATGTTATGATAATGTGTCCCTTATTATCCACATTTGGAAATTTTAATTATTTGGTTATCTATTCATTACATGCGAATTTCAAGTTTCACTTCTGTAGACATCCTTATTTCAATTTAAAAAACTAAATTTCAAACTATATAGCACTTCACCATTTAGAATTAGTGTTGTTTCTGATGCCGCAAGTAATGGTGGATTAGACAGGTGAGAGGTTGGAACTCATATGTGCTCTTACGATGCATTCGTAAGCTTGTGTTGTGGGGGTCAGACACTTTGTGTCTGTGTGCCGTTTTCATGCCCTCCTCAACAACAGATAATCTTGTTTAATAATGTTATTGATAGATTTTGTCAATATTATGTAATTTGTATGTAATGATACAAGAGTCAATGTTCATTAATATATTAATGTGAACAATTAGTAGATTATTATTGATAGGTTTGGTTTTGTGTGAACAATTACTAGATTGTTATTGATAGTTTGGTTGATATTATGTAATTTGTTTGTAATGATACAAGAGTCAAAGTTCACATTTAAATAGTAGATTAGATCAATCAGAGACATGTATAAACATTCATAGTAGATTAGATCAATCAGATACATGTATAAATAGTCATAGTAGATTTGATCAATTAGAGACATGTATAAATATTCATAGTAGATTAGATCAATTAGAGACATGTATAAATATTCACTGGTTAATCCTGTTAACTGACTGTTAAGTAAAATTATACCTATTTTGGTCTTAGGGCTTCACTGTGTTACAACCACGTTTACATTAACAACATTTGAATTGAAGCCCTTTTTATTTGTAGTTGTTTAATTTGATGCTTATTTTTAATAAACAAATTTTCTCCATTTTATGTGTCTGATTTTTTGTACGATAAATACATGTGATAACGGTAATGCGGCGCTGATAGGTGTCTAAACTTCCAGACTTGCCAGTCCGACCATGAGCTGTGATCATATGCCCACACCAGCTCATGGGAAACGTCGGCAATACGCAAATAAATAATACAGTGCAATATACTATATTATATGCAAAGCAATGTCGTATTCAATGCAACCAACAATACTTCACCTTCGTTAACGTAGGATAATATGTTTATTTTCAGTGACCATAACAGGTACTGAACCATACATAGGCTTACTGGTGAAGGTATCCAAGACAGACGGTACCCCTGAAGCATATGGACAATTCAGGTACATAATAATTAAATGATGTCCATCACTGTTCAAAACAATAATGATTGGTGATTACAGAAAACAATATTCCAATAAACTTAATAAAGCTTGACATAAATCCTTCAAAAAGAGTAACATTGGGACCTAGCAGCCTATTGCTTTATGTTTTCTCGCGATAATTATGTGCACTGGATAGACCAAACGTCCAATGGGATAGTGAACAAATGGAATGGTGATACCCCAAGAGATTTACCAGTTTACATCTGACTTATTATCCGGTGAGTGGATATGGCGCTATTGCAATGCAGAAGGCGACGTAACATTCACTCACCAAATGGAAAAAGTCATCTATGTACTCCGGTATACATAGGGGCTATATCATAAATTAATCTGCTCAGTATTCTGGAGGTTTATTCTACCCAGGGCTCAAAGGTACGTTATGACAACATTCATTCTGTAAAACTCCTAGCAAGCAAATGACATTAACTCAAAGTTGGTTTGATGTTGATCCACCGTCTACGACGCTGGCCCAACCTCAAATCAGCATTGGGTTAGCTTCCTTGATTTTTGAGTAGCTATACTGTTGATTTTTTGTAGCGAGATTCCGCCAGAGGTCACAAAGTTCGTTGAATGCAACAACGTCAACGATGGTGTAACCCACAGCAGCAAAATAGAGAAGACCAACCTGACCTTCACTTGGATGCCGCTAGAGGATGATATAGGAACTCTGTCTTTTCTGTGAGTTAGAAATATCCCAACAGATACGAGATAACTCAAACATAAAGTGGCGAAGGTGTGATGAAGCGTATCTTAAAGTAGGTGGGCCGTCACGCTTCGTTGAGAACACGCTGTAGACTCACTCGCATGCACAGCATGGTTAATGTTCTGATGAGTGAGACCGTCACGAGTTACATATTAGGCCACTATGTTTTTTTTCTCTGTTTTAGATGAGCGCGCGCATTAAATTTAGGCCGCGCATTACCAAAACAAAACATGTGTTTTTTTCTGCCCAGCGTGCGCATTAGATTGTTGCCGATTTCCGAAAAAAACAGTCAATTTCGGGAGATAAAAAACATTCCGAAAAAAACAAGTTCATTCGAAAGATAAAAAATATTTTTCCAGCTATGTTTTTTTATGCTTGTTTTTTTTCATCGCCCTCATTAACTTTTTTTTTAAATAGGTCAAAAGTTTTTTTTTATTTCGTCGCTCTCATTAACTTTTCCAGAAATATGTCCAATGTTTTTTTTATTTCGTCGCCCTCATTAATTTTTCCAAAAATAGTTTCAATGTTTTTTTTTCAGCCCCCTCTCATTAGATTTTGGATTTTTTCTGATCTAAATCAGAGAAATTAAAACAAGTGGCTTTACTGCTCAGTGAAGCTAAACGACACACCTGCTTTAAGAGTCCCGAAAGACCACCCGGGCTAGAATTATGTAGACCTATGCGCAATACGGCAATGCGACATGCAATACGGAAATGCAATGCGACATGCAATTAAAATACCACAAACATCGATATTATAGTCTAGGCCCATATTCAGATAATCGAACATTGGGGTGCATTTTTTAGTAGGCCTAAAAGCAAGTGACATAGTCATCTTTATGTATTTTGACCCCCTGAATTAAAAAAATGACGTTACCCAGCTGTACTATGATGCGATATGTCTCAAAATGGCCGCCATCTACAAAAATGAAAATCACAATGTTATCAGTTTTAATCCACTTAGAAGAATTATGTTTTGTTCTACTTGTGTATTTTGACTTCCAGAGTAAAAGTACCGATATTATTCATGTTTGTAATGATGGGTAGTATTAATTTATATACTTAAATATGGAAGTTCAAAATGGCGGCCATCCACGAAAATTTAATTTTACCTATCCCTCACCAAATTGTAATAGACAGATTTTGTTCAATTTCTTTGATATTATTTATCTTACTATCTAGTTAATAATTAAAAATAGTTTACTATAGCCCAGTGGGACTGAGAGTGGTATTCCACTACAGTACAGGAAAGAGGCATTGAACACGCCCGTGGTTATATTTTGACGCTATAAAAATCATACAAGGACAAATATATTAGCAAAATAAAACATACCTTGCGCATTCCCTGTATGTCAGCTAATCGTCGGGTATATTAGTTTACCAATTTCAGCGCCGAAAATAGAATATTTAAACACAATAGACCAACTACCGTTAATACTGTCTTCAGTTCAACCATGATCGCTATGTGTTCACTGTTGATTGCTGCACGCTGTTATGCGGACATGCGCTGTGCAATATCAAAAATATCTCAGTATACTCTGACTACAGCCATGGCAAAAATAAATGAACCATGTCGAAACATTTATACAAATTGTGGGGACATTTTTATAGATTTTATGCACGTATGGCATATGAAATCACCTGCTCCGGGTGTATTGCCACAGTAGGCTACTTAGCCACGTGAATTCCAGCGTTACGTAATCACGAGTTAAACACATTTTTTGAGATTTCAACTCGCACTGCCTGAAGGCATTACTAGATGTATTTTGTTAATATAGCCTACACGTATGACATAATGTGACATTTGTCAACAATACCACATCATGCATTAACCAGTCTCATTACCCATAAAGGAGTAACAACCTCTGAGAAAACCGTTACGTAATCACGTGGAAATGGAAGCGTAGAAATTTGTGGGTTTTCAGATAAAAACCCAGCTGAAATATCAAAGAAATTAAAAACATTTTGAGTCTTATATTGAAATTAATCTATTGTAGAATACGAACAACACTATTTTTACCAAAATTGCTCACTAACATGTTTCCTATGAACAAATAACATCGTTACGTTATCACATCTCTGTGCGTTACGTAATCAGTATTCGTGTTTAGTAGCTTACTATATAATATTGATATGCTAATAACTTAAAAATTAATTGAGCTCGATTCATTTTGTTTTCTCCATATGATGTAAAAATCTTACAGTAGGCCTATGCATTCTGAATAACATAGGTTGATATGTTTTATTAATGCAAATTTTCCAATATAATATAATTTTGTACAAAATATAATAATTTTAACAATTAAAACAATGGACAAATCCAATATGGCCGCTATTGCACTGTAAATATATATATATTATTTTGATTGGACTCACACATGCTCTGAAACGTTAATAATAATATATAATTCAATATTTTAGACTTATTTAGTATATTTCAAGCAATTTTAAAAAATTAAAAATTCAAGATGGCCGCTTTGACCTAATTTTCAATCATGAAATCGATTAAAGGATTTCACCCGTCACAAAAGTGATAAAAAAACAAAAGTCATATCTGACCCCTGCATGTAAGCGCATTTTATTACATAGTAATTTAATTTTATATCAAAATTAACACAATCTCTGCTTGACATATTGTGACCTATTTGTCATGTATGTGATCACATAACGGTGATTTTTGTGATTTCGTAATGACCACTACTCTCTCTCATTCGAAACAACTTACGCAAGGTAATATTGATATAACTATATCCACAACACTCATATGTGACCTCATTCAGCTCCCTGTGCGTACTATGGCAACACAGAACGAATGATATGGAAAATTACATGACAATTGCATAATGTTTGTCATTTTTGTGATTACGTGACGGTGAATTTTGTGATTACGTAACGGCATTTACACTGTTCACAAGCGACCTAGTATAAAATAAATGTGATAAAGGTAACCACAACTCATATTTTAGCTCACTCCAGTGCTTTCACATAAATAAAAGCAACACATAAATAATTACATTCAAAAGTTTAGGTTTTCGTTACGTAATCACACAGGGTCATTAAAATTTTGTGTTACTTCTAAAAAACATCAGTTTGTTTGTTGCGATATTTTGTAGAACATAAGTTAAGATCTCCATATGGTAGGATTCAGGCCGATTTAAACATTCATGGCTACGATATTAAAGTTTTATTGATGAAACAAATTACTGACGTTGAAGTAAAATAAGACACATCAGCGCATTCGACTGCAAACAAAACGGCGCACTTTTTAAAATCCCATAGATCTGAATGAGGTCGATTTTTTTCGTAAATATAATAGACGGTTGATATTGTTTTTATTCCGTTCACAAGCTCCAATATGATTACTTGGCAGAGAAAGCATTTCAATGGCGAAATGAGAAATTTCATTTTTATGTGTTTGGTAACGTTTTTCATGGAATTCACGGCCATCGATCGTGAACTGGTGAAAGCTGAAATTTTCGTCCGATTCCATCCTTTGGCTTCTTTTTCAAAGTTATCGTTGCATAAGTAACATGTGTCCATGTTTGGACCATTAAAAAACACAAATAAATATCAGAATTAAAATAAATATCCTATATATAGGCCTACTGTAAAATCGCCCGGCTGTAATTACAATCTCTTGGTTGTTGCGATGTGGGATAATGTTCTGATCAGTTGCGTTTCATTTTATACCGATTTATGTGAGCTGTAGATTTTGTACTCAGATGTGTATAAATATTTCGACATAGTTCATTTATTTTTGTCATGGCTGTAGTCAGAGTATACTGAGAGATTTTTGACATTGCACCACGCATGCCCGCATAACAGCGTACAGCAATCAACAGTGAACACATGACGATCATGGTTGAACTGAAGACAGTATTATCGGTAGTTGGTCTATGTGTTTAAATATTCTATTCTCAGCGCTGAAATCGGTAAACTAATATACCCGACAATTAGCTGACATACAGGGAATGCGCAAGGTATGTTTTATTCACCCTGCCCAGTCAGGTCAGACCTTGACAACAGGTGTGTGTGATGCAGGTACGAAAAGGAGGGGGTGCGAGCAACATGAATATTCATTATGACGTCACCGGTTTACTGACTGTGGTATGGAGGTCACACTCAGGTCAGATTGTCTGGCCTGCAGGAGTTGGGCAGGGAAGAGGGGGGTTCTGAACTCATAGCACATATATGTGATATCAAGGAGTCTGCCTGTAGAAGACAACTGGATAGATGAAGATGGTTTTATTTTGCTATTATATTTGTCCTTGTATGACTTTTATAGCGTAAAAATCCAACCAGGGGCTTGTTTAATGCCTCTATCCTGGACTGTAGTGGAATACCACTCTCAGTCCAACTGGGCTAGTTTACTAGTCAGTTTAATGTCCCTCCAAATCATTGAATAAATATTTGCATATTATCATTTTATGTCCAGCAAATAACTTGTTTTGGTTTTAGATGCATATGTCAAGTCCACAGCTAGGTGTCTGAGTACATGTCTTCAAACATCTTCCAAGCTATAAATGATAGGCATTTTTCAACAACAAAAAAAGCTTCAACAATATTCTTAGCAGAAACTTTTTTTTTTCAATGTAACAGTTATTTATGGACCATTTGTTTTGAGTTTGATATTAAGCGAATATAATAACAAAACAATATTCTGCACTTCTGTGACTAGATAAATTGTTTTGCGACACTTGCAGCGCATGGTGCCACAACCTTTCAAACACTGGCACGAAATTATCTTTATGCAAGCTTTTGGAACAAGGTCAATTGTCATCAAGATTGGTGAAAGCTTGCCATCAGTGATGCTCCATCCCAATGTATCTGGATGTGGAAGCTGAGGGGTTGTAACATTCGCACATTTCCACACCTTACTTTAGTAATGAGTTCTCTTTATATGTTTTTCTAAGGCATCACTAGTTGTTGGTAATGATTCAGGGCTGCTTAGTTTTCCAAACCAAACAGTAAAAATCGTGCCTCATTGGTCGTACATACAATGTCACTCACATTGTACAACCAGCATACAAATTTCTCAGCATCTTTTATCTTTTGATCAGTAAGTGGTCCTTCTCAAAGACCACATAGCAACTTGTAGTAAACTTTAAATGCTGAGCATGCAGACTTTTTGGTGTGACCACTGATGAATGAAGTTGAGTCACACCCTGTAATTACATGAAAAGGGAGTGATGGGAGAGATCTTGAAGGCATTTGGCCAGCTAAGGTTCTTATTGGAATATACTTTCTTTTCTTTGCTGTACCTGTCATCATCCAAATGTCCTTACATGTTATCAGAGGTGAATATGATAACAACAGCAACAGGACGTCAGTGTTTCTCACCGAAACAATCAGTGTGTCAACATCAACATTTATTGCATGTAAGATTATGCGAGTGTCTGCTTCCTCATGTGTTGCTATTAAAGCCGACACATCCACATCTTGTCTGGAACAGCCAACATCCTTTTCATCTTCAAACCCTCTACTAACAACAATCAGTTTATCAAGAGGAACCCCTTCAAACAATTTATTTGAAAGAAACTTAGCAAGGTCTACCTTGTTTTCAGTAAGGGCAAGAAAGTTGTCCCAATTTTGGGGAAGAGAGACATTCCTATCTTTAATTCCTATCTTTGGATGTCTTTTGTCAGTGCGTTTTTCTCTTGTAGCTGACTTGATGGAATCTGTCCAATATATGTCAAATGTAACATGTATTTGTTGACAAGCTCTGCCATAATGCATGACAACACCCATGAAGACATCAGCAAGATCTCCAACCGTTTTGGCATCTTGTGGCTTTCATATCGCTACTATAAGAGCATTGCCATCGATTATTAAGCAGGATGACCCTTTTGCTTCAATAGATTCAGGACAGTTGATACCACTGAGAAGCACATCAGCTAGAATTGACTTGGCACCAGTGCAAAGCAAGAGCAATAGAAACTGGTAGAAGCTCATGCTGCATCACCATCTACATGTCAACACTACGGCCGGCTCCATATGCAGTTATTAAGCATTGTAAAACGCTGAACAGCTTGTTGTGATTCTTGTTGTCGCATCAGTAGCTGTTTACTCACAAATTGTGTCAATTGAGCCTGGCCTTTGCTTTCTGCCTGCAGTAGGGCACCTTGGATTTGGGTGGTTACCAAATCTTTTGTGGCGATATTCTGGAGGACATGGTTGCTGATTCCCCATGAAAACAGGTTAAATCTCTGCAAGATATGAAGCAGACCATCCTCATGATCAATATTTTTTTTCTTTCTACTTATCCCACTCTCACTATGCCCTGTATTACTGGCACTGGGTTCCATCTGAAACATAGCCCTGTTTTCAGCAGCGATGTGTGACCTCAAATTGTACGACAAGGCCCAGCGACTGAGAGCTAAAGGTGTCTATGTAAGACTTGGTTATGCCAACTATGCCACCACCAGATTTCCCAGTACCATTCAACCATTCTTGACTCTGATCTGGCGACACCTGGTTGAATTTGGAGTCACCTCTCTTGACATCAAAGTTACCTTCTCTGAATTCCTGCAAGACAGACTCGGGCAATGTCTGCATGTCTGCCAGGTATACTGGACCCCAGCGGGCATAGTTAGGGTGATCATACATCATGAAGTATGGTAGCATTGAGCCAAATGTAGACAAAGGGAAGTCCCATAGTCCATCTCGCTGAGCTCTAGGGAATCTTAGCAGTATTGCAACCAACTCCATGTATTGCCACCAGAAGCTAAAATTGGCATTTGTCTCATTTTCCTGAATAAAACTGGTCAACATTTCATGTAACTGGTCTGTGCTCAGAATCTCGATTAGTTCGAGTTATCATGATTTTCCTGGTCAATGAAATGGCGGGTTTCTGCTTCAAAAGTTGGATCATGTTTTCTGAAGTAGTCTATCATATGTGGATGAAGCAGCCGCCAGATGGCCTGACATGTAAGTTTATGGGTTCGGACACTTTTTTGTAATGCTTGCCAGACATCTCTTGCTCACATGAGTTGGGGCCAAGGATGCCACTTTCAACCCATGCGTCTTCTTTACCACATCCTTTCATATGCTGACCAATGACTTTGAGGAAGTTTAATAAAATATGAAATCCACCAAGACGAGGTATCAATCTATCTTTATATTCAGGCACCATCCACTTCAGTTGCATCAATGTATAATATAGTGCTTGGTCAACTGTCAAGACAACATAGACCTGCCCAAGCTGTGTTGCCACGTACATACATCGCCTGACAACCGTATTTAAAGTGTCAATCTCATGTGCTGGTGCATGTATGATAGGCATATACCCAAGTGCACTTTTACCAGGATTTGTTTGGGTCCATGATTGATTAAATTCAGTCCACCCAGTTTTATTCTCACCTGACTGACGTTTGAGGAGAAATGCAATGTCTACAGCTTTGGCATGTCGCGTTTGAACAGAGTCCGTGGCTGGATTGTCAAACCAAATCATTTCGACTGGTTTGGCTAAGTTTGGTTGCACTTTGTCTTCAGGTAAGTTTAAAGTTGATGACCTTTCCATCGCCGCAGGTACATTTAAGACTTGTTTTTTGGATGGTTTCATATCATTCAACATCAAATCAGGAGTTGGACCTCGCTGCCATGCAGCCATATGTGTCGCATGAAACGTATTTTTGCCATCAAGTGTGGCATCATAAATATCCACATTAACTGCAGTTAAGTGAACAAATTTTCCAGGAGGCAAATTTGGAGGAATCACAGAACCATTATCCAAATTCATGGTCTTCAAAAATGAAATGAATCGGGCTTTAGGCCACCTTTTGCACATATAGGCTAAACTGGGCCAGGATAACCTCCTGAGGATGGTGAGATGATTGAGATGACACTGTCCTCCAGACACAGAATTCGAAATTCGAGCCCCGGCGGTCTGAGGCCGAGCATGCTACCTCTAGGTCATAGATGCTCCCCACAATACTGAATTCCACACGTGGACGGGGAAGAAACATTTTTTGTTTCTTTCAAACCGCCGAGACCAGGAACCGAACCCCGAACTCTGGCGTTAAAGGCATCGGTGCTAACCACTACCCTAGGGCCCCCGCCCTCATGGTCTTCAATGTATACTCTGCTAAAGATGTATCAACACAAAGTAAATCTTTGTAGCTAATTATGTGACCTGCCTTGTATCTGTATCTGTATCTGTATATTACGTGGCAGTACGCACTATTGTGCTATCGCGCCACGGGAGTAACTTAGCAAGGCCTGTTATCATTCATGATATCATTTATGGCCATATATATGTGCCAAGTACTCCATATTGTGGATTTTTTGGGGCCTCGCCGGATGGAAACTGCGCCTACGTCTATTGAGGTTCTTTTACGTCCAACTCAAAGTCAGTCAGACGTGCCATCTGATTTACGTGGTTCTCTGAGCCCCACGATAGTGTATACGACACCTGGCAGTCCCAGGCAGTCACCCTGCCACTTATGAACCGGGCGCGACGTCGCTTAACTTCAGTGATCGAGCAGATATCGATGAGCGAACGCTGTATTCCGTGGAACAGAGTAGCTGGCTGTTTTGATCTGATCATCTGGTGTAGCGTACTGGCTAGACCAACATGCTTAGGTGTCCACTGTTTTCAACCACTACAGCCATATACGAGATATTGTGCTGGGCTAAGTACTCTACATGTTGAAAATCTTCACTGCTCTCACGTTTTTCATTCTCTTCCTGGTCCTCTGTATCATGACATCCATGCTCAAGAAAAACTTGTCCACCATATAATACCCTCAAAAACATATAGAGGATTTCTTCTACCAGACAACAACTCATCGTCATCTCTGAGACTCTGTGAGACTCAGAACACATGCTACAGAGGTCGACAGGCTGGCTTAGCCACACATACAGAATTAGGTTGTTGCATGGGGCAGCCATCTTGAATTGCCATTTTAATATACATTGCATCGAAATACTGGTTTGTAAACACGCTCTGTAGATTTATTTGACCTAAATACACGAAGTAACCCAAATAACATCCAACCATTTGTATTGACAGTGATGATACATTGAATCGCCATTTTGAGGCATAACGCATCATAATACAGCTGAGTAACGTCATTTTTCGGATTCAGGAGTTAAAATTACATAAAAAAGAATATGTCACTTGCTTTTACTGAAAAATGCACTCAGCAACTTTTATATGGAACTTTTCGGATTCTGGGTCTAGACTATTAGGAGCAGGCAGATATTTGCCTTAATATCATCCAATCGGGATGCTGAGCATTTGGATATGAAGATTCTCTCCGGGCGCTGGGTATCTGGGTGTAATAGTTATAATATTATATCACTAGCTTTGACCCGTGCTCCGCTAGGAAGTAGTCCTCACTGTCATAATAAAAACACTTCAGCCTGTACAAAAAAAAACCATGAATATAGCAAATATAGAATTGAAAAAACGTTGATTACTGTATGAGTATATAGGTAAACACTGTAATTAGCATGGTTCCAGCCTGATAAAGAAAATGCTAACCATGCTAACGCTTTTTGCTGCTGTATAGGCCTACAAAACACGTGTAACAATGTCACTGACGTGTATGAGTAAGTTTTGGATAGTAAAAAAAGCAATTTAGGTCTTTGCAGAGTGTTATTGAAAATAGAATGAACCAAAAGGCTGACACAATGCTAGTTTAATGTTGGGCCACTGTTTACGACACTTCCCCAACATCAATCCAACCTTTGTTTTGAATGCCCTGCGCTTTTGTGCAGCTGAAGACACTGCAACCCGCATATACCTTCCTCCTGGTGGACATGCGTTGTGATACAATGCTGGGTGGGGTTGTACCAGTGTTGTTGGGCCAACATTGAGACGGCATTGGGTCGGTGTATCGTTTATAGGCTACACGGCCCATTGTAGTCAGGTGCGCCCAGCCAACAAGATGCCATGCCCAGTATCGAATCGATGCTGGCCAGCGCCAGCGACGCTGGCCCAACATTTAGCCGTCATTGGATCGGTTGCAGCGTGTACTCTTTGGGCACATTGACACTCCTCGGCATTGAATAGGTGATGGCCGGCGCCGGAGACGGCGGACCAGCATTGCACAGGCATTGGGTTAGTGCCGTGCTCACTTGTAGTGGACACAGACATCAGCCAGAAATTGTGATGAACATTGATTAGAAGTCAAATTAAAGGTGTGGTCAACTGTCAACATTTGCGGGACAAGGGTCCCCCAGAAGGCAATAGTGCCCGTGGGTAGGCCAAGGCCCTATTCCATAATAATACTAAATATGCGTTTCATACCCAAAGCCTCATTAAGAGCAAGTTCTCAAATCACAGCAAGTTCATATATACTTGAGCGACATCTATGAGTTAATAATTCAAAGCACTTTGTCCTTGCCCCTACTTGGTCGCTGGCTTGCAAACAAACTGACTGTATTACTGGGGGGATTTGGAAACTGCTTGACCCCAAAAGCTTGTAGTGACACTCAGTAAACACAAAACATTTGTATGACTTCATGCAATGTTGGACCAACGTCGAAAACGTTGGGCCGACGTTGTATAAATGTTATACAAATGTCTTGTGTTTGTTGGGCTGCAGGGGGAGTTTCTCTTAAACATTGTACATTTATTCAATGTTGGTTCAATGTTGGGCCAGTGTCGCAGAAGTTTGCCTAGCATTAAAACAGCATTGGATCAATGTCTCGTTTAAGTAGTATCTTGTAATCAGTTCAGTGGCTATATTAATGCCGTCAATCTGTACTCAATAGGCAACTGTTGGCCTACTTTTGACCGTCCCAGGCATGCGCATTTTGCAGTTGAACACTGGTTTAAGGCACCAAAACATATCCTTTAAAGTTTTTAATAACGTTACAACCATGTCAAAATGTGAATGCTTTGCGTGAGGTAAATAGTGGGTGACGGGGAATAGCGATATGGTCAGTGACCATATCGCTATTCCCCGTCACCCACTAACTCAGGAGGTTCGTTCAACCACCGACATAGCCTAATAATCCTTATTCTATTATAGTATAGATGGCTAAAATTGTATGGCCCCGCATAGCAGCCCGACCTAGTTGTATTCTCCAGAGGGTCATGGGCTCTGTATCTTACCGGGGCAGGTACGATAGGCCTACAGGTCCCATGACCCCGGCCTGAGGCTGTATCAGCCGGGTAAAAAGTCTGTATAGATAGTACAGTAGACACCTTCGTATGAGATACTGCTGATGTATATAGCTATTTGATTTATTGGTCCTACATATAAATAACACTAATAGTAACAACGTTTGAATGGTTAGTTGATGCACATATATAATGCAAAAAGAGAAATTTTGTATAGCCTATGAGCGAAAAAAAAAATAAAACAAATAAAATAAAAATTAAGGGATAATTGGTTGTGCTATGTGTCTTTAATTTATCTATAGTGTGTGTAAATCACGGTACCAATAATAATAGTTTAATAACAGCTTAAATACATCATTATCACTGTAGTGTGGACAATTATCGTCCCAGTACACCCTATGACAGGCTATTATATTACAACCATCCAACATCGATTCAGTGAATGTTTCTAATTTTCTTGTGATTTAGTGCAACCGTTCTGAAAGATAAAAGTACTTTCTGGACCACTTCTTCCGTCGCACTCGATCCTCCAGAAATGACAACGGCAGACGAAAATGCCACGACAACGCTGAGTACAACAACAATAGGAGAAAGTACAACAACCACTATGTCAATAACAACGACCGTTGTTGAGAGTACGACCACAATGCCCACTGTTACAGTCCCCAGCGTGTCCACAATGAACATCCCCAGTACCACACTGACCGCCACTCCCGGCTCCGGCAGCACCACCACTAAGGAAGCCACTGCCACAGACCCCAAAACAACACCTATTCCCATCGGTAAGTCACACCATGGCGCATGCATGCACAGTAATACCATGGAGATAGTAGATGTCTAGTATAGGATTTTTTTTTTGTCAACATGATTTATTTTTAAAGCATTGCAAACAGCAATATTTATTGCCACAAGTTGCTTTCCTATTTCATATATACAGGCATACATACATACATACATACATACATACATACATGGTCATTGATACACATGATACATACAAGAATTTTTTTATTAATAATAGCAAATACAATATTAAACCGCAGGAAAAATACAGAATATGATACAGAATATAATAAGTAAGAATGATTTAATTAAAGATACAATGAAAAGAGGAATATAGTAGGAATATAGTAGGAATAGTAGAGGAATCACTGTCCATAATTTGTTAGTGTCGTCATGTGTACAGTACCCATAGCTGAGCACACGAACAATTTCGTTTGCAAAGGCTGCGTATTCTGATCTATTCTCGAAGGATTTGGTCTTTTTTTTATTTCGCTATATTTCAGCATTTCGACAGCAACTGCACGGACATCTTGTCCCCTGGCCATCCGTGTGGTGGCAGCACACAGCTTCAGAATCTAAATTCTACATAGATTTCTAGCCACATTGCATTTTCTGTATTATAACATCGGGCCTAGTGGATGGCCCGTTATGAAACTGAATGTATAACAGCGGTGGGAGTCCCGATGCTAAATTCTACACAGATTAGCAGCCACAGTACATTTTCTGTATTATAACATCAGGCCTAGTGTGACGACATGTTATGAAACCTAATGGGTGCGGTGGCTGTCCCAATTCTACATTCTACACAAATGAGCAGCCACAGTACATTTTCTCTTATAGGCCTACACTGGACTGACATGTTCGACAGTACATCCTTTTCTAGTTTAATACACCTTTGGCAGTAAGTCTTATGCAATGCCCAACCACCACAGCATCAGGCCTATCTCGCTGCAAGGGGCGAAGGAATAACGTAATATTATTATTAATTCCAGAAGCAATCATTTTCAAAATTAAAGGAGCTAAGTCGTTTTGCTTCATTGAACCGTAATATTTATATTATCGAGGTTGCGCCTGGAAATATTATGTTTTTATTTAAGATTTTATTGGCCGCTTAGATTTTTTCATATAATGTTTAGTGCGGCGTTAACTGACTGTTTAAGTGGTTGACGTTACCCCATGTATTATACCTATAACAGTTACGATCACTGGATGTGTCTGCACCAGGGACAGAATATTGGCCGCAGCGGGATTCGAACTCGATACATCCGGGCTCTGAGTCCTGGTATTATGTTAGTGTATGTTCCATTCGTTGACCTACGGTACTTCAACAACAAACTAGAAACAGTTGCTCGGAAACGAACACGAAAGCAGCCCTCCGTTATCGCCAGTCGGCCATATCAAATTTGATATAGATTGGCAAACTTTCTCAAGGTTTATTTTATATTACCGCTTTAGCTATTATGCAACATTTCCGACATAATGAGAGAAAACAATTAGAAATGACCGTCAGTCGGCCATTTTGGATTTTATTTCTGCAAAATTTTTCATGGGTTATCCTTGTGTGAGTCCTTACAAATTGTTCTATGTGCATGGTCCATCTATTTTGCTTTGATTTTGAGTTACGTAAATATCACAAAATTACTAAAATGAAAAGTTTTATGAATGATTCTGTTTCCACAGAAACTAGGTCCACCACTCTAGCCATCTCGGCGACTGCATCATCCACAGAGGAACAGTTCAATACCACAGATTCACTGAACGATGAGACGACCACTGAGTTTATGTGGGGTAAAGAAGATTCGGCAACTACTCTCTCATCATGTGGTAAGATCATTATAATGTTCTCCTAGTCAATGCCACAAATACCACAAAGTTGAACTAACGTTAGATTTCAAGTGTCACAATTTAGCAAACTGAATAATTATTGTGTCGCTATGTTCTTCGCTCTTCCGGTCTGGTCTGCCAGTACCTAGTCTGGTCTGATCTATTTGGTCCGGTCAGATCCGATCGGGTCTAGTAGAGTCCAGTCTGGTTTGTTCTATTCTCGCTTATAGCTATTCAACAGTATTCTACATTTAACCATATTCTTTATGTAACACTGCTCATGGGAACTATACATTGTGGCGAATATTATCGACGTTTATCAGTCTTGTATCGAAATTCCGGTTAAGCAATAATAAATCAGACAGCACGATTTTGGAACAAAATGAGATAATATATAAAAACACAACGCACTATTAATGCAGGACAAAACTAGAAAGAAGATACAATCGCATGGAAAAAATAAAAAAAATAAACGGACCAGCCCACCACTTATTTTTAGTCATGGTTTTTACTAATTCAAACCTTCCCACATGCATCAACAGTCATTGAATTTTAACTTTGTTCCTAAAATACTATCTAGTCTGATAATATTTTAACACTAACAACTATAATTAACAGCTATTAATGCACCAGAAAAGATTAGACAGTTTGACAACCATGACTAAAATCAGGTGTCCCTTTAATTTTTATTTTTTAAATAAATATCTGATTTTCTCAAAACTCTCTTTTTTTTCAGTAATGCTGATGCTGCTACTATCTATGGTGGGATGGCTGGTATAACAAAGTGGATAAAGTACATAGCAATGGAATGCCTGTTGCTAGCTAGGCAGCTGTGGACAACCAGCAATATGCAAAATGGTGTAAAATAAACAGTTTCACTTGAACGCAATATACGCGCTGTATACCATCCTAGAAACAATACATTTCGTCAGATAAAGTACTATATAGGCCGACAAATAGAGCAGTTTATCTATGTCCATTATGCTCACTCTATAACGTTACACTCTTCCAATTCGGAATGTTTCTTCACTTACGCAGTTAAATGTGATCGCTCCCTGGACATGGTAATGTATTTTACAGCTCCAGGTCGGATACGCTGATTTTCAATCGCTGCTTAAAATGAACATCAATACCGTCGGTTTTTCATTCAAATTTACAAACGTTTAGACTGCTCATTTCAGATTCACGGAAAATGGAATATAAGATCCCAGACGACAGTCCAATGTTGGGCTTGAATGTACTCAAATGAAACATACTATCATAATTTATGTCCTGGTAATAAACAACATACATGATGATGAGAGATTCGGGAAAGTGTGTTATTCATTTATTATATTCTTAATTTGCTCGAATTTTCACCCGAGAAATAAAATAATGAATTTGCAAATGTGAGCATGTATTCCAGAATTAATGTAACTGCTTTGAGAGGCATATTGGTTGGTCAGAAATAATATTTTAGCCAGGGTGCGCGTTCAATGAACAGAGAGTGAGAGAGAGAGTTGAAAACGGTATATAGTTGAAAAAAGTGCTTCGGTATTGTATTTTAACTCGCATGCAGTCTTACTATAATGACAGGACATGATCACTTAGGATAGCCTCTTGAGCTCTATAATGCGAATGGATCTCCAAAGGTCAGGAGGTCCAATGGAGCAATCCGACAACACCAATCCTGAGCAATAGACATAGCCCTACATGTATCCTTCGTTCAAGACGTTTCATCGATGGCTATATTCTCAGAAATTGAACAACATTCAAATTCAGCCATTGTTGTCACCTAGGTGATGAGTGGGACACTATTAAACGTGTAGTCAACTGTTAAAATATGCGGGACAGTGTGGTCCCCAGAATGCAACAGTGGCCCCTGGACATTCTACAATGCCATATCAACCCACATTCACAGTTATCAGCCAAAATAATAATACTATGTGTTTCATACCGATCGCCGCATTAAGAGCAAGTTCCCAAATCATATAAACTCTATATACTCGAGCGACATCTATGAGGAAATAATTCACCATTTCTCTCATGTGAGCTTTGTGTTGAGACACAAAAGGTTATGTTACCGTGGGGATCTGGAAACAGTTGACTTCCAGCATATTGACAGTAAGAGCTTTCCCAGCCAACAGGGCACACTCGCCAAATGTTGGTTTAATGTCGACCAACATTGCAGACGTTGGTCTAACATTAAAACAGCATTGGGCCAATTTCTCGTTGGAGTAGTATCTTGTAATCAGTTCAGTCCCTGATAATAATGCCGTCAAAGTGTACTCTATAGGCTAATGTAGGCCTACACTTGACCGTCCCACACATGCACATTTTACAGTTGTATGAATCTTTAAACCATATCTCTGTAAGCATTAAAAAAGTCATCATGTTAAAACAGCTTCTGAAGAAATACATTTATTCCTGTCAATATATAACCATCACTGTCTAAATTGTCAGAAAACTATATATTTTCATTTATCGTTAGTTCTTTGTCCCCCATAGCAATAGTGAAGTTTAATTAGAGAGATACTCAACGTCTGGTGTTTGCTGGGATGTCATCAGTTGGACTGTACCATCCTGCGTGCAGGGTGTACTTGTTTTCCCACTACCAGATACACCCTGCCAGATATGAGCCTGTGTCTACCTACTTGGGACCCCACTCCAGGAGGACACACATGCCTCTCGTGCGACACCCCCCAATCTTAGACATCAGAGCTAATCGCAACGCGCCGGCAATCAGACGGCACCGTCTGGCCTGGGAACATCAAGCCAAGTGACAGTATACGCGAAGCGATGCGAGAACTTGGCCAACGCTGTTCCAACATTGTGATAGCGTCGATGATAATTGCCCAACATTGAGGCAGCACTGTATCCTTGCCATCTGCGAACTTTTATTTGTACAGCCTACCACACAATTATAGAGTGTGTACAACTGGATTATACAGTCAAATATTGCCACCTCTGATTACAAATTGAATAATTAGAGCCTAAAACGGGGGATTACATCAGCTAATAAATCAAAAACAGTTTAAACAGTGGCTAAACTCTTATTCTTGTGGTTTTGTGTCGATATAATCCCCCTAATTATCTACTAATGAACGAAAACGCACGCAAAATATGTGGTTTCATTTTGAAAAATAATACGTAATTTCGAGAATAAATGTGATCATATAAAGTCAAGACAATAATTCAGAACGTTGTATGTGTCTCTATTTATAGTAAAATATGTATGCTATGCCATACTTGAATTAGAAATGTATGGGTAACATATTTATTGCAATAAAAGCTATTATTATTTGTTCTACATGTACCACTTTCATAGTTTTGGGCAGAGTTTGAAATTTAGGGGAGGGGCCGACAGTTGGGAGTCGCGTGGAGAGAGGTGCTCACATAGGTGGAAAAGGCCTCACCGCATTCAGGGGTAGAGTGAGAACGATTACAACTGAAGTCTCTACAGGGTGGACTGTACGTGCAGATGTGTGACTTCACATGTGTGCTAGCTGTTTGCTATTGTTCCGCTACTGCAGGCAAGTGAACAAGTAAACAAGTAAATTTATTCTGATGGTCTCATTTAAGAGACATGCAGATGCCAGGTAAATACAATACAATACAATAATTATAACATAACATAACATAACATAATAATATATAATTGTAATAGAACAGCAATGTTACACACACATAATAAATTTAATAAATCTACACAGGTTAAGCATACTAGGCATGTCTTGCTTACACATAAGCTCTTCAAATTTAAATGTTGAAGGAAAATTATAGTATTTACATTTAATATATTTCCTTCTCTCTTTTACAAAATAATTACATCTAAATAGGTAATGAAATTCGTCGCCAATTTCACTCAAGTCACATTTTTTACATAATCGCTGTTCTCGTGGAAGACCAAGATGACAATCTTTTTCAATAGGCAGTTTGTGATTACGGCAGCGAAATTTAGCTAATAATTTCCTGCTTGGAAATGGTAAATTGATAAGATAATTCTCTAACTTAAATTCGGATTTGAACATTCTGTAATTAATACATTTTCCACTCCGATTAATAGTTTCATTCCATAACTGAATAAACTGGTCTTTTAACCGATTGGAAATAACAGATTGAAACCAATCTACACTACAGTTTAGATCTTGGTTAAGCCACAAATAAGGAAATCCACAATCATTTAAAATCCCACGTATGTACAATATCCATGGTGATACATATGAGTTTTTAATCGCTAGATGATACAACAATTTACATATGTTAGATGATAACTTGTTATAATCAGTATTTAGTAACCTTGCCCAGTATGTAACAGCTCTGATTTTGATTTTAATGTTTAAAGGAAATAATCCCAACTCTCCATACACCATATAATTACATGTTCTTTTACCAACCGCTAAAATGTATTTACAAAAACGTAATTGCAACTGTTCGAGTTTTGGGCAACTTTTATGCAACTTTCAACACAAATAATTTCATAACTTTTTGTAGTGTATCATCATCAACAGTAGAAGCTAAATTTTCCAGAGTGGTAAGACCTTCGCACCGCTCTGCTAGGTAACTGCTCAGATCAGAGAGGTATATGGAAAATAACAGTGGAGAAAGATTTTCACTTTGACGCACTCCGACCGAGCAGGGAAAAAGGTTTGATAATGTACTATTTATACATACACATGATTTAGCTTGACTGTAAATATTATGTACAACATTAAACAATTTGCCATTTATGTTGAGAGACAGTATCTTCGACCACAGTTTAGACCTATCCACAGTAAACCATCTGTCAGCGAAACACAATGATATACCTACAGATGCATGACAGCAAACTGGCTATGTCGTCACTCAAATACATATTTCACGGTTTGGTAGTTTGACAGAATAGGCATATACCTGTTAGTGTTCCCGGAATTGTTTCTACTTTATATCATTTTCCGCAAAAAAATCCTAGACGCTTCTACTCCCTGAATTTTAGATATTTTCGCCAAATGTTACCGACCCCCAGACCTATTCCAAATTTAGTTGCTGAGGTGAAGGGGATTCAGGGGACAATTTAAAAGATTTTTAAATCACTTTCTTGGTAGGCCTAGGTTATAGATAAATTTATAACGAAACGTATTTCTATGTACGCATATGCCCAAAGGATATATCGGGCGCTGGGTGGTAGGCGATGGCCTGGTTAGCGGATCGCTCCACCCTGCTGCCGATTCACTATTTCATTTCATCCCCGTCTGGGCGACGGTACACAAATAACTTGACTCCACAGAGACGTACGTCTGCCCCTCGGCTTGATCGCTAGTGTGCGAGCGCGCAGGAAAATGTCTGCGGGGCTAGTGAGGGTGAAACTGCTCGGGGAGTTCCAGAAAGCTGAACAGCTTCAGTTTCACCAACCGAAGAGGGGAAAGACGCTTGTCCCCACAGATAGCCTATATAAGAACAAAATAACACAACTTATTAACTGTTGTGACTTTTTATTCCTCTCTTTATTAAACTAAAAACAGGTTTCTAGTTCGAACCTGGATGAATTGCCTTTATCTCAGTAAATATTGATCTTAGAGCAAAAACGACGTTATTGTACAGAAGAAGACATACAAGTGAACTGATATGAAGTTTGATTCCTCTATTCATGAAACTGCTAAAACGGGTTTCTGGGTTCGAACGTTGATTAATTTTCCTTTATCTCAGTAAATGCTGCTCTCAGAACAAAATGACATTTTTCAGCAACAAACAAGTATTATAAGACACATACAAGTTATAATTGATATGAATTTTGATTTCTCTCTTTATGAAACTGCTAAAACTGGTTTCCGGGTTATAACTGTCATCATTTTCAGTCCCAAGGACATAATTATGTTTATGTCTTAGAGTGATTTCCAGTTTCGAACCAATCGGTCAAACTTGTTTGCTCCCGCCGTCACCGAAGGTGCATCCTCGGAAAACTCGACCAAAGCGTGTAACGCGGTCCACATAACATGTTTTTGTATTTTGGTGATCTAATATGTATCTAGATTCCGAAACTGGATGGTGCAACCCTGGCATCTATGAGCATTTTGAGAAATATGCAAATTAGCGCGGTCATTACAATTTTTTTCGGCAATATCTCAATGACTAACCATGATGTCCACAAAATTTGTTTTACACATAATTTAATGGTCAAGGAATACGTAGGATATGGCAGATCCCATAAAATAATAACAATACTATTTTCATAGAATGTTCAAGCCAATTACAATGTAGGCCTAATTAAGCGTCCAACAACCACATACACCCACACACAAGAAAAATAAAGCAAAGGATTAGGGGAGACCGGGGCACCATAGTTCGGATTTTTTTTGGACTCCCAATGAAACTTATGGGAAATAGGTTATTTATTTAAAGTTGTGTGAATGAGGTCTATTAAAGGTAATTATACAGTATATGTTATTTATGTGGTTTATGTTACCAACTATTTCTATAGACAATTGCTAAAAATAGAAATCATGATCCACTGTGCCCCACCCCAGCCACTCGGTGGGGCACAGTGAATCAAAAATAAATAAACACACTTGATTTCATTTTTAGTATTTATTAATATTCCAATAAACCAAATATATACGTTTATAACAATAATATTCAATATACCCATGCAATGGCTAATACAATCACATAGTTAATACACAATCCCTAGGTGGCGTAGTGACACATAGGTGGGGCACATGTGGTGGCTGATCTCTGATAATGATATCTCTGATAATGAACCACTGTCCACCGAACCACTGTGCCCCAGACGTACCACGTGGACATTTAAGGCTAAAAAATTGCCACCATGAATTCTCAGTCAAATTGCACTACACGTTTACATGGCCAATATACCACATTACTCATTGGTAAGGACAATATACTTTAGTCATATTTTTTCTACAGATGATCATGTTCGATATCGGGTGAAAAATATTTACTTTGTGACTAAAAAACATACCTTTCCTGATAAAAAGAGACAGTGTGGTCTATCCTCTTGTTAATTATGTGGGAGACAGGAAACTCCCTTGACATCAATTGATGACGTCATCGCGGATTTCCATGGTTTAAATTTCTAAATATAGCCACTGAACCTCTGTGCACCTGTGTCCACTGTGCCCCTGTCTCCTCTACTAATGAACAGTGTTCTTGTATTACATTAAGTTGAGAACCAAATTCTAATATGTTTGATAACATTTGTAATAACACTTTTTAATCACCTACGTCGCATATTTTGGCAGTCGCTTCTCAGCGAGATAGTGTATGGAGCCAATAATAGACATAATAGACGACAACCATTAGTGTATTTACAGTGCTCCAAACTGTTCATCATCATTATGTGAACAGCTTATAGAATTAGAGATGCTCACAGAATTGTGATAACCGTCAAGACAATAAATTGCAAGACTTATCTCATTTCACGAAGAAAAAGATAATTGTGATAATTGTTGGTTGTCGTCCACCAGAGCTTGGGGTGTAGTAATGTAATCCTGAAGTTACTACTACCAATCACGCTGCCCCCGCCATAGCACTAGCTCCACTTGAGGGATATGAGGCCGCTGTAGATAATGTGATTGTTCTTCTCGGTGTCGATACATGGCTGCCACATTGTTTTGTGCCTGTCAAGGTGAAACAATGTTCGGTAATGAGAGTAACAAACCACACACACCAGTGAGCTCTTTGAGTGAAATGACTGGGAAAACCATACCACCGAATACTTATTTCAAGTTGATATATTTGTGTTCAATTTTGCAATATTATCATTACAATCTCGCTTAGCAGCAAATTCCAAAATCTATGATGTCCATTGTTAAAACTATAAAGCGATTTTTATCAAGTGATATTACTACTTTTAAAACATTGTTAAACCAGACTCCATCGCAATGATTGTGTATTGGATCCGGATCGTAATTCGATCATCTCCAAAATTTAATGGATTGTTCCGTGGCTCGAGACACGCCTCTTGTAAATGTTTCATGCAAAATCTTTTAAAACAATTCCGGATACGGATCGTAATCAGGATCATTCCCAAAATAAAATTGCCAATTGTTCTTTGGTCCGAGGCCCTCCCCTCGTAAAAAGTTTCATGTAAATCCGTTCATTACCTTGTACATAATCGTGCTGACGGACAAACAAACAAACACGACCAGAACATAACCTCTTTTGGCGGAGGTAAGAAATTGTCAAATATATTTTACTTTGACAATATTTTGTGTGTGGGTCACTGCTAGGTGGCTAATGAACAGGTTAAAATATTGGGCCATTCGGTCGCATGTCCATTTTTCGTTTCCAGTGTATCTCAGGAAATATGTCTCCAATTGTCTTCACAGTTTGCACACAACACCCTTATGGGGTCTAGGCCTATGGTGAATATCATGACCGCTCAAGATAGCTAGACCATTACTATAAAACAAAATGAGAGTTTTCTGTGAAGGATGCACTCTGAAAAAATTCAAGTTGATCAAATTAAAAATGGTCGACTATTTATATATCCATATCGGCCATTATTGACTTTAATATGCCTGATATTTGGCAATCGTGCCATTTCGCAAACTAGACCATTAACCCTTTTCATTATGGTTGGCCATCACCCTCATAAGTAAATAAACCTTCCGAGGATAATTAAAAACCTTCCGCGGATAATTAAAAACCTTCCGCGGAGAATTATAACCTTCTGCGGATAATTAAAAACCTTCCGCGGAGAATTATAACCTTCCGCGGATAATTAAAAACCTTCCGCGGATAATTAAAAACCTTTCGCGGTAATTAAAAACCTTCCGCGGACAATTAAAAACCTTCAGCGGAGAATTAAAAATTAATTCTCCGCGGAAGGTTTTAATTATCCGAGGAAGGTTTTTAATTCTCCGCGGAAGGTTTTTAATTGTCCGCGGAAGGTTTTTAATTATCCGCGGAAGGTTTTTAATTGTCCGCGGAAGTTTTTTAATTATCCGCGGAAGGTTTTTAATCTCCGCGGAAGGTTTTTAATTATCCGCGGAAGGTTTTTAATTGTCCGCGGAAGGTTTACAATTATCCGTGGACGGTTTTTAATTATCCGCGGAAGGTTTTTAATTATCCGCGGAAGGTTTTTAATTATCCGCGGAATGTTTTTAATTGTCCGCGGAAGGTTTTTAATTATCCATGGAAGGTTTTTAATTATCTGCGGAAGGTTTTTAATTGTCCGCGGAAGGTTTATAATTATCCGCATAAGGTTTTTAATTATCCGCGGAAGGTTTTTAATTATCCGCGGAAGGTTTTAATTATCCGCGGAAGGTTATAATTCTCCGCGGAAGGTTTTTAATTATCCTCGGAAGGTTTATTTACTTATGAGGGTGATGGCCAACCATATTCCATGCCTTTCCCGGACCGTGTCCGGGAATTTTAATACCGATTACAATGCCAATCCCGGACCGTGTCCGGGCTAGTTTACAGTTAATTCACTATATGCTGAGCAGCCGCCAAGCGTGGTCCAATGCATCCAGCGTGCTTCAAAACATTATGGTGTACTACAGTGCCATCAGATGACTGTTTTGCGGGTACGGACCGCTGCTACACTCTGGTCAGGCCGTGTATGGGCATTTTGTTGGGTTGATTCACAAAACAGTGGCGGTGTTGATGTTTTGGCGTGAATTAAAGAATGATTCAACTGCAAGACGCGCATGCCTGGGTCGGTCAAGTGTAGGCCAACAGTAGCCTATCGAGTACAGATTGACGGCATTAATATAGCCACTGAACTGATTACAAGATACTACTTAAACGGAACATTGATCCAATGCTGTTTTAATGCTAGGCCACCGTCTGCGACGCTGGCCCAACATTGCACCAACATTGAATAAATGTACAATGTTTGAGGGAAAGTCCGCCTGCCCAGCAAACACAAGACATTTACAAAGTATAACATTTATACAACGTCGGCCCAACTTCTTCGACGTTGGTCCAACATTGCATAAAGTCATACAAATGTTTTGTGTTTACTGGGCATGTCAATACAAGCTTGGGTCAAGCAGTTTCAACATCCCCGCAGTAGTACAGTCAGTTTGTCTGCAAGCAAGCGACCAAGTAGGGGTAAGGGCCAAGATCTTTGAATTATAAACTCATAGATGTCGCTCAAGTATATATGAAAGCCTCATTGAGAACTTGCTCTCAATGAGGCTTTAGGTATGAAACGCATATTTAGTATTATCATGGAATAGGGACTTGGCCTACCCACGGGCACTATTGCCTTCTGGGGGACCCTTGTCCCGTGAATTTTAACAGTTGACTACACCTTTAAAACAGTTTGCCTGTATATATATAATCACAATTCCATAGAAAACTAGGTGAGCAACAGCTCTACAGTGTATATGTGAGGCCTACTCTTATTCATATAGCGGGTAGAGTATGTCGATTTATCAACTCCGTTCAACAGATGCTGGTTTAATGTTGGCCCAACATCTGTCACGTTGCACCAGCATTAACCAAACAATGGTGCAAATTACGGCTGTGTTTGTTGCGTGTCTCGTCGTTATCTGATGTCTGCTATAATTATATAGGCCTATCTGGGGTCACGTCGCACTCTTTCTGGTTGACGTGTATTTTTTACCTCAATGCGAGGAACCAATCGTATCAGTTTGCAGCCTCATTAGTCAGCATTAGGGTATTTAGCGTCTGTCTCACTGGCGTGACCTCTTGTTCTGAATATGTGTTATGAGAGATCCCGGGTAGCGCAACGACTATGCCTTTCGGAATCTTGTCCCGCACGAATAATGTCATTCCTCAGGTATCATTATTACCCTAAAACTACTTGAAACACCATCTGAAATAGTGCTTGACCCTGAATGATCCAACTACAATCATATATAACACTTAGCTCACGCATAAATAAAGTTGGAAGGCATAAAATGGTATTTTTTGTATTTTTTATGAGATTGACCTTCATATGAACTCGACATGACCTTGGAATGACCTTTGAACACCACCTCAGTAAATTTGAACTGCAACCCGTGTTACCCTTTCCACGCAGTCATATGTAAATTTGTTGCAATTCAAGGCATAGTTCCACACTACTATATTTGGTCACTTTTGTCATTCAATCTTAGTCCTGGAGAAGGGGGAATTGAATAGTGAATTTATCCGAAGGTGAAAATAAGGGAAATCCGAAGGGGCTACCACTACTCGGGTACTCCTCGGGTACCTTAAAACTACTTGCGATACCTTCTGAAATGGTGCTTGACGCTGAATGATCCAACTACAGTCATATATAACACTTAGCTCACACATAAAGCAAGTTGGAAGGCATAAAATGGAATCTTTTGTATTTTTTATCGAGATTGACCTTCATATGACCTTGACATGACCTCGGCATGACCTTTGCGTTCAACCCCAGTAAAGTGCAACCCCAACCCGTCCCACCATACATTGCCAGTTACAAATATGGGAGTTCACTATGAATGATATTCTGTAGGCCTACTGATGAATCTTAATTAGTTTTTTTTTAGCCAAAACAATCATTATGCTCGAGTAATTAGGCATTGTAGAAATTGGTGGGGCTGAATTATTGGGCATGGAAAGAGTTAATACAAAACAAAATGTGCGGTTTCAAGGAGGGATATGCCTTGAAAAAATTCCCCTAGATCAAATTCAAAATGGCCAACTATCGGCCATGATCTACTTAAATGGACTGGCCCAGGCTAAGTCATAAAAAATCGGTGATTTTATTTCGGCTTCTTAATATGACCATATGATGTAAACATGTCCATAGACTAGAACTGCAAAAGTTTTTTTTATTTTTTGTGCTGCGCATTCACCAGTTAGGCTAGATATAGAGGCGAAATTCCCGTATTCCTTATTTTTGACATGGTTGTCCATAATTCGAAATCAGGAATTTCGTCTCTATATCTAGCCTAACTGGTGATTGCGCAGCACAAAAATGATAAAACTTTTGCAGTTCTAGTCTATGGACATG
Organism: Flabesymbios commensalis; assembly: GCA_964017125.1. Taxonomy (NCBI): domain Eukaryota; kingdom Metazoa; phylum Annelida; class Polychaeta; order Terebellida; family Flabelligeridae; genus Flabesymbios; species Flabesymbios commensalis. The sequence continues at coordinate 56,694,519 of OZ024909.1, read as the reverse complement.
TTTACATCATATGGTCATATTAAGAAGCCGAAATAAAATCACCGATTTTTTTATGATTTTAGCCTGGGCAAGTCCCTTTAAATATACCTGATATGTGTCAAAGAGTGGCAGATGGCTAGACCATCGCAAAAAAGTAATTATGAGAGACGTTATGGAAGAATGCACCTGGAAAAAAAATTCAACTCGAACAAATTCAAAATGGCCGACCATCAGTCAGTATTTGAAGTGGCACAATCAGGTCAAAAATCATCCAAAAGCAAAAATTGTATTTTCGCTTCTTGATATGTCCATAGCATGTGAACATGTCCATATACTTTTTAGGTTGCTGTGGCAACATAGCAGATGTGCCGAATGCCCCATTTATCAGTTATTCCCTTTTTTCTTATTTTGGATCATCTTGCCGCATCAGGTGTAACAGTCATCCCACTTGTCTGACCTTGACAACAGGTGTACGTTAAAGCTGTACGAACAGGAGGGGTGCGAGCAACATTAATATTCATCATGAGGTCACCGGTTTACTGACTACAGTGTGGAAGGTCACCTTGTCTGAGTTGGTCAGGGAGGAGGGGGGGGGGTCGTGTACTCATAGCACATATGATATGAGTGATATCAAAGGAGTCTGCCGGTAGCAGACAACTTGATAGATGAAGATGATTTTGGATATAGGCCTACATGTCCAAAATTAAATCTCGTCCTTATTTCTGTATAGGCCTACACGCATGGCTCTTGCCCAGATTTTATCAGCTGTTAGGCCCCACAACATGTGTTTTACTGTTTTCATTAAACAGTGGAACTATTTACATTTAGCTTGACGTTAGCTTTGACTAATTACGCCTTATTTATCATTTTTTTAAATAGCTTGTTTAATCTAATAGTTTGTTGCAGATAAGAGCTATTTACTCTGTTCTGTTATGTAGAAATTGAGCTGTCATAATTCGCATGTCATTCCATTCGCCAGTGTTTTGAACCCAGTTGAAAATTCTGTAAACAAAAAAAAAACAATAACAAAACCTTCTCACAGCAGCGCGTAGGTGAAGAAAATAATCATTTGGTGGTTTTCTATGTCTCTGAGGATAAAATGTGGATGTGGCAGAGTAATGGTGTTTTATATTTGCCATAATTAGGTCACACAAGCATGTTAGTTGTTATAACAATAAAACTGCCCAAAATGGGTAACGTTAGTTTCTGCCATTAAGTGGTGCCTGCTTTCACTGTAGGTGGGGGTTGATCTGAGCGATATAGATCTATGTTTGGAGAATGTTCACAAAGTTGACGTTCTCGCAAAGATCCAAGCTCTTTGGTTCTAGCCTCAGCTTGCAGAAAAATGAAGAGTTGGTGACATAACCCGTTCCTCAGAATACCATCCATTCTCGCTGGTAGCCGTAGGCCTGTGGCGCCAGCGACAAGATGGGATAGCGATCCTGACCGACTTCAATCTGGGCTGGGCGGGCTTGACGAGATTGAGACTGACGAGTTTCAGTCGCGTCAATTCCTACCCACGCCACCGTTATGCGCGTATTCTAACCAGGCAGTCAAAGCGAATAGACGTGCCGCTCTGAGGAGCGCCGAGTTGGCTAATATGGCCAGGCCTTCCCTCCGTCGAGAGCTATGCATAGCAATGTTGATATAATCTACAATAAAGTGAAAGAAGGAACTTCATATAGTTATCATATTTGATTGCATCTACGACCGCCAAACCAGCTGGTACAAGACTTAGAACAGGTTTGAGGTTGGATTCCGACTTCATGCATCAACATCGGTGTCCCCCATCCAACCCTACAGGCCTGTTCTTTTTATGCCCCATCTGGTGATTAGCGCTGATAGCGATCAAAGCACGCATACACTATTCGTACTGTCAATATAAGACGGCCTGGGATGCCTGTCTGACACTTCGTCGGGCTGTGACCGGCGACCTCGCCAGCTAGATTTATGTCAGGATTTATACTGTATAGATCAAACGTTTTATTTTATTTCCTCGCACTCATTACCTTTTCCAGAAAATTGTCCAAATGTTTTTTTTTATCTTTTCCAGAAATAGGTTCAATGTTTTTTTCCTAAACGTTTTTGTCACGCCCTCCCTCATTCGATTTTGGATTTTTTTTCTCCTCTGAAACAGGAAAAACTAACAAATCAAATGGGACGGGAATATATTGGGCTATACAGTAGGCCTACTAGTCAGACAGACAGACAGACGGACAGACAGAGGTAATGGTAACAACTTAAAAATGAAATTAAGGACATTGCCAAAATATCTGCTTCCCGCACAAACAGCAGAGATAAAATAAATACTATGTATAATATACAAATTATATATAGTAGCAAAAAAGCGTAGAAAAAGAAAAATGTATACAAATACCTTTTACTGTGTGCAGTAAAAATATAGTATTATAAAAGGAAACATAGTCTCCTGAAAGTACAATGAATATTAGCTAGCAATAGCTATCAATAGAGACTTGTGATTGGTCCAGATAAAGATGTAACAGGATAACAATAAAAATGGCAGATTTTGGCTGAAAAAGGGGTGTCAGCTTCACTTTATTCCAAAAAATGCATGAAAATGCAATATTTTCACCAAGAAGGGGGGGGGGGTGTACGCCGGGTACGCCCTATGCTGGATCCGCCACTGTGGCACTCACGCAAAAACATTATAGCTTATTTTAGTTAGTGAATAATTAATGTCATTTTCAATCGCGACCTATAGTTACCACCACATACCCAGTGTTGCAAGTTAACACAACATTCCTGACCTCATAAGCAAAATCAGTTGACTAAGTAGCCTAAGCATATCTGAACAGAAATCCTCCATGTGGCACCTCGTCTGATAACAAAAACAATGGAAACGTCCCTAAACAGCCAAATAAAACCATTCCGAGAGCCGTCCTGATATGTGGCAACATGCCTACCCGAAGTCAGATCATGAAAGCATGATAGGGGGTAAGGCCTACTATTGTGATGAGGTGACTTGTTATTGTTCATGTTTAAAAACATAACGTAATAACAAAAATAATGATGGATGATAATTGCTGTAGGGGGCTTACCATTCCATTCCTACAGGGTATGAATGACACTCACACAAAAACATTGCAGCTCATTTTAATTAGTCAGTGATTAGCCCTAATTCATACAATTTCCAATCACGACCTAGTAATACCATAACCAGATAGACAGACAGGCAGACAGAATCAGATGACTAAGCATCTCTGAAATCATACAGTGTCTCTATTCAGCCCCCATCAAACTGGACACACAGGACAAGTCGTGTAGGCCCTATGAGATAACATAATTGAGTAGAATTCAAAAAGTTACTTTGACCCTACAGAAATAAAAACGTTGCTTCTGCTCCGGACTGCCTGGAATGGAAATTATGGGATGGGTTGAAAATGGCAAAACAAATAGGCCTACTGTCTAGAAGGGGATATTTGACTTGGTCCTAGCTGTTGGATATGTTGTTATTAGGCCTACTTCTAGCCCGCGTTACTTATTGCCCCGCTATCCCCTATCCACATTAAGGCAGATGCGTGTCAGAAGTCATGGAAGAAAGACTATAATTTTGTAATTTTGTAGTGTTTTTTCTTAAAAGCAAGTTCGGCGGTGTAAATGTGGGTCAGAACAGTCAGTCGCATAGCCGGTGACGCAGATCACTTGTGTCCCCTGATTCCCGCCATTTAGGATATGATTTGAGTGTAACGGCTTGCCATATTTTGCTATGCTTGCGCGTACTAAATGGATGGCGCTGCACACACATTATGCGGATTGTAGGCTTAATGTGTTCTAGTGTATTGAACATATCTGGCGTTAGAAGTGGTAAGTATGCCACACACAAGAGGAGACATGTCTGAACGTGCTCCATTTGTTGCTGACACAGGTCTGTGATACGGTATAGCATCATCATTCATCAGCCAAGTGAGTATAAAACCTCGTGGCAGTATGTCGGTGACATTAGGCCTATAACCTCATCACAGGCATAGTAGGCCTATCTGTTGGTGATGGTCAGATCTGTATCCGGAACGTCAAATAGACTACGAATAGCCTACTATAATATAACCAGATAACGTTAACTGGCTGGTTAATACAGTTAGTAGGCCTAGTAGTGAAGTAGGCCTACTCTAGATGTCGGTCGCTGTAACTAAAGTGTAAATACAATTGAACTAGCTCAACACGGTGAGTTTAATATGTTCGATGTAGATTATTATAACGTTATAGCCTGTAATACACGCCTATTAGGCCTAATACGTGCATTACTTGATGGCATTGTATAGTCCTACCTACATCAATGTACATAGACCCATACATAGCCTACATGCGCGGATCCAGAAGGGGGGCGTAGCACTGCAGGGGCGCCCCTATTTTTCGATGGGGTAATATGACCACCCAGGAAACACGATACACTGACCCAATGTCGGTTCAATGCTGGGCCAGCGTCGCAGACGATAATTCAACATTGAACCAACATCGGGTCAGTGTATCGTTTTGCCGGGGTAGGCCTATACTATAGTAGCCTAGCCTAGTTTATATGAGCACTATCTGTAAAATTCTCAATAATAACGGGAATAGGGTAAAATATCGGATGTGGGCCATTTTCAAAATATTTGAGCAAAAACGGTTAAAACATGTCTTCAACATTTTTTCAAAAAGTTTGCATTATTTCATTATTTTTATCATTTAAACAGTTAAAGACATGTATTTAGAACTCAGAATTTTTTTCACAAGCATTTATCTTGAAAAATCAAGTTTTTATTCGATATAATATGCTTAATTTGTCTTCACCGTGAGGTGTCCGAAATGGGTTTGCGATTTTTCGAAAAACTTGTTAATGTCGTATAATTACGTTATTGCAGTTCATGACAGATTGGCCCTATTTCTAAAATGTTTTTTCTTGATAATAAAATAAAATATGTATAAAAAAGTTGACTGAATCACCAGTTATTCAATTTTAAAGTTTTGGAATGCAAATGTCTTTACCGTTAACAAGAACCCATAAGGCCTATTATTTCTGCAAGTATTCACCAGATGGCTCTAGCACATAAATTCCCGGATCTAGTCAGCTATTTTTTTCCTCAAGTAAACAAGATTTGATTTATGGACAAATATAAGTGCAATATAAGTGTAAAATAGGATGTCACAAATAAAATGTCACAACAATAGGATGTTTTTACCGTGTGTCTAATAACTTTGGTTGAAAAATTAAATAGCTGTTCTAGTTTCTTCTTGCCATCAGTACATGAAGAAAACAACGTTGTGAAGTCAAAAGTATACACATATTTTGTAAAATGTTTATTTTATGACAAATAGTGTGTCTTTACCGTTATAATGATTTGTCTTTACCATTAAAACGGCAAAGACCGGCATAAAACGGTAAAGACAGATACTATTTTAAAAGGTAATTTCTGTGGTAATTCAATGTCCCTTTAGTCATAAGGTGTGGAAGTCTGCATACAATTATACTGAAAACAGGCCTGCTATATAAAGCTTATATCACCTATTTATTTAAAAAAAAAATCTTTACCGTTACAGCAACATCTTTACCGTTACAGAACCGTCTTTACCGTTTAATGTTCTGTCTTTACCGTTATAAAATTGCCTACTATTTAAGCCATACCGGTAAAGACAAAAAAAAAAGATTTTTTATTAATGTCTCTAAAAGTGCTAATATATAACATGCTGCTTGGATATTGCACACTGATGCTTGGCATCGTATCCTGTATGCATACATAACATTTTAATTCACAAAATCAGAATTATTTTTTCTCAAAGTGTCTTTACCGTTATTGCTCAAATTTTTTGAAAATGGCCCATGTAATGAAGTAATGAAACGAACAATAAATTCCTTTAATTTTTAGAAAGTTTCTTTTTAAAATGCAGTCCAATTAGCCTATAGGTCTATCACAAAATTAAGTTTTGGGGCTGTTTTATTAAAAAAAACCCTTTATATTTGAATAGTCACTGTGTATCACAAAATGTGTGAGTGCTAATCATAACGGTTCTTAGCAAGACAACGGACGATGCTAAAGTGGTTTAGCATGTTCTGGACACCAGTGTAGGCTGGTTACCTTCTCTTGGTGGTTAATATGAGAGCATCCTGTTTCATTCTATTACGAGGATGGTGCTCATAATACCCCCATAACAAGATATATGGGCCTATGCCTATTTATGGAAAAAAAGGCATGCTCATAATACCCTAAACCTATTGTATCGTGAAATAAAATGAGAGAAAACCATCCCAACCACTTCACGTTAGGCCTATTTAATGAAAAAACATACGGCTATCCTGGCCATTCGGGTCATATCAAGGTAGGTCTTCATGAATGTCATCTTTGGTAAACTTACTCATAAATATCACACTTAAATTAAACCTTATTTTCGAAATTACCTTTTTTGCATCAATTAAATACAATTATTTATTACATGTACTGTAGGCTATGTATTATGAATTGCTGCATCATTGTACGAACATTCGATCAACTCTAATTTTAGTAAGATTACTTTATTTACTTGCCCAAAATAGGTAATTAAAGTTAAGGTTCTCATATTGGCCTACCCATCTTCACCCTACTTTTAAAAATCCCCTAAAAACAGTGGCGGCTCCAGGGGAGGGACAGAGGGGTGGCCTCCCACCCCCCCTCGTAGGACCCACTCAAAGCCTTATACCTATGATACTATTTGTTGTTGAGGGATTTTCGCTGACCCCCCGAAAACAATCTATTTTAAACATGTTAAATGTGTTTCAGATTCATAACAAATGATGGAAAATAACACAGAGGCGCAGACAGATAATGACGTAGCAGACAGCAATGAGGAAACAAATAGTAGCGAAGTGATTCAGAAAAACTTTGCTAAGTTCTGGTCACACTTCAATTCTGAGAAGAAAACTACAGACGGAGATCTTGATCCTTTTTCAGCAAGAAAAGTGAGACAGGAATTTGTGCCCAAAACCACGATACATGCTTCTGATAAGCCATTTTGTTTTGCCATCCCACCATCCGAAAACAATGCATTTTCTCAGAAAATAACAAATCACACACAAGATTCATTGCAAGATCCGTCCATTTTTAAGTTTCAATGTGAAAATCATGAAGTGTCTTCCTTCACATCAGGGATTTCTGGGCTCGCAATTGATACAAAAGTAAATAAGGACGAAATAAATGACAAACTTATTTGCAATTTTCCTCCTGCAGATCAAAATGGTGGGTTAGTTCCAAGCCTATTACACGGCCACAAACAACAATCTCCAGTCAAAACTGATTCACGGAAGCGAACTGGCAAGAATCCCAGATGTAAGCGGAGTACATCTGGACTAAAGGTCATCCCAAGGTTGAAGACTAAATATAATCAAACAATTAAAGATCAAGCAGAGGTAGACAAAGACGGATTACCGATAAAGACTACTTTGTAAGTTTACACTCAAACAGTTCATATAAAAAATATGTTCAAATAAAAGTAAGTCATATTTTTTTCAGCAAAGTTTTATCTTCATTATCATCTTATAAAATTTATGTAATTAGTGGTGAGATTCTGCTATACTTGGCATGGAGTATAACTTGGTAACATAGCAAAATCAGTGCAAATAATATATTACGATTAGTTTAAATTTGTCAATTGAAAAAAACTGAGATTTGTTATGTAATTTTATCGTAAAATAAATAAAGTTATAAATCATCGACATAGTGTGCTTTATAAAAATTAAATTAATTAAGACCGTGAATTTTACAAAACAGGCTTTAAAGTTTAATATTTGATAAATTAGCTATGTTTCGAAGAGCTGCTCAATCATCAATTGGGATTTTTAACACACTGTTCTCTGTTCTCCTATAGACCCAAAGACATATTTATTTTAGTGGATTCATATACGGTACATGATATAGCTAATATGTATACCTATAACCGCCTGTATCTGTATGTTCGCATTATTTTAAATTTCCAGGGACATTTTTTTGAAGAAAGCTGTAACAATTCTTATATTATATGAATTGCTAGTTACATCAGTTCTATTTAGTGTACGTATTTTTAAAATGCATAATTGGCATTTGCCCAACATGGTTACAAGCTTTATGAATTATATTTGTGCGACGCTGAGCGGCTGAGGGTTGTTTGTCTCCGGGGTATCCGACAACCTTTAGAGTCGAGCCCTGCATACAAGCATAGATTTGAGTATAGTAAATTTGGTTTTGCAAAATGATGAGTAACTTCTTTATTTGAAAAAAAATTGCTCACATTTTATGTGTTTTCTCTTTTTAGTGTGCTAAGCTATTTGATACGGCAGAAAAACTATAAGTTGTTGGAAAGTGTGATATTGGAAGAAAAGGATCGCTTAAAGATATTGGAGAGAAAAAATGCCATATTGGATAAAAGTCCTGCAGATATAGAAAGTTTATCAGACGAAGAAGTGCAGCACTTACGTGATTCGAAGTTGATGACTTCATTTGAGATCGAGCTGGATATGGCCATAAAATATGTAGTTAGTGTGGGGGATATGTTCGCCCTTGAGCTTCTACACAGATTGGATGTGATAGACTTAGGCCACGACCCATTAGAATCCATAGTTCTAAATTCAGGTAATACCAAAGTGGTTGAGTTCTTGAAAGAGCAGGGGCGTGTGTTTGGTGACCAGTCTCTTCACGCTGCTGTAGCAGCAGGCAAACCAGACGTACTAAAACTACTGCTAAATACGAACTGCAATGTGAATATAGCGAAAGGAAGAAAAAAGCGTACACCTCTCCACGTTGCCGTCATTCTGAATCATCCTGAGTGTGCAGATCTGTTGATTGCAGCTGGCGCCAATGTCAATGCGGCAATATCTGGAGAAAAAACAACACTATTACATTATGCTGCAGCAGCTGGGAGTAAGAGAATGGTGACCACGTTGCGTGATAAAGGGGCTTGCAATAACACCAAAGCTCGCCATGAAAATGGATTACATGAACTAAAGCCTTGGATGATTGCAGGAATGCATGGCCATTTTGATCTGATGAATTACCTCCGTCAGTCTGACTCTGTTGATGAGCCAATTGGTTATACATCGACGCTTCTCCACCTTGCCGCAAGGGAACAAAAAAATCACCTTGTAGATGTTTTGTTGGAGCTTGGGTCTGATGTCAATAAAAGAGATGAGGACAATTGTACACCCGCATTTTACAGTTGTAAAGATAAATTAAACCAAAGTTTGTTAAATATGTTTATAGAAGCTGGAGCTGACTGTAATGTTATTGATAATGATTGCAAGTCATTGCTTTGTTATGTTCTGGGGGATCGTTCTTATGATTTTGAAGAAATACACGAAACGTGTGATAATATGGTGAAGAGAGGCGCAAAGGTAAATGATCCAGCGATGTCATACCACCCATTGATTTTGCACAACGTGGATGATGTGGAAAGGGCGGCGTGGTTACTGGAGATGGGTGCTAACCCGAACTGTCGTGCCCAAAATGGAACTACAGCCATCTCAGCTGTCGCAAATATGAGGTACCCGCTGGACATCATTCCATGTTTGGAATTACTTTACGACTACAACATCGATATCCACCTAACAGGACTATCCAATTATGGCTTTGAAGTGCCTCTTCGACGTCTATTTATGAGCACTGATGTCTTGCCTGCAATAAGGATGTTATTGGAACGAGAATGTGTTCTTGACGGAGTGGAATTGTGGCTGACTCCATCGCTGACCGAACAGATTGGTCAGCGGGGAAAGGAGTGGCAGCAGGTGCTTGAAGCTATACGTTACTTGTCTTCGAATCCCAGGTCTCTGAAAGCGCTCACCAGACTTGCCATTCTTTCTGCAATTGGACCAGGCCTAATTGAGCCCATGGCCAAAAAGCTCGGATTACCAGCTCAGCTAGCGGGGTACATGAAGTGGGAGGTCTATGTTAGCACTCTATCTTCACGCAATATCCCCTGGCTGTCTCACATGTAATAATCATAGACTGTTGAAGTCATTTCAAAGTTCCGCATTTGAACATGTTTTAAATGTGTTCCGTCGATTTTGACTGGCATGCTACTAAGTATACAATGCAGTTGTATGGTTGGCAACTCACATATAGGAATATATTGACGCCACCTTGTGAACTAACTCTTACAGATCACATTAAGCGATTCTATAAAGTTATGTGGCTTTCTGTACCCCGCCCAATGTATGATATGCAAGATTTACCTAGGTCTTTTCAGCACTTGGCATGCCAATAAGACAGGATAGATTGACAAAAAATGTTCATGCAGTATAACAGGGCATGACCATCCTGGTTGTTGTAAAGGGTTACGCTAATTTCTATCATTCCATTACATCCACTACTCACATAAAATCGATTGGGATTTATTCATTTCACCTGATCAAAGTAAAAAAAAATCAATCTTTCCAACTATTACTAACGTCATCATATGAAAAATGAGAGAGTGTTTTTAAACAAGGCCTTGTCATACTACTTTTTTGTAAAGAGAAGGTTACTCTGAAGCGTAGGCCTATCATTACACACATTACTCATATTAAACCGATTATGAAAAGGTGATATGGCCTTTAATCATGGTAGTCCACTCCAGTGATGTTTACATGTATCTTGAATTTGACCCGATTGAAGTCAAAACATTTCAATTTCTTCCACCATTGCTAATGCCAACTGTGACAGAATGTCAACACAAATAAATGTTGTTCAATCATAGACACTTTGGGTAAATCAGTTTGGTTTTCTTGCTTTATCTGACATTTCGATATTTCTAGCATGTGTATTAAACTCCTCAAGTAACATGAGTAAGGGGAATAAATAAATATCATACTTTTTAAATTTACAATACTCAGCTGGTCCGAACATCCACGTTATATCCATATCTGAACATACAAATGGAACACTGAATGGGCTGAATGTAAGCTTTACCATACTTTGCATTTAATTTTACCGGAATTGCAGCTGATTGTAACCATAATCCCCCAATTATGGTTTTAGTAATCGGTTTAAAGGGAGGGTGTTAAGGTTAAGGTTGGGTGAGCATCAATAAATGGAACATATCCTATTAATTAAAACAGCTTATTTAATTTTTACTTAATTTTTTTTATTATTGGTAAAAAAAATGTTTTTGTTAGATTTTTCGAGCCGAAGTCACTTCGGATTCTGTAACGGTCACGGAAACTCCCGAACAGCCTGGCACGTCACACGTTGAAGTCATGAAGAGGTCTCTGTCAAAATGGCTACAACTAGCAATGGAGGATTATCCGATTTCTCAGAGAGTAGTGAACCTGTGAACTCCCCCGTCAACTCACTCTGACTCAGGCAAAATACTCAAACGATTTTGATGATATTTGGTAGCCTATTAACGAAAGTTAAACCGAGGAAAATAGAATCAGAAAGAAGGTCTGCTTCGAAAACGTCGAATTTGAGAATTTCTCTCTTCACTTCCATCAAAGATCGACATTGTATTCAAACAACGCGCATCCTTGTTAACCGCCCTGCCATAAATGCTAATGACCCCATGCCCCCCTTTCGCCGGATCCGATGCGAGTTGCGAAGCGTAACGGCTCGGACACAATAAATTTGTCTAAATCCCCATCACCGCCAATGCTGGACCAATGTGGTTACCCAGCAAACACAAAACATTTGTATAACATTTGTACAACTCTGGCCCAACGTCTCCGACGTTGTTCCAGCATTGTACAAGTGTTATAGGTCTACAAATGTTTTGTGTTTGCTGGGTAGGCGATGTCATCATGGTAATTCCCTGGTTTATGTCGATACGTCACAGGAATTTTCCTTTTCTCATTAAAAAGTGTAGCATGTTGATGGTTAAACCATCTGCGTTCGACATCTCAGAACAAAGTTATGGGAAGTTCGGTCGTATTTATTCATTGAATTATTTACAAAATAATTCTCAAAATTATGGAATTTAACCCCAACGGCGCTCTTATTGACTTTTATCAGGAGAGAGTTTGAAATATTGTAAATAAACATATTAATTTTGTTTTCAGCGCCGTTTGGCTAGTCTTACTAATTTTTCCAAGTTTTTGGTGACAACCCTGGGTCGGTCAGTATGTAGGCCTGATCACCTAATATGAATTATTTTTGTTCCCCGTGGGGCTGAGTTTTCATGAACAGTTTTATTCAAAAAATTATCATTTTATAATAATGTATCTGAATAATGCAATCTGGTATCACAGGTGTGAACCACAATTCTACGTGTATAAAAGTTAAGTAGCTGAAATTGAAAACAGTCGTGATTGCTATGCGTTCTGGTAGTAATAAGTGGTTATGGGGGTGTTGAAGTCATCATCGTCATCATTAGCCCTGGTAGCAGTAGGCCTAACGGTTAGAACTAGACGTTTGATCTAGATATATTCTGGGACATTTACCCTGGGTAGGCCGGGAGTGAAAACTGAATTTATGTCTCCACTGCCCATAAGATATGAAATCATTAAGTTGTCTGAAGTGAACACCACACAGAACATATGCGGGATTACCATGCTCCCAGTTAGCTCTGTCGGGTTTCACAAAACGATCCCACTTGCGTGCGATTTGGTAATGCTTTGGCCATGTATTAGTGCTGTAACATCTTCATTTGTATTGTTACACAAACCGGAGACGCAACGTTTTGGCATGATAACAATTTAAACAATGATGACATTAAAACTTTGTAGGACAATCCATGAACAAGACGCTGTACAACTGGGTAGTGACTGCGGGATCACTATAGGATCAGTGCAAGTGGACTGCTGTAGGCATACGACTTCACCGTGTGACGTCACACGGCAGCTGCTGATAGTGGGAGCGTTTTTTATGACCCTCAATATGAGATCCATTTGGCCTACTTCAAATGCACTTTTTCGTGGCATATATTAAAAATTTAATGATGATTTATTTTGGGATGTACTTTGAATAGTATAATTAAGCCAAAATAATGGCCAAAACTATATTTTAAAACCTTAACACCCTCCCTTTAAGTGATCATGGTGATTAGGATCGTAGTCTAGCGAATCTTAAGCAAACAGAAATTTTTCATTATTAAAATCGCAAATCGTAAAGCAATGTGTTAAATCCCATTACCTTAAAATATAATTGGTAAATTTTCAAATAACCAGTCTGCATAAGCATGCATGGCGATTGCTTTTCACCTGCATTACAAAATTCACGTTAATGAACACTTTTCATTTACATATATATATGATGCAGGATTGTCGTAATTAGAGTAATTATATTATCATCATATTTATGCTATCTATGAGGTGTACAACCTAAAACGTGTCAAGTTGTGTTAGTCCCGCTTTCCATGTAAGCAGAAACGTGCGCGAGTACACGCGCGAGGAAACGCGCACAGACATCGAACTAGTGCGAGTGTTTCCATGCTAGCGCGTTTCAGCGAGCGTGTTGGGGGTTCCAGTGGAATTCCACATGGCGTGACGTCATTCCCGCAAGCTTTAAAATGGAAAGTGGAAGTCTGGAACATGCAAATGTTACTCTGTTATAAGTGTAGAATGCAGCAGAATCGACATCGCATAATGCAGATAGTTAGGGCCACCCACATATTCTGGGTGCGCGAAATTCTGAGGAGGAGAGAATAAAAAGGTGCCTATCTGGTGAGGGAGCTACAGTTGGATCCCGAAAATCACCATTAATTGGCCTACTTCCGAATGTTGATTAACCTTTTAACTGCTACTGCTCAAAATGAAATAAAAGAAACGATCCGCGGTATAGGCCCTAGGTTGATTCTGTTATACCACGCTATATGACGATCTTGTCATATCGCGGTATATGACGATCTTGTTATACCGCGTTGGCCTATATGACGATCTTGTTATACCGCAGTAGCCTATTAATGATTCTGTATTCTGTAATCCGCGGTATGGACCAAGGTTGATTCTGTAATACCACATATATGACGATCTTGTTATACAGCGGTATGACGATCTTGTTATACAGCGTAGACCTATGACGATCCTGTTACACCGCCGTGATGATGATTCTGTTATACTGCAGTATTTGAGCGGTATGTGATTATCACGCCACCGCGGTATAGAAATAGGCCATATTAGTTTTATGCAAATAAATAGAATTATTTTAGTTAATTAAAGTGGACCACTATGCAATCATCGTCGGTATGTGCCAATTTAAAGGGAGGGGACTATTTAGCGCCAATAGCCTAATTCAGGAATGGCACGTAACGTTAAATCTTTTGATGATAGTTCCTGTTTTACAAATCGCCTGTGCGATGTTATGCTTGTGCAAGATCACAGCAAGGAGGACAATAACAATTTATTGCGTGTATGTAACCAATTTACTAAGTAGGCCTACACCTTTTCTTTATTCACCGCTGACACATTCCAGCGAACACGACACGTTGAAACAATGCTGTTTTAAAGTTGGCACAACGTCTTCGACGGTCGCCCAACATTAAACATCATTGTTTGAGCGTGTCGTGTTTGCTGGTGTACTGTCTAGCCGGCCGTCTCTGTACATTTAATTAAAATTAACAGTAGGCCACTGGAGCTTAACAGATCTCACATTGTGACGGCAAGTTATACCACATATCTTGCCCACTCTAATCTACAATGCCGGTGATTAAAGCACAATGCCGGGCCAATCTCACAAATACAAAGACTTGTGCAAGCACGCAAAAATGCATTGTGACCTCATGAATGATACATTCTGGGATGCGAGATAATTCCATCCTGTAGTCTTCAGAAGTATTCGTTCTCACTCAACAACAACTAAGTCTTCTGTCATGATGGATAATTCTAGCAAATCTCGTCGATTTTCAAAGCCTCGTGAATAATTGAATTATACAATACAAAGCCTACCTTCCATTATACCTGTCAATCAGTTTAAAGAATAGACCTACACCTAATTTTTGCACGCAATAGAGCAGCGTATGTGCTATTAAAACGTCTATAGGCCTACTACTGGTCTAATCACGCCTTGTGTGATCCCATAGCGTGCACAGGGTCGGTGTAGATCCTTTCCAACTGACATTCCGGCCTATTGCGCACTTCAATCTGTTCACTATACATGGAGTGTTTTCACGGAGCACAATACACGGAAAATACCCCACTGCGTGACGACACACTGGCTGGATGACTCTTTGATCGCGCGCGAGTGTCAAGACGTGCGCGTTTCAATCGATCCTGAATCGACTTTTTTCCCGCGCGCGTTTAGCACGCGCGCTGAAACGCGTTTATGCAAACGGTACACATTGTTTGTATTAAAGTAACTTTCCAGTAGGCAGACACGCGCGCGTTTCTGCTCACATGGAAAGCGGGGCTCACCCTTATTTAATCTGAAAAATGATTTTGATAAATTTACGATCGACTTATAGACCCTGTGACATAAAACAGTTATTTATATGCAAGTACTTTCCTCCACGTACTTACACCCTTAGCACACACTTTGTATAATTAAGTATGTAGGCCTATTTTATCAAAAAATTACATGATCAATGTGTGTTGATTAACACATATTAATTGACGCATAGACTACGTCTAATAGTTATATTACTTTAAATATCTCAAGTATATTTTTAGCTGTATCGACATCAATTTAATCATCAAACTCACGACGTCGAAGTGTGCATTTTACATATGAAAAAATATTTTTAAATGCTCTCCCCAGTTTATCAATTGGATTGGGGTCGCGTCCAATTCTTGGATTAGGGGGCCTATGTATCGCATCATCAGACATTTTAATTATGTCCTGCAATCGTCACTAGTCGAGAAAAATTATGGATAAAATAATAATAAAAACATGAAATAAAGTAGGTCCAAATCGTAATCAGGAACACATTATAATGTTCATGTGATCGTAATCAAGAACATTTTATGAGGAAAATGCGTGTTCTGATCGGCAATTGTAATCGATTTGAACCCTCTCTCTTACCATTCTATGAATTTTTAGTCGAAGCATAGTCATGAACATATGCGAATATTAACGTGTTTCGTTTTTTAAAACTTTGGTATGACCATAAAATCATGCTAATGCTATATCAGGCATACTCTATGTATTGAATAAAAAAGATTCCTTGTTGCTGTATGCAATCATGTACAAGAATAGCGTACAGGGTATTGATTATTGTTTTCAATATACAAGGTTAATGATGGTTTCTTCTATGCATTTATTTATTATTGTTTAAATCATGTTTATTAAAACAGATGATATATACATAGCAATTTTGTATTCTCTCAAAATATTAGGTGAAACAAAAATGTTTGAATTTTGGATGATTTTGAATCTTGCCCATGGGCATGATGGGCATGTTTCATTTATACTTTGAATGATGTAGTTGTAATGAAGAAATTGTCTGCAGACTCTTGTTAAATTAATCATGTTAACAATACAACATTTGGCCGAGAAAAGGTGAAGCCAAGTCAATGAATAGTCATAGTGTCATGTAGTAGTAAATCATTGCTTTACGTCACTTTTGAGCAGAAATGGTCTTAAGTGACATTGTAATAAAATAAAAACGTTGTAGTCAATTGATGAGATGAATTATGTACAGATGATGATGTGAGTGATAGGGCCTGGTGGATTATTGAGAGCGTTTTTCTTCGCTCGCCAGAGAAGGGGTCCTGGCCATGTCTAGGGGATCTACCCCCAGACATGCCCAGACGGCCGGAGACTAGACTAGACTAGACTCTGTCATGTTGTCTTAGCAAGTTGCTTAGGTGGATACCCACATGTGCATATTACACACTCTGTACTATCAAGAACTTTAGTATATATATATTATAAAGTTCTTGGTACTATACAGACCCGGTGCTCTTGGGGCTGAGGTATCACTCGCGAGGGGTAGCTGAACCGTTTCACTGTTGTGACAGCGTCCATAATATTGGCCCAACGTTGAGGCAGCACCGGTTCTTTGTCATCTGCGAAATGTGATTTGTATGCCATCTTCAAACAATAATAGTGTGTGTACAACTGTAATATACTTGAAAATATTGACACTCTCATTAAACATTCAGTAATTAGAGCCGAAAAATGTATCAATCATGTTAATAGCAGTGGCTAAGCTCTGTTCGTGTGATTTTGTGTCGATATAATCCCCCTAATTATCTACTTATGAACGCAAATGCACGGAAAATATGGGGATTTATTTTATAAAAAATATATAATTTCGGGATTAAAGCTCCTATAAAGTTAAAAAAAAATCTAAACGTTCTTTGCATCTAGATTTATGGTAAAATATGTAAAATGTGTTTGCGATGACATATGTGCTAGCTCTCTTACAAGACTTGACGTTGGTCCGCTCGCAGATTTTATAGTGTATACAGCCCGTTCCAGTGGCGAGTGCCAGTTGTGATGAAGGATGGAGGGGGTGCCTTATTCACATAGAAGTTACCAGAGGTAGATGACCGTGTACGGTATTGGTGATTCGGGTGGGTAAACCAGTCACAAATGTAATTTGGCGTTGCTGAATTTTCAATTTAAAAACCCCTGACTACTGTTAAAAATAAATTATTTGTTTTTAGGCCTACATGTACTTATTTTAATTTAGAAACCATGTCAAATATGTGTGTCCTGGGGTGACAGTTAAGATTATGCGCATGCCGCGATTTTTTTTTACAATTCTGTTATATATTCGTCTGACTGGTTGATCCCCCAACGGTACAGCAACAAGACTACATAAGTCCAGGAGCTCCCGCTCCGAATTAGAATTTGATTTAAGCAATTTTGTATAGGGTTATTAATGTAGTCCTAGTCTAGGTCAAAAATCAAGACGCAAGACGACTAGGTCTAAGAAGCCCAGTCTAAGAGTAAGATAAGAACTAGACAGTCTGTCAGAGATTGCAAACCTCCATTGAAATTAATGATCCTAATCAGTATCCCAGTAATGGTCTACCTATCTGGCATGGTTTACCCGATATCAGGCCAATCGAGTTAAAGGGACTGGCCCAGACTAAAACCACCAAAAAATCGGTGATTTTATTTCGGATTCTTAATATGACCATATGATGTAAACATATCCATAGACTAGAACTGCAAATTGTTATATTTTTTGTGCTGCGCATTCACCGGTTAGGCTGGATATAGAGACGAAATTCCTGATTTCTAATTATTGACAACCATGTCAAAAATAGGAAATGCGGGAATTTCGTCTCTATATCTAGCCTAACTGGTGAATGCGCAGCACAAAAATTATAAAAATTTGCAGTTCTAGTCTATGTACATGTTTACATCATATGGTCATATTAAGAATCTGAAATAAAATCACCGATTTTTTTATGATTTTAGCCTGGGCCAGTCCCTTTAACTAATAGCTGATTTACGGTCATTTTGAATTCGATATAAATTAGTTAAAAACTTAGGGTGCATCCTCCCCCGAAACCACAAATTTTGTTTTATAGTAATGGACTAACATCTAACACAGTTTGCAAAATATTGGGCATGTGAAAGTAAATAATGGCCGATAGGGGGCCATTTTGAATTTGATCGAGTCAGAATTTTTCAAGATGCATCCTCAGCTGAAATCTCACATTTCATTCTATAGTAATCGTCTAGCTATCTAGCATGGTTTACCAAATATCGGCCATGTGAAAGTGAATAATGGCCTAAAGGCGGCCATTTTGAATTTGATCAAGTCAAAATTTTCCAAGATGCATCCTCAGCTGAAATCTCACATTTCATTCTATAGTAATGGTCTAGCCATCTAGCACGGTTTACCAAATATCGCCCATGTGAAAGTGAATAATGGCCGATAGGAGGCCATTTTGAATTTGATCAAGTCAAAATTTTTCAAGATGCATCCTCTCCTGAAATCTCACATTTTGTTTTATAGTAATGGTCTAGCCATCTAGTACGGTTACTAAAAACCGGCTATGTGAAAGTGAATAATGGCCGATAGGCGGCCATTTTGAATTTGATCGAGTCAATTTTTTTCAAGATGCATCCTCTCTTGTAATCTCACATTTTGTTTTATAGTAATGGTCCAGCTATCTAACACGGTTTACCAAATATCAGCAATGTGCAAGTAAATAGTGGCCGATAGGCGGCCATTTTGAATTCGATTGAGTCGAAAGTTTTTAAAAGGCATCCTCTCTCGAAACGTCACATTTTGTTTTATAGTAATGGTCTAGCTATCTAGCACGGTTTACCTGATATCAGGCCTATCGAGGTAAATAATGCTGATTGTCGGCCATTTTGAATTCGTAAGTTAAAAATTTTCAGGGTGCATCCTCCCCCGAAAACTCACACTTTGTTTTATAGTAATCAGGTAATGGTCTAGCCATCTAGCACGGTTTACCAAATATCAGCCATGTGAAAATGAATAATGGCCGAAAAGGCGGCCATTTTAAATTTGATCAAGTCAATTTTTTTCAAGATGCATCCTCATCTGAAATCTCACATTTCGTTTTACAGTAATGGTCTAGCCATCTAGCACGATTGACCAAATAACGGCCATGTGAAAGTGAATAATGGCCGATAAGCGGCAATTTTGAATTTTATCGAGTCAAATTTTTTC
Source organism: Flabesymbios commensalis (assembly GCA_964017125.1). Lineage (NCBI taxonomy): Eukaryota > Metazoa > Annelida > Polychaeta > Terebellida > Flabelligeridae > Flabesymbios > Flabesymbios commensalis. Next base: position 56,675,097 of record OZ024909.1, on the reverse strand, counting down.
AAGATGCATCCTCTCCTGAAATCACACATTTTGTTTTATAGTAATGGTCTAGCCATCTAGCACGGTTTACCAAATAACGGCCATGTGAAAGTGAATAATGGCTGATTGGCGGCCATTTTGAACTTTGACAAAATGATTTTTTTCAAAATACATCCTCTCCTGAAGCCTTACAATTTGTTTTATAGTAATGGTGTAGATATCTTGAGCGGTTTTCATGATATTCCACAATATCAGGCCTGTCGAGGTGAATAATGGTTGATAGGCGGCCATTTTGAATTTTATCAACCTCAAATTTTTCAGGATGCATCCTCTCCTGAAACCTTACAATTTATTTGATATTAATGGTGTAGCTATCTTAAGCGGTTTTCATGATATTCCGCAATATCAGGCCTGTCGAGGTGAATAATGGCCGATAGGCGGCCATTTTTAATTTTATCGACTTGAAATTTTTCAAGATGCATCCTCTCCTGAAACCTCACAATTTGTTTTATAGTAATGGTGTAGCTATCTTGAGCGGTTTTCATGATATTCCGCAAAATCTTTCAGTCGGATTTACCGATGTTATAAATTAGGTCAAAGTGCTGGGTCAACTTCAAGGTCAAGGTCCAAAAACCTGAAAAGGCACAACTAGGGACCTTAGAGAACATGTATGTGCAATATGACTGTCATCGGCCCAGTACTTTTCGAGATCTGCTCCGGAAACGAAGTGCGCGTCAAAACGTCTAAATAGGTCATAGTTCTGAACCAGAAGTAGGTCAAAGTTCAAATACCCCAAAAGGCACAACTAGACCCCCTAGGGGTGTTGTGTGTAAAATTTGAAGACAATCGGACAAGTACTTTCAGAGATATGCTCCGGAAACGAATTGTTTACGGACGGCCCAACGGCCAAACGCCGTCACATCATCATTTTCTCCTCTGCAACCTTGCGTATTGAATTCAGATTAAAAATATTTTAACCCGTCCATTAGCCACCTGGAAGTAACCCACATACCAAAAATTGTTATCCTAGCTTATTTTCTCACAAAGTTATAGGCAAAAGAGGCCAAAAAAAACGGAGGTAGAGTCCATAGCTCCCTTCGCTCACCTACGGTGACGGCGGGAGCTAATAATCCAGGTGGATGGAAAAATTGTGTAGATGAAAATTGAATGATGTACATGTAGTCAGATGATGGGGGGGGGGGTGAATGGGCATGGTGAGTTATTGAGAGTATGTTCTCTCACTCACCATATAAGGAGTTCTATGCATGTCTAGGAGGTTTACCTCCAGCTATGCCCAGATGGCTGAAGACTTGGGCTTCAATATAATGCTGAACTAATGTGGCCTTTCGCTCAGCTCCACTAACCTCAAGAGAGGTAGTCCCCAGAGTAAAAATATTCGAAGGGTACCTGCATTCATCTCAGGGTTTGATCTAATGTCAACCACTCTATTGCCGTTCTGGTTTGAGGCCATACCTCGGCTTGCATTGCAACCGCTTAAAGGAGGGGGGAGGGGCAAGTTACGCAACTGGCAATCCGTCCATGAAGATTAGGCCCATGCTCGAAAAGGCTGCAGATTGTTTTGGAATGGATTAGGCTATAGATGGTTGTTATCACTGGGCCTTCAGTATCGCTGACCAGCAGTGTCCCGTGCAGAGGTACATTGTACACGTGTACTATTAACGGGGGTGATCTCTCTGCAGTAGATATAGTAGGCCTACATGGGTGGAAGGTGATGGGGAAAATTACATGTTATCGCTCCGCAATAAGTTTTTTTTTTAAAGACGATGTAGTTTGCTACTTTTAAAAACAAAATCGTCTTGTTCTGGACAAAAAACTGATCGCCGTGGGATAACATGTGCTTTTTGGATTTGGTAAGTGGATAGTTCCCCCAAAGCTTTGGTTGGATATGTCGTGAGTTTTGTGGTCTCTAAGTATGTAAATATGAATAGGCCTATATCTATATATTTCGTTTTCGTTGATTAACAGTGTTTATCACTTAACATAACCAGCGGGTTTTTGTATCGACTGGAGTGGTTTAAATACTTATAATGGGGTTAATTGTGTTGGACTCTAGGACAAACAGTGCCTTCACCTTCCACCCATATACTACATCTACTGCAGAGCGATCACCCCTGTTGATAGTACTCAGTGTAGGCCCTACACACAATGCTGGTCAGCGATACTGAAGGCCCAGTGGTTGTTATCCACCAGTGATTCTGCAGGCCTACTATGCTACATAGCAACAGACGGAATACCTTCCTAATGAGCTGCTTGTGTGTGTCGGAAAGTACTTCCAGTACACTAGACGATCACAGAGGCTGGATCATCTGCTAATATTTTCTCACTGCTTGTCTGACTTCAAGGTTTTATGGGACGATCCTAATTGTTAAAGGCCCTCTATGTTTATAATAAAGACTGCGCGGAGATAGACACCATTATAGGTGCACAACCAGACAGATGTACAAGCACACTTTCAGTCAACGGGAAGCCAGACACAATGATTGTTCTTTAAGAATGGCTTACTATGAGTTGGGCGCATCTTGACGCGCTAGTGTTAAGCTATCCTGTATATTCAGCTGTTTTCAATGGTTGTGATGACGACCTAACCGTAAATAACCAGTAAACACAAAACATTTACATAATATTTATACAATGTTGAACCAACGTCGAAGACGTTGGGCAGACGTTGTATAAATGTTATACTAATGTTTTGTGTTTGCTGGGTAGGTAGGCCTATATATATATAGCAGACCTAGCAGACATACCATCCTGTTGGTTTTATAACAGAAACAAACATCAGTGTTGTGATAAACAAAGTCATGTGTATTGGTGAAGAACGAAGTCCTTTAATCTTATAACTATATCCACCTTAAAATACACGGTAGTGATTTGGCAAAAAAGGGTTGATAGTCTCGAACCTTAAAGCCCCAAAGATGTTGTAATATACGCAATCGTGCCATACACGTTTATTTGGCGACATTACAATGAAAAAATGTCATATTCTGTGGGAGAGCAGTGGCTGCTTGAGATTTTGGAATGTGGAATATGCTCGTCCAATGGCAGTGGAAGCGGCTACTACAGTTGACCAACCAGACATGTAGTATCTCTAGTTTTTATACTGAATGAAGACATATAAAAATGTTACTGCCACCAATACCAACTAATAGCATTGGATGGTTGTTAAGCACTATTAATGAAAAAAGACAGAAACCGTATACTCTCAGGGAAGGCAAACTATCATATTTATTATTAATTAAAATAACACGACACATATAAAAATAGATAAAGATACTATCATGAGCAAACAGATCATTTGCCGGCATAAGGCAAATACGGGATACAGCACCACATGGGAAAATAGTAATAGACATGACACATAAGGTAACCCTTTGAGTGCAAGCGGCGCATTTCAACTGCTTTTTTACACCGCAAATATTGCCTGAAATCGACCAAATGTGCAGGTTTATATCAAAACTAAATCACCGAATGTCAATTATCATGATTATGATTGATATCGTTTTTAAAACTAGGGCTATTTTACATCCATTCAAAGCTGACATTGCTGACGCAATGGCCAGCTTTCAATGGATCATTATAGTTCGGCGATTAAAGCGTTAATTTCGTGACATAATCACATGTCATTTTTTAGATAATTGAGCTACTGAAAGAGCGAGTGACGCCATGGAGAAAACCGGCGATTTATATTTACTCAACAAATGAACGACGTTGATCCCATTTGATTTAATTCTAGGCCAATATTTGGTAATTCCACTGAGCATTACATTCGGTGTCGTATTTGTTGGACGGCAGGCTGCCCCAAATTTTTAAATATCAAATCAAATAATTCAAATTTGACCAGGCTTTTCTTATTAGTAGAATGTTTTGCTTTTCATATATATCACCAAAATACATTTATTTCATCATTTGATAAAAAAGTCGTATGCGCCACTTGAAATACGTTTTTTTTATGAACATCAGATATGAGATTAATAAAGCAGACAGGCCAAGATAAATTTAGATCAACCCATCATAAGCTATCATACAGCTCTTCTGAAACAATAAAACAAACGTATTTATTTGTACATAGAGTATGTAGAGTATGTAGAGTATGCAAGACGTTACATGCCAGAATATAATGGTTACTATACAGGAATTGTATATCATTTTGTGTAAAACATCTGTTAAGAAACCCATAGGGGCCTACGGTATGTGTCCGGCTTTCACCAGATGTCAAAATCTAGAAAATTAGGAAAAGCTTCCATCAAATAAAAAAAGTCACCGATTACACATTATGATATATTCAAATGCGAGACACAATACCGGGATAATAAATGCCAGACATTATTTCAGTGCCAGAATTTTTTGAAATTTAACCGGTTTTATTCATCAGTATCCAGAACAGTGGGTTTTATAATATAATTTGGCAATATTATTATAACCTATAATAAATTCAGACCAAATAACTAGGAACAGCTACTGATATGACACAGCATGTGGTTGTGCTAGAGCAGGTAACTAACACCTATAGTTGGAACAATACTAAAACAACGTTTGGTCAATGCCTCTTGCTTATTTTTCTCTATTATGATGCACTCATACATGAAACAATAGTTTTATCACGTTCACCGTTATCATTAGGAATGTGCGACTCCCGACACAAGCAAAATCAACATAACAACTAGAATCATAACAAATTTGTTTATAATACAATATATCACAAGACAATACCCATGAAGCTGTAGCGATAGGAATGACAGCAACGGTGGAAAATAGCGATGCCTAATTAAATCACAATATATATTTTGTTGTAATACTTTTGACTACAAACAACGCATCACATTCCGACAGAGAGCTACACTTTTGACCTAGTGTGTGAACTCGCCAAACCTTGTACCGCAAAATTAGACAAATTTTATTTTAGCACACTTGAAGTTGTTTCTGGCTTTCTTCCAGTGGGGGATACATTAAGGATTCATAAATCTGAGTATGCCTACATAACAATAATGACCGTCTTGTCCAAATAAACAAAACTGTATAACATTTTTTGAATATGAAGATCATTAGGAAGGAGGCGGAGCTTAGGTCTCTAATTTGACAAATATCTTGTGGGACGCGGTAGCAAGACACAACTTCAGATATATGCATATATATATACTTGTACAAAGTTTAAGTAAAAGTGCAGGGTATAATATTTTTTTCTGGTGTAGGAGTCCACTAAAGGTGCAGGTGGGTAAAACCAGTAATTAAATAACTTGAAGCTTCATATAAACATTAATTTATATAGTAAAGTTAAAATAACCGACGTTTAATTTACTGCTACTAAAATTCTCTCCAAATTCTCAACTAAAAACTAAGCCTTATTGGCTAGGATCTTGGGTTCAAAAAGACCACTGCTAGCCAGCCCAATGCTTGATATAATATGAAGCGAATCTACAAATATGGGTACATTTTGAGTATAGTTACTGTCCTAGTATCTAACAGGATATTCTGCTTCTCACATTGCACCGTACCTGTACAATACAGATCGTAACTTCACCATTTAACTGCTGGCACGATTCATTGCTTTAAGTGGGTGAAATAGTATTTTGAAAAAAATGTCTGATTGTATCTCACATAAATATCAGGTGAGAAATGATTGGTTATTTAAACGGTATGACAGCCTCGGCAGTTCCAGGCTTAAACACGTAGGCGTAACAAAATTATAAGTAAAGCCGCTGATCTCAGCAAACACGAGACGTTGAACCAATGTCGATTTAATGTCGGCATGCGTCGCAGACGGTAGGCTAACATTGGACCAACATCCGCTCAACGTCCCGGGTTTGCTGGGATGAATGATAAATTAACGTAATACTGTAACACAACGCATTATTATTAGTGCAAAAAGTACAATATTTAAACATTTCACACACAATTAATAATTGGTTAATAATAAGGTGAGTTATACGAAAATAATATATGCACTATGTAATTTAGCATTATCCATGATTTCCTAAGATAATATTGGCCATTTTTTTCAAATTTGACGGTAAAGGCAGAGGTTTTGTTATGGCCAATAAAAAGATAATTAACAATTTTAGGCATAGCATTCTGAATAATTCTTTATACAAAAAAACATAATGTAATAAATAATAGTGTAAAATTATCTTTTTAAATAGAAAGTGGTTAAATTTTACTCACTTTTTAACTTAGTGTGAAACGATTGCGACGTCGCAATCGTTTCACAATAAGAGTACAATTTAACCAATTTCTACATGAATCTTTGAACCATGAGTAACATATTATCTACTTTTTAAATAGATTCAGATTGTATAGCTTATAGCTAAAGCGAATAAAAATAATGTAATGTTGCGCTATAGAATAACGCCATACATGTATATTCTTGAAAATATAGGAAAAAGACATTTCGTGGACCTATATAATCTATCAAGTAAACTGCTTAGTGTGTGTTTGTCTTGATTAACTTATTACCACTATTCTAACTGATGATTATAACATATGCTGCATATATACATGATTAAATCTACCCTCTAGTTTCCTTCCCCTATATAGCATTTTGTAATATATTATAATAACTATACTACATTTATACATATCGTAGTAGTTGAAAAATAGAAAAATGAAAATAATCGAATAAAAATACGCTCATTTACCTCATATAATATATATATATATCAACAGTGGACTGGAGAAATATTTTCATGATTACCGGGTGAGTAAAATTTGATTGGTTGCAAAGTTAAGATGATCAATAGTTCATATAATTTAAAATTGGTAAAAATGACATTGTAGTAATTACTTTACCAAGCGACTATCACGAGAACAAAAACTACCACTATTATTTGACAATTATTTACATGTTATTTTATCTACGTCATACCGCCTTGAGTTTGAGAATAGACTAAAAGAGTATTCAAAGAAGAGATTCATCCAGCCTATCGTCACCTTGGTATTAAAGAGTCATATCTGCCACTGTGGTAACCCTTACAACGCTGAAATATTTTTGTATAAATCATGGAGACCAATGTTTTTTTCAATTTGAAATCATAAATAAATATCTTAGTTAATTAACTCTTTCCGATTCATTTGAATAACGTTGTTATGGGTCCACGGCCATTAGAAATATTTTAATTCTTTCAGTGCGGGGACCGCCTTTATACGTCAGAATCTGACGTCTACATACGTAAGATTATGACGTATAAAGGCGGTCCCCGCACTGAAAGGGTTAAGTCTTAAAACACTTAAACCGCTGATTACGACTACAGTCGTTTTTAACTTGTTTTACTAGCTGATCAAATCAATGTTATTGGGAATTAAATGTGTGTTTAAACATCAACATTTGGTCTCAAATTAAATAAATACTAGTCATTTTTCACCCATTTGAAGTTGTGGGTCGCGGTAGCGAGACACAACTGAAAGTGGGTAAAAATGTAAATAAATTAATTTAGCGGGATAAGGGTTACCAAAGTGACAGATAAACGCTTTAACTCTAAGGTGACGATATAAGACCTTGTAAAGATAATTCATATGTGACAAATGTCGAAGTGTTATTTCAAATGAAATGAAATATCATAAATAATACAAAAACATTTAGCAAAACCACATAACCGCATTTCTTTGGCTAATACACGTTGCAGATGGGAAGAGCTTGGGGTGTACGAATAAATATGTGATTGAATGGTATAGTTGGAGGACTATATTAGGCACTGGAAGAAGAATGGGTCAGTCGTAACATAACACACATCGTCGATATTGAGATTAAAACACCACTTTACACAGTGGCACTATTGACGTTTATTCCCAAAATCGAAGATCCCCTCGCAAATAAATGGTCCTTTTCCAAGACGCATTCACAGATAAATTAATATGCACTGTTCCTTTTGTCCCCTTGGTATGATGGCTCCTCTGTATTAAAGGGACGTATCTGCCAAAATGGCAGATACGTCCCTTTAATACCAATGAGATGACTCAGGTTATTATACTATTGTGGAGGTGGTGGGTTCGGGCGCGCACTTGGAGCTATGCCCAGCACCTTGAAGTAGGCACACACTTGACCTGGTATCTCCGCCAGCACGTGTTTAGCCAGCTCAGCCGGGGGCGCCTGGAAACACAAACAATATCTACTGTCATTCTTCACCCTGAACGTCAAGTTAAATTATTTAATTTTCTGCAAGTTTAAAGTTGCATGTCGCTACCGATCCACAACTTCTAGTGAGTGGGAATTGATAATATATTAGTTTAGTTTAAGGCCAAAAACATTTTGGGTAGTTTCTGCACCTTTAAACGTTGAATCATAAAACTATCATCCCGTGATTGGTTATGATAAAATATATTTGACACTGGATGAGAGCCTCAGCTTAAAACACATATAGTAAAATAAGTCGTTAAATTGGTTGTAAAATACTTGTCACAAAGCGATGACACATCGTCAGTTACAATTAGTATATGTACTTTTATGTAAAGGTAAGATTTAAAAAAATCTCATTTATTTTATTCTTTCGCTGAAAAAAATAAACCAACTTCATTTCATAAAAATTTTGGAAGTGAAAAAAATAAGCAAATAAGACAAAAATAAGGCAAAGCATTAAACCAGGGTCCATGTTCTGAGACGATCTTAAAATGTTAAGCTGATAGATACCGATAATTCCATTTTCCCCAGTACATCCATGCAGTGAATTAACAGCTGACCTCAAACCTTAACCCTTACGGGGGTGAAATATCTTATATCTCGGTTAGCTCTTTCCGCTTTATTTGAATACCTATAAATCTTTATAATTTTTTTAATTCTTTCAGCGCGGGGATCGAATTTAGAACGTCAGATTCGGACGTCTAAAGTCGGTCTCCACATTGAAAGGGTTAAGCAAAGATCTTCACAGAACATCACAGTAAACACGAAGCATTTGTATAACATTTGTACAACGTCGGCCCAACGTCTTCGACGTTGGTCCAACATTGTACAAATGTTGTGTTTAGTGGGATGGCCCCAGCAGTATTAACGTCACGTACTTCCGGTGTGTACGTCACAACAAGGTGAAAATTAAACCCCTCATTTCTCAAACAAACTGTCAAATAGTTCTTGTACTCACAGTTTCGAATTTTCTGAAGGGCACAAACTGTACTATATCCCTCCTGGCCCTCTCGCCGTTAGGAGCCTTCAGTACACCCTCGTCGCCGTCCAGTATATCCATGGCAGTGAAATCTGCCGCCCCCACACCCACGATAATGATGGACATGGGCAGGTTAGAGGCGTACACTATGGCCGCCAGGGTGCGCTCCATGTCAGTGATCACGCCGTCAGTGATGATCAACAACACGTAATAATTCTGACAAAAATAAAATATAAAGTATTGTTAGAAAGTAGGATGGCCATGAATGTTGTTTATGATATTTAACCACTTTTTTCACATTTTGATATACATAGTATATATAACCCTTGAAGCACTGAAATATTTTTGTATAAACCATGAAGACCAAAGGGTCTTCTCAATTTAAAATCACCATGTTATGGGTCTACGGCCTTTATAAATATTTTGATTCTTTCAGTGCGAGGACCGACTTTAGACGTAAAAGTCTGATGTCTATAGACGTCAGATTCTGGCGTCCATAGACGGTCCCAGCACTGAAAGGGTTAATCTATCCAAACAAGTACACGAACACTATCACAATCATGCACTGAAAGGGTTAATCTATCCAAACAAGTACACGAACACTATCACAATCATAGTTCCTACTGGAGCAACCATACTTGACGATTTTTTTTATGTAAATAGGGACCAGTTGAGACGTAATCTGAGACCAGTTGACTTCTTTCAGGAACTGTAGTTGAACATAGCAAACTCCAGTCTAATGAGTCTATGCTCCATCCATATACTAACGGATCTAACTTCTGTGGCTCAACCATCAAGTCATTCTTCACCGGAAAGTTTGCAAATGCTATATTTTCAAATCTTCCTGGAAGGCTGTAAGTTCTCAGTTTTTCATAATCTCAAGGTGAATACACTCTTTGCACGATTTTGCACTTAAGCAGGAGTCCCAGCTAAATAGTTCCGTTTTGGTCACTGTGTGGCGTGTTGTTATTGAAAAGGGTGTAACAGGAGTCTCAACTAAATAGTTCAGCTTTGGTCACTGTGTGGCGTGTTGTTATTGAAAAGGGTGTAACAGGATTCCCAACTAAATATTTCGGCTTTTGGTCACTGTGTGGCGTGTTGTTATTGAAAAGGGTGCATTGAAATGGGAATAAACAGTTGGACGTTAGGAGGCTTAACCATTAAAGCACCCAAATATTTCTGTATAAACCATAGACCAAAGGGTTTTTTTCAATTTGAAATCATTGTTAATGTCTTAGTTAGGTCTTTCCGCTTCATTTGAATACCTCTGTTATTGGGTTTACAGCCATTATAGATAGTTTTTCACTTACAGTGGGGGGATCCCCTTTACACGTCAGATTCTGACTTCTAAAGTCGATCCCCGCACTGCACGGGTTAAGTCATCGAGCGTGATAACAAGAAAAATATGACATGAAGATTTTTCTAACAAAATCATTATAAATATATAATTGTATTATTTAAAGTTCATCTTGAAATTTACCGTTTATATGACAGCCCAGATTTTTACTCACCCTAGCCCCCTCTTCTTTCTGTGCAGCCGCCGCAAACTGGGCAACATGATAAATAATAGGTGAGAAGTTTGTAGGCCCGTAAAGCTGTACAGTGCTTATACAATGTGTGTACGCCTGCAATATACCCTGTATACCTGAAATACGGCAAGTGTACAAATATGAAAAAAGCCAATGTGTAGCGATAGCTGTACAATTCTGAGTGCTCGTCAATAATTTAATCTGTACAGTTTAAATCCAGAACTAAGACATTGCGAGAAAGACGGGTGTGCAGGCCATACACTTATCTTATTAAGCCTAGGTCTTGTATACACGCTTCTAATATACCTGCGTAATGATATAAATACAGTAAATATTATACGAAGAAAAATTGTGAAGATATTGGGTATTAAGTTTGTTTCAGTTTTTTTGTGGACGCTTGTAATCTATCCATTATCCATGAACCTGAAATAAATCGATTTTGTGAAATAGCTGCTTCATAAGACCAGACACAGTAAACACCAGACGTTGATCTAATGCTTGCTTGACGTTGGGATATAGTAGCAGACTGTGGAACAACATTCAAGCTGCAATATGTTAATATTGTATTAAGTGCTGTTTATGGCTGGGCACACGGTTGGCATACGTTGGAACACGTTACTACACGTTACACACACGTTAAGGTTAAGCTACACAAACGCTCTCCATACGCAATGTGTACGTTCTTGAAACGTTAACAGTCTCTTCAAAAAATATTTTTTAACGTATGCCAACGTATGCCGACGTGTGAGACATTTTTTTACACGTCGGCATACGCTGGCTCATACGCTGACAGCACCATAACACCAATATATAGCTGGATGTATGAAAACAGGTTACTTATTTTATTTTTAGGGTAAAAAATCCGTCCAAAACAGCTTCTATGTCAAAATGAGTATGGCGCACGAGGGCGTTTAAAAGCACAGAAAAAATATGACAGTACCTGCACAGAATGGATTCTGTGGGTTGAAGTTGAGAGCGAACTCATGTGATGTCTCCATCGATGGTGGAACGCGAGCTCCGAAACCCAGGGCTGGAAACATCTGGTCACTGTCAGCAAACACACACTAACATTGTGAAACAGTCAAATAAAATATAACAAATCACCCCTTTGTTAAATAGGCAAAGAAAATATAACAAATCACCCCCTTGGAATCATAGGGATTTTGCTGAATCGCAGAAATATCCCTTTGATTCCAAGGTGTAAAAATCATGGTATTTTTTTTAGATTAAAACGACATACATCTATATGACAAAGTAATGAATATACACTTCGGCAGAATGAGAACATTATTAATATATTTGAGGGGACACATTGAACAGAGACATTGTATTCGATACACATACGCTGATCACGTTCCAAATGTAAACATCGATTAAAGAATACCCACACGATCATTAAAGTACAGACCTGTATGTATATGTAGACCTAATTAGTTCGGCATCATTTTCCTCTTAAATAATGTTTCTCTTAATTGAAATATATATATACTATTTTGATTCAGATATAAGTTGAAATACAACTGAAAATAGAAGTATTATACCGCATAGTCGGACAAAAAAATGAAGCACTCCGGAAAGACCGGGCAGTTCCTTACACAATAACAAGGCCCAACAGTGTCTCTAGCTGCCGAGATGGTCTTTACAGCTTTTCTTTAATTTCAAGCTGAAAGTGCTGTCACCAGTTTCTCGAACAAAAGAGTGACAGCGTAAAATGCGGACTCGGCACTAGGGAGTGAATGTTCAGGCAGGTTAAAAAATTAAACTTGTTATATTAAAAACCCTTCGAAATTCAATAACATACAGACAGGTGTAGAAAATAAGGTATAAGAGTGGCTAAATTTTAAAACTTAAAATTGTAATCTTTCATTGGAATTATTATTTTTAATTTGAAATTGAAATTGCATCAGTATTAAATTACAGCTGAAAATGAACGAAAAATACCGACATGTATGTTACGAGTAAGGCTATCCTAAGAAACAAAGATACGTTGAGCATATCATCTTGATGATGTCGGTTTAATTTCGACCCAAAATTAAACCAGCATTGGCCCAACATCTGTCGTTTTCTAGGTATAAACTGACCTGTCATAATCCTGGATTACGGTGCCCACAGCGCTGATGGCCTCCTGGTACTCACCTATCATAATCCTGGATCACGATGCCCACAGCGCTGATGGCCTCCTGGTACTCACCTGTCATAATCCTGGATCACGGTGCCCACAGCGCTGATGGCCTTCTGGTACTCACCTATCATAATCCTGGATCACGGTGCCCACAGCGCTGATGGCCTTCTGGTACTCGTTGGGGCGGTACTGGTCAATGAAATGCAGGGACTGAGGATTCCGCGGGTCTCCGTTGGACGCTGTGAAATCTATGCCGACCTGGAGCGCGAGAAGAGCAAACACATGATTATAAAAATAAATATGGTAAAGGAATAAATATCAGTCAGTTGTCGTCAACTGGATTGCAGCATAAAAACTACTGCTATTGTTTTATGATTGCAGTGAAGCGTTGAATTCAAATGTATTACCTCTCTCAGCGTCTATAGACGTCAGATTCTACGTCTAAAGACGGTCCCCGCACTGGAATAATTATCTTTATAATGGACGTAGACCCATAACATAGGTATTCAAATGAAGCCGAAAGAGCTAACTAAGACATTTATGATGATTTCAAATTGACAAAACTCCTTTGGTCTCCATGGTTTATACAAAAATATTTCAGCGTTGCAAGGGTTAACTAGCAAGTTAAGGCCCATGTGGTGAAGTCTACTTGTGTACTTGTCATAACATTTGAAAGACGGATGAGGATTAGCTGAATTCCGCACGTGGTTGTAGGTGAACTTCGACACATGGTATCAGTTTTGTTAGTGTTTGAAATGCAGTACAATCTTCATCCGTTTTACATGATAATTTGTCTGTAAATTTTAGTTAATATTAAAACCATGAAAAGTATTGTTATCGAATTTAATACAATAATAAGCGTGGGAATTATGTACCTATAAATTGGCAGCACTTCCAAAAAATGTTGGATTCGAAATGTCGCTATCTAAACTAACAACATGGGTTGTGAAATTGTGTGATAACGCGCTGGGGTAATTGTATACTCGTATTCACTTGAATTAGAAAATAATTAGAAAATGTTCAGAGATGTATACCAGAGTGTCACAAAGATGAATGACTACCCCTTTATTCATTCATAATTGTTTTACTAAGTGACTCACCGTGAAGTTGATCTGCATGCCGCCAAATACATAGTCGAGAAAAGAATATTCCTGTGTCACCTGTGGGAAAAATATGCTTAACTAAATATGAAGCAGTAATACAAACTCAACCAGCTATTATCCGTGACTAAACCGATTGGTTTTCTTGGTCTTGGACATCGTGATCTCCCTACCATCATCCATTTCACATATATAATGATATATCATATTTTTCTATTTTTTCATTTTCAATTATATTGCACTGTACGCACATTACATAATACAGTATCGGCTTTTTACAAATACATTGAGCAGTTCGTATTGAAAGGGTTTCATTTAAAGAGTGATATTCTTAAAAAACTTTTATTAAAATGATTTGTTTTTTATGTAATAAAGGTTTCCGTTCGGAGACTCATCAACTAGAATGTTGTGCTTGTATGCGTATGTATCATGTACGATGCATTGATAATGCGGCACAAGATAATAGTATGTTTAATAAGAATAATTGGTTATGTAAATTTTGCACGTCATCTATATTTCCGTTCAATCATGTTGACGAAAATGATGAATTTATTGCTGCGATTTCTGAAGAAAGCATTAAATGTGAAGTTGTAACTCTTGAATCGTTGGAGGGGAAAATGTTTAATCCTTTTGAACTGAATGAACAAGACTCCACATTCTCACTTGGTGATGCTGATCCTGATTTACAATTTTATGATGACAATAGACATATTAATAACTTGGTGAATTGTAAATATTATTTGGAAAATAATTTTAACGACAACTGTAAGGCGGTAGGTGTTGATGAATTTTCTATTATCCAACTTAATGTTCGTAGTATTCCTAAAAATCTACAGCATTTTGAGCTATTTATGTCAAATTTAAATATACATTTTACTGTAGTATGCATAACAGAATCATGGTTAAAGGAATCGAATGTAAATGCATATGCATTAACGGGTTATAAACATGAACATGTGTGTCGCAAACATAAGGCTGGTGGTGGTGTTTCTTTATTTATAAAGGAACACGTTGAATACAAATGCCGTACAGACCTAAATATATTAAATAAATACATGGAATCGAACTTTATAGAGATACCTAAAAGGCATAATTCAGTGTCTAACACTAATATTATTATTGGTGTCGTATACAGACCACCCGATACAGATGTTGATATGTTTACTGTTTATATAACTCAGATTTTATCCGCTTTAAAGTATGAAAACAAAACTGTTTATATAACAGGTGATTTCAACATTAACCTGTTAAATACTGATAAACATATACCTAGTGCAGAATTCATTGAAACCATGTACTCATATTCTTTTTTCCCTCTTATAAGTAAACCTACACGAGTCTCAAAACATTCAGCAACCTTAATTGATAATATTTTCTGTAATAATACTAATGATAAAGATATTATCAACGGGATATTCTACACAGACATCTCTGATCATTTTCCTATATTCAGTATTAACGTAAACATTAAAGTAGTGGAAGAAACATGTCTTCCTAAGTCTAGGAAATATACCTCGGTAAACATTGAAAAGTTTAAAATAAATATAAAAAATAAAAATATGTTGACGGTTCTTGAATCTACCGACTGTCAAGAAGCATTTAGTAAATTTCATTCAATATTTTTAAAGACTTATGAAGACTGTTTCCCTTTAACCATAACAAAGCTTGGTTATCGCACGCGTATGCCATGGCTAACAGTAGCCCTAAAGAATTCTATAAAAAATAAAAATAAATTATATGTAAAATATATTAAACATAAAACAATTTTTAATGAAAAAGCATATAAAGACTACAAACGTATTTTAAATAATACAATGAAAAAAGCTGAACGAGATCATTATGATGTTTTATTCAGAATAAACAAAGATAACCTAAAGAAAACCTGGGCGATTATTAAAGAAGTAATTAACAAAACAAAAACTAAAACAACAGTCAATAAATTTTTAATTAACAATAAAGTTATAACAAATACCGAAGAAATAGCATATAGTTTTAATAGTTTTTATGTAAACATTGGACCGAATTTAGCGAGTAAAATTCCGAAGACGAGTAAAGACCCTGCTTCATATATAACTAAGCAGAATCCCGATTCTATTTTCCTCAATAATGTCACCGAAAATGAAGTAATCAAAATAATAAATGCATTGAAAATATCTAGCCCAGGATGGGATGGAATACATTCCAAGGTAATAAAGGACACATTTTCATTATATATTGAACAACTCGTACATATTTTGAATTTGTCTATTTTACAAGGTGTATTTCCAAGTGAACTAAAAACTGCTCGTGTTATCCCTATTTATAAAGGTGATAACAATATGATTATAAGTAACTATAGGCCTGTTTCTGTGTTAACAGTGTTCTCCAAAATTTTCGAACGTATATTGTATAACAGACTGTTTAATTTTATCACGAAACATAATATACTTTATAAATACCAGTTTGGTTTTAGAGAAAAACATGGAACGAATTCTGCCCTAATTGTGCTCACAGATAAAATTGCTACAGCTATAAGTGAAGGTAACCTTGTTTTAGGAGTCTTTCTTGATTTCAGTAAAGCTTTTGATACGGTCGATCATACTATTTTACTAAATAAATTATATAAGTATGGTATCAGAGGAATTGCTCATGATTGGCTTGAAAGTTATTTGTATAATAGAAAACAGTTTGTTTCTTTTAATAATCATTGTTCAGATATGAACGATATCACTTGTGGTGTGCCCCAAGGATCTATACTTGGACCCTTGCTATTTTTGTTATATGTGAATGATATTGTTGAAGTATCCTCTGTTTTATTACCCATATTGTATGCCGATGATACCAGCTTATTTCTGATTGGGAAGAACATTAATGTATTAATACACAATATGAATGATGAATTGGCAAAAGTATTACAATGGTTAAACTGTAACAAATTGTCTTTAAATATTAAAAAATCTCAATATATTGTATTCCGATCGATCAAGAATTATCCAATTGAAATAAACACTGTCAAGATTAATAACCAAACATTAAACAAAGTTAAATCTACGAAATTTCTTGGGGTCATTATTGATGAATTCCTAAATTGGGCGGAACATATTAACACCGTAAAAACAAAAATCTCGAGAGGAATTGGAATTTTATGTAAAGCTAGACGTGTATTGAAAACATCGACTTTGGTTACACTTTATAATAGCTTTGTCTATCCATATATTAATTATTGCATTGAAGTATGGGGTGGAGCTAGTGATAAATCTATTAAATCTCTATTTAAAGTTCAGAAAAGGGCTGTTAGAATAATTAAATCAGCCTCATATTTAGCCCACACCCAACCAATCTTCCATGCATTAAATATACTGAATATTTATAAGATATATGAGTTTAAAGTGTCTTTATTTATGTACAAAATGGAGATGCAATTGTTACCTTCTTTATTTAGCGACATGTTTGTAAAACATTCTGATGTTCATAACTATCCAACTAGACATGCTCATAATCTACGTGTAACTTGTAAGCATAAAACCAAATTATCTGAACAGTCTATTAGAACTGCTGCTATATCAATATGGAATCATATATCTGACAATCTAGATACCAATTGTTCAATATGTACCTTTAAATATAAACTTAAAAAATATTTATTATACCATAATATTCCTAATAGTAGAACTCCTTAGATATGATACTGGCTCATGACTGAATTTGTTAATTACTCAATAACTTATTATTTATTTCATTGCACGTTTTTATGCACATTGCACATGTATTGTCGTTTTTGTGGATCCACGGGGATGTGTCTACCCCTTTAACGAGAGGGAGATATAGCCTTTTGTTTCCTAGGAGTCGACATATTATTTTTGTAATTAATGAGAGGGCATATAATGTCACCCGATATTCTGTCCTTTTTGTCATTTTGCTTATCAATTTTGTCCTGTATATTGTTAATACAGATATTTCATATTTTCTATAATATTGTTCAGTTTAATATGTTAGATTTCCAGATTTTCAGTGTATTAACATGATTAATGTGATTTTGTTAATGTTTTTGTTGATATGCATTTATGACAATAAATAATCTTGAATCTAATCTTGAATCTAACAAATGTATTTTTTTAACGCAACACAATTTTTGTCACACCAATGACTAAGGGGGTGTTTATTGACCAATCTGTGCAGTATCAGTGATTACGTAGTGTATCAAATTGTTGACGACTGAGCTTGCTTAAAGTGATGTACTGTGTTGAGAAAGGATAGCATAATTAAACATAGTCGTTTGTCAAAAACTGTTATCAATTTACACTATCAGTAGTCTGCTGAAAGCCAGCAGTCTACTGAAAAGATCGAGTATGGTGACACGCACGTACAGCTTATGAGCATGGCTTTTAACCTCTGATGACCAAATCAAGGACATCTGCTTTAAAGAGGACTTGATTTGCCAGATGCTACGATGTCAGAAGGTATACTAGCCACCTGGTTTAAGTATATAATCAGTCGTGTGAACTCTTACCTTACAGGACATGAGAGACACAATTCCAGAGTTCTCATAAGACTTCTTTTTAGCTTTCTTCTTGGGGTTAATACATGGCCAGTCCACCTGTAACAGTGTAACATACAAATTAGTAATGAGAATTAAGAGCTATATATAACCGGCCATCATATTTAATTCATTTGATCATTTTTTTAAACAACAGTTTGAAAACTTTTTGAAAACATTAATTGCCCGCAAGGGAAGGGTTACATATAATATGTGGACGGTAAATAACAGTTCCAGCTTCTGTAACTACTACCATGAACTATAGTTGTACATAAAGCAGTGTAAAGTAAAAACAAGTTTATTGATTTTGAACCCTATTCACCTTGAATTGCTACTTTCGTTAAAAGTACTTGAAAACGTTAATACACGACGGACTCAGCGTGCCACATAACTATTGATTTTCAATTGGTAGTCAGTGTGAAAATAAATTTAAATTTTGGTATGCAAACACCGGGACCAGAAACAAAATTATTTGAGTTTTAGTAAAAAAAATATGTTTGTGCAATGATTTTTAGTATCATAAAGTTTCCACTATTTTTCACAGAATCAATTTTCTGCAAAAAAAATGTTAATTGAGATTTCAAGTGACAAGGGTCTCATAATGATTGACAGCTGCTGCCCGTAACTGATAAAGTGTCATTAAGATACAATCCACTGCGCAAGAAAAGTAAACGTCAACACAATGCATGTGGACACTTGTACTGGACATTTTCCAATCAAACACCCTTTGTTGGTTTAATGATGGGCCATCGTCGTGGACATTAAACATTACATTTAAAATTACCATGATTTGGTTTGGTAGATTATTGTTAAAACAGGATACGCTTCGAGCTGTAGTATAATTAAAGGTAACCATCAGCGCATGGTTTTTCGCAGATTTTTCAGTCAAGTATCAAACAATTTTCATCAAATTCCGTAAGGACTACCGGGTATGTAAAATATGTGAGCTCCAGTATAAAAGGACAGTAGTGTAGACCCCCTGTGAAAATCATTAGTAACTGTTCACTTGAAGAGCTAATAGTTACAACTGTCTGTCTTTGTACGACAAGAAAAACCCTGCATTTTACCCATGTTAAGATACTTTGAAATGAAAAGGCAGTGCAGTGACATATCACTGAGGCCTAATAATTTCAGTGTGAGGAACATAGTAAGTTAATCATTTATTAGCGTATCCAATGATTTATTAGCGTATCTCATGAACCAGATATCGCTGAGAAGTAACAAAGTATATGAAGAAAACAAACAAAGGTCATTAGTTAACATAATCTCGTCAAGCATTGAGAAATAAAGGTGCATTTCTTCATTCTAAGCTAATAAGCATAATACATTCAAATGTAACTTTGAACGATTCTGAAATGTACGAAGGAGTCGTTCAGGGTACAAAGACACAAGAGGCGTGCAGCAGTTCGCGTACACTCGCCTCCCAGCAAACACGGGGATCCAACCAATGCTGTTTCAATGTTGGGCCAGCGTCGAAGACGGTGAGCCAACATTGAAACAGCATTGGGTGAATTTGCCGTGTTTGCTGGGCTTGGATACCACGCGTGATCACGGTGTACACCAGCTGGTAGATTATGAATTATACGATATTAATAATTGATATACGAGAGTGATAAGACAGACAGGTCGATGCTGGGGGGCCGCCCATCTCAAACATCATAATCAGCACAGGGGGTCTACACACTGCATTTTACCGTGGAAAATCTTAAAAAAAACATTTGTCCCGATATTAGAGGGTAGAATCAGGGTAGATGATTAGATGAAATCGTAGGAAAGATAACTTGAATTTTCGCCGATTTTCGCTAAATGTTATATCATATCGCTACGAGGCATCAGGCTACAAACGTGAAAACCGCACAACATGAACCAAAATTTTTGAATTTTGTGTTATAACAGATGCAACAAAAATTAGGACAAAAACAACACACTTTCTTCTGCATATCTGTGTGCTTTACATTGTTATTTTTTGTGATTTTCCCTCCTATTTTTAGGGTCACTTCTTTGTACAATTGCCCCCGTGAGCAGGTGCCCTGTCATTTTGTCTGACCCCTCCCTCGTCGTGATGGTGTCAGTAACTAGAAAACAGAGATAACTGTCCGGTCAACAGGCAGCGTTCAGCCAATGTCGGGTAAATGCTGGGCCAGCATCATAGATGTTAGCCCATCATTGACCCGACATTGGACTACTTATTGGAGTTGGTCAGCCGCTATCGCCGTGGTTACAGAGGCCGGGTGTGGCGACAGACCAACAGAGCGGCGTGCACTGCAGACCAGTAAGAAGGTACACCAGGACTAGCCACATCGCCCACACCTCATACAGGAAAACACCACATTGGATGGCATAAGGCAAAAGGATTAATTTCCTAATTACTCAGAAAGCGCAGGTTTGTTTTTCAGTTAAAATATCCCATTTTAACCCTGATATCCTGCTAATTTAATTTATTTAAATTTTCAACCACTTGAGGTTGTGTCTCGCTACCGCGATCCACAACCTCAAGTGATTGAAAATTACTCATATTTGTTTAATTTGAGACCAAACATTTACAAATCTTGATGTTTGAACACTCATTTTATTCCCAATACCAATGATTTAATCGGCTAATAAAACACATTTAAAACGACTATAGTCGTGATTAGTAGACAAACAGAAATTACAAATAGAATGGTTTTAGAACAGTGAACATAAAAAGCAATCAACCAGAATTTTTGAAATAAAATAAGCCGGTTTAAGTAATCTAGAACGTAAGGCAGGTGAGTCGGGGGCCAGTGTCCATGTGCTTAAGTGTTCCACACCCTAAATCAAGAACCATTAAATAGTGAGCCATTGTGTCGTAATCAGGTGATAACGCCTTGTGATTAAGTACTATTCTAAGAAAGTTCGCTCCGCCATGGCAACGGCCTGTTTTTGTTGAGGTAAAGCTGACGAGGAGACCTACCTCTCTGAGGTACAATTATTCCATAGATACATTCTATATGTATGATTATTCTTAACACGAACCTCTCTGTTTCTGACTGCCTCAGATTCATATTACGTATATATATAGTTTAAGATGAGTCCCTCAGGCCATCATTCAAAGTCATTTTCAGGCCTTCCATTATATCTTGGAAAAATAAAGGTATTTTGTACCCTGTTTTCTTCATACAATTAAGCGTGATTATACACTGTACATAAAGGATACTTGTAGATTCGTTTAATAACTTATTGTAAAGTGCAGAAGCTACATGGACTAATTTTCTATCTCAGTTTTAAGATATTGAAGTGTCAGTTACGATTTTAAAATTATCTGTTTACCCTGATTCATTATTAGCCACCGAAAAAAGTGTTTTGTTAACAAAAAATATCGAAAATCGAGTTTTCGAGTTGCATTTCCACTCGCTTTAACCCTTTCAGTGCAGGAACAGACTTTAGACGGCAGAATCTGACGTCTATAGACGTCAGATTCTGACGTCTAAAGTCAATCCCCGCACTGAAATAATCAAACAAATACAATGACCGTAGACCCATAACATAGTTAATATCAAGAATATATATTCTTGGTATTATAAGACATTTATGATGATTTTAAAATGGAAAAACCCTATGGTCTCCATGGTTTATATAAACATATTTCAGTGCTGTAAGGGTTAAGTCAGCAACCATGGTAGTAAGATGCACACCGAAGGGGGTAAAACATTGGTCAAATCCCAGCAATTAGGTTTCATGTTTATCGGGTAGCGGGTCAGTGACTTTGAAAATGGTCGGAGCTTTGAAATGATCTGTAACAACAAAATTTTCTTTATTTCTTATGTTTCATTATATACAATAATATAAATTTATAATGAGTAATAAACATGAGCGCTTGGTCGACCAGAATAATAATTACAACCCACATATGTAGAGTATGCTAGGATTTTACTTCGGTACTGGCTTTCCAACACAGGTGCTGCCAAACCTCACGTCACAAAAATAAGCTTGGGAATTCGGTAAGATTATTATTTATTTAATACGACTAAGGTTTATTTCGAATTATAGAAATGTTATTAGAAACTAGATGTGACTGTTTTCGGCACGGAAATAAAAACATCCCTGTAGATATTTCCAGGTCAGTTCATCAAAAACATCTAACTACCCCCGCCAGAAAAACAATAAATATCATAAAACAATCTAAGTAAAACAATTATCCCACCATGCAATATTTTTCAGGATATATCCTCCGTCAGCCATCTTGTTTTCAATGAATTATACCCAAAAGTTAATCAGATGGAACTATCACATCAAATTTTGTGATCCAACCAATGGTTCATAAGATGTCGCGTACACAAGCTTTATGGGCGGTCAATTTTTCAAGATGTCCCCCGTCATCTTGTTTTTAATTGATTATTCCCCTGAAGTTAATCAGATCATCAGAAATACCCATAGAACCACCCTATCAAATTTTAATGAGATTAATCCAACGGTTCAAAAGATATTATGCCCACAATATTTCTGTCATAGCGAAGTTGAATACAAAAGATATCTCGTTCATGATTTTTTGGGGCGGTCAACTTGGAAAAGGTATTTTTGGGGTTCGGTTCCTAATAAATATAGATTATGTTAATCCGTTACCATGGAAGAGTAAAAGCCATTTGTAATACGATTAAAAAGTAGTAGTCATTTGATGAGATGAATGATGTACAGATGATGATGTGAGGGTGGGGGTAATAGGGCATGGTGGGTTATTGAGAGCGTTTTCCTTCGCTCGCTCGATAAGGGATTCTGGGCATGTCTAGGGAATCTACCCCCAGACATAAAGCCATTGGTGGCGGCAGCAACCTTGTTAAGAATGTTCAGTAACTGACAAGTCACTTGAATTTGTATGACATTGAAAAGTAACTTATTATAGTGAATGTGCATTATTCAAGTGAATGTCATGTGCACTTGAAAACGGTGCGTGTCATTAAATGGGCGATAATACATGTAGTAATATTATTAATAAACACGGACATCACAAATATGCCTGGCAGGGTGATCATGGTAATAAGTCTTCCTTCTCCACAAAAAAAGTGTAATGCAGGCTAACCCCCCGTAACACTCATTTTCATTCACCATGAGGTGAGAATTACTAGCATCATTCCCACATCAAGGTGAATAAAAATGACCCGGGCAAGTCGCCTGGTTGTATTAAATGACATGGGGAATGAAAAAAACTTTGGAACGTCCTTCGTGTGAGTGACTACATCAATATTCTCGTGACTGGATTCCATTCAAAATATGTCATACATATAATGATATGATACAAAGGTTTAGGTGGACATTCAGTTGGCACGTTGACTGAACATAATTATCATGATATTCCCTTGTATAACCACGCTCACTAAGCTGTTTGGTGAATAATGGCCAAAATAAACAGACATATTGTAATATATACAATAGTACACACACACACAAATGTCAACTACCCGAAGAGCTACACAACTAAAGAGATGAGTCATCGCCATACACTGCACCACGTAATTTCAGAACACTTTTCCCTTTGAGACGTAGCAATTGCATTCGGTAACATTATTAAATCATTTGATCGATTGAGAACATAGATATGGTATATGTTTTTTTTAAATCAGCCCTGGACCTTATAACCAGCGACAGTTCTGTCTATTATTTTTTTTAATCAAATCTGAAACATCGAGGACATATTCATTAGACCTAGCTGATGCAGCATCTCATTCAAGATTAATTTATTCCAAATTATGATTATATATCGAATATATATCAGGTTAGCTGTGGAAAATTAGAAAGAGCCTTTTTCAAGACATGGGGATAGATAATCAGATGATAATAAAGGACATATCCTTTTGAAAAAGAGAAGAAATAACTGGGTGTTAGCAGGTTTAATTCATTAATAGAGACCTGCTGACCACTCTTACCACCCACAGTGACATTCACGGCATATTTCCTGTAGCTACAGGTTATTTCACGCCAGCCCATATAATTTATATGTAACTTATTACACACATTAAGCTGCACTGATTTGCCTATATGTGTCCATGTAGAGTACACATGGCCAAGGAGCACGAGCAGTCATTTTACGTGTAGAGAGGTGTCGTCAGATCTATAGCCCAGTCAGATGACAGACTCACATAAACACTAGACTTTGTTTTTTTAAAAGTATATTATAATTGTCTCATTAGAACATATGATGGGTGCAAATGGACACATACTAATACTTATATTATTTTAAAAATGAAATAAAAATGAATGAGTTAAACCCAGGCGCAAACTCAAAATACAGTTTCATTCCAGAATAATAAGATATGGAATATTGAACAGATATTCCTAAATGGGAATAGTCCGTTTGGGATTAAAAGGTTGTATCGAGCAGATACGAACTTTTATTCCCAAGCGGACGATGATTAAGATCATTTGCTGTTTGGCATAAATTAATTGACAACCCAGCAAACACAAAACATTTGAATAATATTTATACAACGTCGGCCCAACGTCTTCGACGTTGGTTCGACATTGTATAAATGTTATACAAATGGTTTGTGTTTGCTGGAAATACGGAGCATAATAGTTCAATTTGTTTAAAACAACGATTACTTTCGGCTTTCTTCAGACATTTGCTCAGAGCGACACGATCTTTAACTCTCCTTGAAATTTGACCATATCAAGGGTTTCCTCGCTAAATATAATTATACATAACCCGTCACTTTGCTACGGCATGATTAGCCTTTCACCCTTGGCATTAAAACTTCATAATACTTTTTGTCATATATGGCATGATTGTATCATATTCAGTCATTGTGTGAAGTCTAATAACACTTCTTTTGTTCCAGGTTGATACCTCACCAAGATGGGACAAGGAGAAGGTTTAGGGACAGGAATGGGAGAGGGTAGCGGTCGTGGAGATCTGTGTCCTGGGTTGTGCTGGTCTGTACTCTGGTTCTTAGGCCTTATCTTTTTCGGCTGGCCAATAGGCTTCCTTATCGCCTGGCTCTATGTACTGCTGCTACCTTTTGGAGCCTGTATAGATCCCCTTAAAGAGGTCAACGAAGCCATTCTCAAAATTGTACAGCTTCCACTCACATTCACAGAGAACATGCTGGAACAGAAAGCTTGCTGCTCGGGTTAAGGAATCACAGATTTGCACATGGGGGTCTTGGTGATAAAGAGTCAGTACTTTTTGACATTTAAAGGCGGAATTTGTTATGCAATTTTCAGCTTTAAATGACAAAAATATCTGATACTTCGTAACAACCCTTCAGTATCAAAGTGACAATGTGTGAATTACTGAAGGAATGTCTTCTCAGCGGAACATCCCAAACTAGGGAATATTGACATTACCAAAATAAATGCATAGCAATGCAGATTATAAAATAGAAACCATCATAGTCCCGTTCGGGCGAAAGAAGGATGTCTCCTCCACAATACAATGCAACTTGCCAGCGTCATCAAAGAAACATACAAATTGGTTTGGGATGTACCATCTTGCATCGTCTCATTAAACGCCCGAATATTCAGTAAAACAAATGTGAAGTGGAATTACGAACAAATTAGCATGTCATGAACATATTTTGTATTTATATATTCTGCGAATATTGAAAACCATACAACCACTCTTCATTTGTTAACACTATATACTGCAAATATGTATATGGTAACTCAGCCATACACAATTGTAATCACCATAGCCTAACTCAACAGTTATTGTCAAGTTTTATTTATGTTATTGTACATTGTGTGGTATGTACGTAGATAGGCCACATATTTTTCTATATAAAATATACGTTGGATAATTGGTTTACATAGCGCCTATAGGTTAGTGACTGTTCAACATTATTTTGAAATATTATCATCATTTTGTATATTGAGTCTATAATTGAAATACATTTATAAATATATCTAATTATCTTACCAGTTATTTTTAAATCACATTTGAGTATTCTGAGTGAGTGAGTGAGTGAGTGAGTGAGTGAGTGAGTGAGTGAGTGAGTGAGTGAGTGAGTGAGTGAGTGAGTGAGTGAGTGAGTGAATTTAAATCGTAGTGCAATCTCTGATTCCAAGCTATTACCGTAATCAAAACATAAACATGTAAGTTCGAAACATATGACCATTCTAGATATCGACCAAACATTATGCCAACGTTAGTTCTATTATGCATTTGAGCTGTAACTTGGTAAGATGATTGGTAGTTAACATGGTAATCATGTGACCTCACGACGTACACTGACCCCTTTATCAGCTAATGTGTGTATTGTAGATCATCGGAGATCAGAAATAAGTGACTCATTAATTAATATTACTATGTATAGTGTTTCATCTGTCATATCGCTGTGTGTAGCACTCATTAAAATATATTCTATCTAAACTGTTCTGAATCCGACTACTAACTAAATACAGTACACGTTAAATGGATTCACACCTGGCACATTATTATTTCAATAAATGTGGTCATTTGGGAGGGTAGGGGAGTATTGTATATTATAGCGTGATTTCTACGATCATTGAATAAATGCATTCTGTATTTCTATCAGCGGGCAATTGAAATGCTAGATCAGCCTGTAAAATGAATACATGACACTTAAATTCCCGTTTATACAAGCTTCCTTATCAAGGTAAACTTTCCATGCCGCTATGGGTGACCACAAACAATATCTCATGGTTCACAATATAGTGATTTATTTTTTCCCATAAACATTACCTGCTGATTAAAAACGGTCGCCATGTTGTCGTACTCAAAGAGAATAACAATCACACCGATCTAAGAGTAAGCCTGTTCATTCTGTTGTCTATCGTTTTCATGGAACTGTATGCTGGCGGTCATTTTGTGTTTTAAACTTTCGGTGCAGAGCTATGTCCCTGTTGTTGTGTCCAGATCATAATTTATTAGATACGTGCTATGCCAGTTCAAGCTCATGTGGCATGATAGTCGTGCATTTTATTAAACAATTTAATCCATCATTTCAGACTATATCTATTTAGTCAACATATCAATGTGGAATTTATAACTCTCATATTTGTAGATCTGTGTGGGGTTATAAAATATGCTGCATTCCCCCCCAAATATGGTGCGCTAGAATATAAAACAACAAAAGAATATTCAATAAGCACATCCAATAATATTATGAAGTTATCTAGTGGAAGAACTAATGTCTGAATCTGACACCCGGTAAAAAACTGATGTAGTATTATAGCATACTATTTATAATTCTCCAGATCCGTAAGTGACAGGAAATTGATGTGATTACATCACTAATGACAACGAGGGAACGAATAAGCCAACTGGACAAGTGAAGTACATTATTATTAGACATCTTTGATTAATACTGTATGTGCGTTGCTAAGCTACCGTATCTCTGGATGCACTATGACCTGTCATAAAGAAGCTTGAACTTTGACCTACAAGAAGGTAGGTTTGCATTCAGGAATATAGCAAGAGTAGATAACAGTAACGGACACCTGACTACTGTAGTATATTCCAATTAATTTAACAAAAGTCGTTTTGCCAACTTCACCAAATATGTTGAATCTGTCTAAACAAAAAAAATGTAGGATAGATCTATTCAATAGAACAAAGAGAGTCCCCTATAAGATACATACATAAGCATAGACAGTCAGTCAGGGACTTCAAACCACCGCCTAAATTAATGGATTGCTTTTTGGCCCGCTGGACACCTCTAGTAAAAGTTCAATGCAAATCTGTGCGATCCGGAGCGTAATCCGTATTACCCCCTTGGTCCTTAATCAGGAACACACCTCTGGTGAAAATTTCATGCAAATTCGTTTATTACGTTTCAAGTAATCCTGCTTACAAACAAATAAACAAACAAACACGACTGAAAACGTAATCTTCCTGGCGGAGGCTAATGTGCTATACACTAAAGTCGGTCTACCATTTGAGACGCTGGCCCAAAGTTGAAGCGACGCGGAGACAATGAACAGTAGGCTACTACAGTTCTGAAATATGGATGAAAACGTAGTTTCATAAGTTTGGAGATATATATATAATGCTCCTCTCAACGAGCACAAACACCTTCACTCAAACTCAAACAGAAGAAATTATATTTTCATGTTTTGACGACCAAGGTGCCTTTGCACCATTGTGGCATTGGTGAGTTGGTCGTGAAAATACATATTCAACGTAGAAATCTGAAACCTCACAAGCACAGCTGAGGCGTGAATCTACACAGTGCCGGTGCTACGTCCCGAATCTCACGCCTGCTCGGTTAGTCGTTGAACCAGCGATGTCACAAAATGGAATTGCTTCTAGTAGAAAAATATGCAGCCATCGATGCCCAATACCGTCGAAGTTTACGTCGGTCTCGTATTTTGCGTGACCGAAGAAATCCCTGGAAAAGTTACGGTTACTAGATGTGGCATTTATGAACTATGAGGATGACTTAAATCAAGACCTAGATTAGTTTAGATATGACCAGACAATCATTCAGAGACTGCAAATCGCCGAAATTGATGATCGTAGTCCGAATCCGGACAATCCCCAAAATGTAATGGATTGGTCTTTGGCCAGAGACACGCCTGAGGTAAAAGTTTCATGAACTTCCGTTCATTATGTTTTAACTAACCGGAGGGGCGGACAGACAGACAGACAAACTCGATCAAAAACATATACCTTGCTGGCGGAAGTAAATAACTTTTATCCGCGCACGCACGGGTTATAGCTAGTAGGATGGAGACATAGTAGTTCCTCTTACCCTGCTGATCACGAGTATGGTCGCTTTTAATCTGTTTTACTAGTCGACCAAATTACTGTTCTTGAAAATGAAATGTGTGTCTAAACATTAGAATTTGCAAATATTTCTGCCTAAAATAAAATAAAATAAACAAATATGAGTAATTTTCAGCAACTTGAAGTTGTGGGTCGCGGTAGCGAGACACAACTTCATGTGGCTGAAAATAAAAATGAACTTAACAGGATAAGGGTTAAAGCTGTTACACAACAATGAATACGCATACAATGATTGTGGATTGGGCCCAGCACTGTTGAGAAAGCTCTAGGAATAGGAGTAAATATGGCTGTTTGGCCCTGGGCACTATGACCCTGCAATCAGAATATTAACGTTTGACCCTGAACGAATCCTTAAATCCTAAATCCCAGGCTCTTGTGAAGATGCAGATGTAGATAACATTGAAAGGAGACACCGATGATTTAGGAGTGCTAGAAACAAATCTGCACGGATCATATTGTATTCAAATAGCGTAGTGAATGAAAACAGGGACATGCCGGTACAATGTTACAGCCATACACCAGGTGTCCCTATAAATAGTGCTACATTTGTACACAAGGTGACTCTTCTGAACATACAGTGTATCTTGTTTTATGCAGTCATGAGTACATAATCATTGTGACTACAAATAATATCACGGTCCGCGTGAACTCAAAAGACTTGTATATTCAAAAGAAGTATATACTTGCATATCAGTATATCATGTTCCAAAGCTGATTCCTAGCAAAACAGAAAATATTTGTATAACATTGGTCCAACATTGTACAAATGTTTTGTGTTTTCTGGGTTGTTTCAAAGTATATTTTTCAAATTGGGTGATACGGTAGATCTAAATACTATCTTAACTATGTCAGATAAATCGCCAAGACAGCACCAAATTTACACCAGAGATAGTGTACTAAAATCTCTGTTTACACTATAATTGAAATGACATGTGTGAATCATGCTTAAAATAGCCCCCCTCCCTGGTAAAGGTGAGGCCTTCAGAGGCTAATAATTCACAAGCAAATGTTCGACTCTGATTAATTGTCCTATTAGTGTACAGAATGGCTCATAATAATTATCTGCTACCATATAGAATCTTGAAAAATTTGTAGGATGCTTATTATGTGATAGAAGCGTTAGGCAATGTGCAGTTTACCAATTTAACCGTTTTAACATCATTTAAACAGCACTGGTTGCAGCCCAGCAAACACAAGGCGTTGACCCGATGTTGAGGTAATAATGGCCCGCCGTCTACGACGTCGGCCCTTCATTACCTCAACATTGGGTCAACGCCTCGTGATTTCTGGGGATCCACATCTCATGTGTACTGGGATGGCACGGGCGTGTATGGATCATTTCCTCGTCTTTACCACCACTTTCTGGTGTTGTTATAACAGCGGCGGTCTGGCTCAATCCTTCTACAAATATTTATTGCTATGGCCTTGGTGATGTAGACGGTTGGACGTAGTCACTGTTGCCATGCAAGCCATAACTGACATTCTTTTTTTTGTCTGGTAACCTTTTAGGACTGGTGTATAATTATCAGTTCAATTGGTTGCATTCAAATTTGAACATAAACAAAATAACAGAGATGTAAGCTTGAAGTGTGATTTAAATTACATAATGAAGAGATCCACATTCGATATTTCCTGATATGATAATCGCGTTGATGAACCACAACTCGCAATGCTGAGCAAATTACCTAAAAAAAAAACGTTCTCACTAAGAAGCGTTTCAGTTTCTTTTACTGTGTTATATACATGTCTGGAGAAGCTTTTCACTTTTTCAATGTGATCTATAAACATATCACAATAAAAAAAGAAATGTATTTACAATAAAAAAACATATTGAACACTTGATTTTAAGAGTGCAACACTGATATGCTAATGGGTTTAGCTTCATAGAACACGCGTTTGGTTCGTACAAACACTCCTGGGGTCAATAATCTGGTCCACCATTCCTTCTCTTTGTGTTGACTTGATGACAAGCACAAAGATACTTTATTTAGAACTAACAGATAACTGATGAGAGCACACTCGTAACAGGAAGAAGTATTGACCGCAATGTGACGTGGCGGATATAGGGACATAAAAGTTAAGTACACAGCTTGCGAGCGTCACGCGACACACATCTAATATACATATGTATAGGAAAATCCGTAGTTTAGATAATAATAAAATCACAGCTCGCGAGCGCCATGCATCTTTGCGTTTTGATCCGTAGCGTGTGATTGCGCTGCTATCGCGTTGCGGTCGAAAACTGTGTGTTTTGTCCCGTTTTGATTCGTGGCGTGGGATTGCGTTGCTATCGCGTGGCGGTCGTAAACTGTTTGCTTGTATTAGATACATGAAAATAATATCAGAAGTACTGCATATCAAAAATAAATACAAAGTGATGCAAGGCACCCTGAAGTCGCGACCCAATGTTTTTTTAAGAGGATAACAAAGTTTGTAATGATTCTTGGTTCGAAGCATCATCAATCGAATCTTGCACCCAATGTTGGTTTAATGTTGACCCATCGTCGTCGTCGCTGGTCCAACATTAACCCAGCATGGTGCAAACGTCTCGCGTTTGCTGGGAATTATCTACACACAAATGCCATATGTTGGGACAATGATGGGTCGAGCGTCGCAACTCTAACGCGGAACTATACAAAGTAATGTGTGTATTACAAACGTTATATCATTTCACTTAAAATTGATCTTAATCTCAAATGAATAAAACATTTTAGAAAAAAAATGTCCAATGCATAATCTGTGCTACAGATCGAGAGGCCCCTTCTTAAAAAATTAAAAAACCCCATCGTTATTAGTGATGATCGTACAGATAAGTAAATAAGGAGTTAAGATCTACTACTTATCTGATCACTTTTCGTAATCAAAAGGATTTAAAACCCGAAACACTGGAGTTTCACAAGCAAAGCCCGCCCTACCGTGAGCAACCAGTCCAAGGAATATAATGTAGTAATATAAATACGAGCACTGGGGAGGAGAACGTCATCAGAATGATGCCATTATACATTACCGCTCTTCCTTTGGGATCGTGAGATCCAGTGAAGAGCTCCACCTAGCGACCGCCAAGCTGATCAATGAGCGTGCGCCGTCACCATAACATAGCACATGATTGAGCAAACAGACACAACACCAGCCCCTCCCCAGAATGCACACGGCGGACTGTGCTATACATACTATCTGAAGCTCGACAAAATTGTCACGGTGCATCGATTTCATCTGAAAGCACCCCGGAAAGCACACTGGTCCAGTTCTTAAAAATTCATTGATATTTTTAGATTCAGTCGCAGAAATAGAATAACATTTGTTGAAATATATAAGGATATAAAATATCACCATGTATTTATCACATATCTCAACAAGCGGCCAGCTGGGCACAATAATCTCCCGCCACGCAAGCGTGATAGAAATATTTCAGGGTGAATCCTTCCCTGGACTTTCACGTTTTGTTTTACAAAAATAGTCTAACGTTAGCTAACTACAACAGTTTGCCATGTACATTACCGATATTAAAGACAATGATGACCGCAAGTTGGCTATTTTGATTTTGATCAAGCTGAAATTTTGCAGGGTATATCCCTCCCTGAAACGGCACATTTTGTTTTATAGTGATGGTCTAGCTATCTGGCACGGTTTGCCAAATAGCAGCTCTTATGGCCGGAAGATATAATTAGTAACAAGACTACATAAGTCCAGGAGCTCCCGCTCCGAATTAGAATTTGATTTAAGCAATTTTGTGTAGGGTTATTAACGTAGTCCTAGGCTAGGTCAAAAATCAAGACGCATGACAACTAGGTTTAAGAAGCCCAGTCTAAGAGTAGGATAAGAGCTAGACAGTCTGTCAGAGATTGCAAACCTCCATTGAAATTAATGATCATAATCAGTATCCCAGTAATGGTCTACCTATCTGGCACGGTTTACCCGATATCAGGCCAATCGAGGTAAATAATAGTCGATATAAACTAGTTAAAAACTTAGGGTGCATCCTCCCCCGAAACATCAAATTTTGTTTATAGTAATGGACTAACATCTAACACAGTTTGCAAAATATTGGGCATGTGAAAGTAAATAATGGCCGATAGGGGGCCATTTTAAATTTGATCGACTCAGAATTTTTCAAGATGCATCCTCAGCTGAAATCTCACATTTCATTCCATAGTAATCGACTAGCTATCTAGCACGGTTTATCAAATATCGGCCATGTGAAAGTGAATAATGGCCTAAAGGCGGCCATTTTGAATTTGATCAAGTCGAAATTTTCCAAGATGCATCCTCAGCTGAAATCTCACACATCATTCTATAGTAATGGTCTAGCCATCTAGCACGGTTTACCAAATATCACCCATGTGAAAGTGAATAATGGCCGATAGGAGGCCATTTTGAATTTGATCAAGTCAATTTTTTTCAAGATGCATCCTCTCCTGAAATCTCAGATTTTGTTTTATAGTAATGGTCTAGCCATCTAGTACGGTTACGGCTATGTGAAAGTGAATAATGGCCGATAGGCGGCCATTTTGAATTAGATCGAGTCAATTTTTTTCAAGATGCATCCTCTCTTGTAATCTCACATTTTGTTTTATAGTAATGGTCCAGCTATCTAACACGGTTTACCAAATATCAGCAATGTGAAAGTAAATAGTGGCCGATAGGCGGCCATTTTGAATTCGATTGAGTCAAAAGTTTTTAAAAGGCATCCTCTCCCGAAACGTCACATTTTGTTTTATAGTAATGGTCTAGCTAGCTAGCACGATTTACCTGATATCAGGCCTATCGAGGTAAATAATGCTGATTGTCGGCCATTTTGAATTCGTAAGTTAAAAATTTTCAGGGTGCATCCTCCCCGGAAAACTCACACTTTGTTTTATAGTAATCAGGTAATGGTCTAGCCATCGAGCACGGTTTACCAAATATATGCCATGTGAAAATGAATAATGGCCGAAAAGGCGGCCATTTTGAATTTGATCAAGTCAAATTTTTTCAAGATGCATCCTCATCTGAAATCTCACATTTCGTTTTATAGAAATGGTCTAGCCATCTAGCACGGTTGACCAAATATCGGCCATGTGAAAGTGAATAATGGCCAATAAGCGGCCATTTTGAATTTTATCGAGTCGGATATTTTCAAGATGCATCCTCTCCTGAAATCACACATTTTGTTTTATAGTAATGGTCCAGCCATCTAGCACGGTTTACCAAATAACGGCCATGTGAAAGTGAATAATGGCCGATTGGCGGCCATTTTGAACTTGGACGAGTTGAATTTTTCAAAATGCATCCTCTCCTGAAACCTTACAATTTGTTTTATAGTAATGGTGTAGATATCTTGAGCGGTTTTCATGATATTCCACAATATCAGGC
Organism: Flabesymbios commensalis; assembly: GCA_964017125.1. Taxonomy (NCBI): domain Eukaryota; kingdom Metazoa; phylum Annelida; class Polychaeta; order Terebellida; family Flabelligeridae; genus Flabesymbios; species Flabesymbios commensalis. Next base: position 56,640,690 of record OZ024909.1, on the reverse strand, counting down.
CTGTCGAGGTGAGTAATGGCCGATAGGCGGCCATTTTGAATTTTATCAACCTGAAATTTTTCAAGATGCATCCTCTCCTGAAACCTTACAATTTATTTGATATTAATGGTGTAGCTATCTTGAGCGGTTTTCATGATATTCCGCAATATGAGGCCTGTCGAGGTGAATAATGGCCGATAGGCGGCCATTTTTAATTTTATCTACTTGAAATTTTTCAAGATGCATCCTCTCCTGAAACCTCACAATTTGTTTTATAGTAATGGTGTAGCTATCTTGAGCGGTTTTCATGATATTCCGCAAAATCTTTCAGTCGGATTCACCGATGTTATAAATTAGGTCAAAGTGCTGGGTCAACTTCAAGGTCAAGATCCAAAAACCTGAAAAGACACAACTACGGACCTTAGAGAACATGTATGTGCAATATGACTGTCATCGGCCCAGTACTTTTCGAGATCTGCTCCGGAAACGAATTGCGCGTCAAAACGTCTAAATAGGTCATAGTTCTGAACCAGAAGTAGGTCAAAGTTCAAATACCCCAAAAGGCACAACTAGACCCCCTAGGGGTGTTGTGTGTAAAATTTGAAGACAATCGGACATGTACTTTCAGAGATATGCTCCGGAAACGAATTGATTACGGACGGCCCAACGCCGTAACATCATCATTTTCTCCTCTGCGACCTTTCGTATTGCATTCAGATTAAAAATATTTTAACCTGTCCATCAGCCACCTGGAAGTAACCAACATACCAAAAATTGTTATAGGCAAAAGAAGAGGCAAAAAAAACCGGAGGCGGAATCCATAGCTCCCTCTGTCTCACCTACGGTGACGGCGGGAGCTAAAAACGTAGGTCAAACATTACCCCCAAAATGCACATCTACAGCCCCAAATGGATGTGTGCTTGTGTGTGTGTGATCTGCTCCGGAAACGAAAATGCGGACAGAAGAACGGACAGACGAACGGACTGACATCCGAGGCAACGCCAAAACCCACCGTCCACCAAAAGTTGTGACGTTATTAAGGGTTAATAGAAATTAGAACCTACTTTTGTTTCGGTTTCCATGAAATTAATCATGGGTGGGGAATTTGTTCATTGACACACAAAAAAAACTTTGAATAAAATACGACCTCTGTACAAATGATGCTGATTGTAAAGAGTTAGATAAAGTAGCGACGGTACAGAACGTGAGGGATAACATCAAAAGTACACGAGCCTCGTCAATCGGTAGTAATTAACAGGTGGTCGTTTATGACAGGTGACCGATCATTCATTGCAATTTGAGGTCGCTACCAGAAAGCTTCTATCACAATTTAGATAGAACGTCATTATAGAAATTAGTTTAAATGACTTCCCAGCTAACACAAAACATTGGCATAACATTTGTACAATGTTGGCCCAACGTCGAAGACGTTCGGCCGACGTTGTACAAATGTTATACAAATGTTTTGTGTTAGCTGGATTAAAAAATGTTCAGTATTGCATAGCAAATTGTTATGCAATTCTGCCCATTTCCTAATCAAATTTGTAATTGATTAGCAACATACTTATACATCAATGATAAGGATGTCAAACTAAAACTTGGAAAAGAGAATTGCTAATCAATAACATATTAACAATTTTTTATTCATTATGAGATAAAGCTATCATACCATAATTTACACATGTCGCACAATTCTTTTCATGCCATAGGGTGCATTCATATAGAAAACGGGCTCGTTGCGTGACCAAGCACCCCCCCCCCCCCCCCTGCATAATATACAGTCATATACATTGGATAGAAATTTAGGTTCATTGTACTTCAGGATCCAGTTCGTAAACCGACATCCCAGCAAACACGAGACGTTGACCCAATGTTGTTTTAATGTATGTTGGCCCGCCGTCTGCGACACCGGCCCAACATTAAAACATTTGCTGGGTTGAGTCGCTATTACGGTTAAACTAATGTTGGCTCAATGTTGGTCCAGCGTCTTGACGTGGCTGAAACATTAGTGTTGCAGATTGCTCTTGTGACACGATTATAGTTCAGTTGTATATGGGACTACATTTCTGGCAGACTACTAGTATGTGTTCATGATCTCTAGCCCGGATCACTATTCAATGGATTTGCGCGTCTTGTGAGTGGGATAACACAGATTGAAAAGGTCACGGGGTCATGGGTCACGGATCGCCGCATCAGCGCCACCATGGCTACACGCTTAAACAAATAGTAGAAAAGAGTCAGGCGTAGCGAGAGAGGCTCCAGAGGGGGACCTCACACTACCCAAATCTCAAAACATACATACTCTATGATTTCTAGAAATTGAAAACGCAATACATATAATATTTTATGTGAGGCCCTATTCAAATACACACCCCATAAACTTAAGTTCTTTAACATTATTGTTTTTAATCACTACTAGTATAATAAACAATTTAAAAAGCACATTTCTAAGACAGACTAATTATTATATATTGAAATGGGAATCACTTTATTCAATAAAACCGTTGCTTATGACGCATTTTATATTTTATATATATATATAACTTTGTTAGTACAATAAGATCAAAATGAAAACGTCTGTCTCAACAAACTATTTCATATAAATTCTAATCGGAATTACGTTATCAAATTCAATTAGTATTTTAAAATGTCTTCATTTTTAAAAGGAGTTTTGTAAAAAGATTCCAATTTAAAGATTGCACACATTTAAAAAAAATGTGCGCCCCTCCACCCCTACATATGGAGCCCCATTGACTCGTTGCCACTGCCACCAGCAGTGTGTGAGGTTATGGGCAGCGTCAGTTACTGGCATCACACATTAGTAACTGCAGCAGTCCACACGGGTTATAGTAGCAGCATCAGTACAGAACACTCAACTGAGGAATAACAGGTCAGTTTTATCATCAAGAAAATCATTGGTCTTATCCAGAAAAACATATGTAGTCATTAACAAAATACATAGCATCACTAGCTATATTTTAAGAATTGTAAGTGTGGGAAGTTTATTCGCTTCGTATTCTAACATTATTCGACTTCATGGTATCTCGCTTGTAGGCCGAAATACTACGCCAGTAGAAAACGTATTCACTCGCCCACACACCCGGCTCCACCCACTTTCACTCACCCACACTTGAACTGGATTGTAATTATATTATTTAGCCTAGAAAACTGCTATTGTGCTTAAAAATAGTTTGTTAGTAGCCTAGTGCGGCCTACGGGAATGAGATCAGTGAGGCAAATAGACCAGTAACTTCATAGTATATTATGTAGATCATAGCTACAACAGCTGCAACAGAACAAGCGAGTAAAATATAGACATAGAATAGCAGGTACAGAACATCAGCACTGCCGTACAAAGCAAAAAGGCAGTAACTGCTCACTTGTGAAATCAGCAGATACTGCCGTTTGGCTTTGTAGAGCAGAATAACAGAATAGTAATAATGCATCTATGTTGTGACCTGCAAAGCGGAAAGGCAGTATCTGATTACTAGTAAAGTAAACATATACTGTCTTTTGCCCTTGCTCGGCAGTACAGTTGGTGATCTCAGGCGTAACTATCAATACCAAAAAACGTCCTCTCCCGATATATTATGGATACTCAGCAAACACAAAACGTTGTGGAAACATTGCTGTAAAATTAGGCCAGTGTGTCACAGATGATGAGATAACATTAAATCCTTATAGGCTTTACGGTTTACCGGATAGTACTAGCGCATTTACAAAAACAGTTTAACCAGATATATATGACTGTGACATTTCGTCTGCAGTGAAGACTTCATTAATTTATCTCTGCACAATTCTTTTTTTCTAAACTTTCGGCAGAATTCAACGAAGAGATGATACACAATAAAAATGTTAGACGTAAATAACGAAATATGGTTATTATTTTAAATGGTCGTGTTTGTCACTTTGTGAAGTGACAGATCCAGAGAGGCTATAGTCCTTCAACCGTTTAACCGCCGGTGTCGCATATATTCGGGTTTTCATTTTTTACTAGCACATTAAGTACCACCTTTTAAACATGTTAAAGATAAAATATGACATCAATCAGCTATATTTGAAAACAGTTGACCTCCATTTTGTCAAATCTGAATAATTTTCACTCACTTGAAGTTGTGGATCGCGTCAGCAAGACACAATTTCAGGTGGGTGAAAATTCAGATTGAATAATCTGGCGGCTAAAGGGTTAATGCTTTATATCATATAGCTACCTCATGTAGTACCTAGTAGTTGTTTGTATTCTGAAAATATAGGCCTACCTAGTAATAAAGTACCTAACAGAATGTTGGTTTAATTGGTTTATGCTGGTCCTACGTCTGTGACGCCAGTCCAGCATTAAGCAGACTGAGACATTGGCGTGACTTATGGTGTTTGCTGTGAGAATAAAACCCAGACATACTTTGCTCAAATATTGGTTATTCCATATAATATATATAGCAAGCACGTGACAAATGATCATCCTTGTTCTAGCTTGTGTGGTCTGTAGATGAAAGGAAACGATGGCTAAAATGCCAATGTTGACCCAACAATCGGCCAGAAAAAGGCGAACGTCTTGTACTGGAGGGGAAACACAAGCCAATAATAAACGTAGCCATAAGAACCAGTAGGGTAGAAATATGGCAAGTTTTCATATTGGCGTCAGAGCCATATGCTATTCATCTTGACTGGTTGAGCATGAGCAGAACAGAACGATGCCTGGAGCGCAACGCGTTCTCTTTACATCCAGTTCTCCTCTATGGCCCCATTCAACTTATAATAGTTGCACACGCTTTTGCGCTTCACGATGCAAATACTTACCCGGTATGACTGGGCCGCCTAACTCATTTACTGCGCGAGGCCCAGTCACACTGACCGCCATTTTTTTTCCACAGCCAGCTGTGTAAAAACGACACTCGCGCCGCCTGCCGAAAAACTCTGATGCCATGAAATTGACACGAATATTTCAAGTGCCTACGATTGAAAACTAGGCCATTTTCAGCAGGCGTAAACTTTTGATCGTATTAGAACTATCACAATTAAAAAATGGAGGTCACTGTGTCAGAGCCTTGCGATGTCGTCAGGGTAGCAAATACTATTCACCTCCACAATTTGGTGAATTTTGGGACTAAATTAATGCTGGCAGAAAAGCATAATTGTGTGATGCATTTTTGGTGCTGGTTTATTATATGGTCGACAACGACGGGTTCTGCTGTATGACAGTATAAACAATCAACGTGAGGCAGTGAGATGAGAAATCACAGTATGTCGGCACGTCACGATGTTCAGCCATTGCTGGTTTGACGTTGTGCCAGCGTCGTAGACGGTGGCACAAAGTCAAATCAACAATGATTGCAGGCCTTGTGTTTCCTAGTATACCATCCAGTTAGTACAGCACAGCCAAGGACTATCAAAAGACTTCTACATTCCTTGTACATCAGATAAGATCAGGGCGTTTCTATAATAAACCAACCCAGGTTATGTGTCTCGTGTATGCCTGGTTACCATGGTTACAGTATAATAAAGCAGGGAAATCAGAGTTAACATGTGAGTGGTCGATAAACACCGTAAACACATATTAATAAACCAGTAAAAATTTGACCGGAGCAAAACTAGACCACAGCTGGCGCTTATTCACTACGAGACGTAATATATGGTGAGATCAGGCCATCTCGCACTCTCCCCTCTTGCCTATACGCTTCACTGCTCAGTTTGGTTTTGCGTTTCAGATATATATTCGTACAAGAAAATGCATACAGCATCGTTGGGTATGGCGAGATAAGCTGATCTCAGCACAAGTCACCACATAAGCCCTCGCCTAAAGGCTCGGGCTTGATGTAGTGACTTGTGCTGAGATGAGCCCATCTCACCTTCCCAACGATGCCGTGTACATGTATACATTCTTCTCCGAGTGAGAAAAAAGCCTCACCGGTCCCATGATTCAACTCCAACCTCAATGTGAATGAGAATTATTGGTGATCAAAAATATTGGTGATCAAAGTGTAATACAATAGTAAATATGTAATCTGATGAAAACGTCTCATTTTGCAGGGTTTTTACACATTTGCGCCATGAGTGCTTAAAGGGTTAAAACAAGTGTCGCTCGCACTTAAAAAGAGTCAGTAACTACAAACACCAACAGAAAAGCCATTGTTTGATGCATATCTTTTCACTTAATTTGGTAGAGGACCACATAAACTCTATTGTACTCATATATAATTAGTTGCACCAGAAATACATAATACATCTTTCACACATGGGTACTGTAGTACACAACAGGGAGGTGGTACACACACATATTTTCAACATCACCACACAGCGCAGTGGTGTGACGGGAGTGCCTTGACTTCTCAACCTACCAAACATTGGATGAATTATTGTGCGAGGCATCGCGCCAATCTTCAGCCTGAGCACTCCCAGTAAACACAAAACATTTGTACAACGCCGGCCCAACGTCTTCGACGTTGGTCCAACATTGCACAAAATTTATGTTATACAAATATTTTGTGTAAACTGACTGGCCTAGTACTACTAGTACCCCACCCGGTTGGATACTATTCAAGCATATCACATAATTTAAACTAGTTACACAGTTGACTGGACTGACAAACTAGAAATGCGACATTGTTCCCTTATAAATATGTCGGTGAACAAGGTCACACAGACAAAATCGGTCAATATTATACAATTTTTAACCCGCGTCTTGTTTATTTTAGCAGTCAGTATTTGTTCATTCAAAGCTACACGTAAAGCAATATTTCTAGCTTCAAATGAGAATCTGGCATATGTATTATTACACCAATTGAGTTACGGGATGAGTATATACCCTGATATACGGACCGATCAGGACGATATGCAAACGGTGTTCATTTGAGTGCGATATGGGAAAGTACAGCACTCGTTCAATGAATAAGGCGAACACCTTATTCATTGAACATGTATTTTCCCATATCGCACGAAAAATGAACAACGTTTGTATTTTCTCACACAATCAAGTCACACATGACATTAAACTACCATACTAGGCCTACATAGTGCTGAATCTACAGTTAGAGTGCGATGTGGGCTGATACCGATATACGTCTCATAGTGAAAACCACAGCAGAGTGTGATAAATTAGTGTTAATACATGCCCCCAAGTGGTCAATCAATATTATTAGGCTGTGATATTTGACGGACCAATAACCAGCTTTAGACAATTTAAATAGTTAGTCAATGTACCTATGCATACTCATTAACAATATATTATTTGAAGCCTGAGTATTTTATTGATGTAATATGCTACAACGTGCCGCAGTAGTTCACTACATTATGCACTTATTGTCAAAACGATGCGTCATATAAATTGACCAATAAGAATTATTATTGGTTTAACATTAGACACATTGGATACCCGCATCCACGCTTCAATAAACATTTAGATGATATTCGCGATCGATAGTGAAATTCAACCTGATCAAGCCCGCTAATTACACACAACAGCAAATGACACTTTGTAGAATGTACAGTAGTTTGCAAACAATTGAAATAAGGGTCATGACAGAAAAGCCATTGTCTGGTCAAATCTATAGGGAATACTGGCTAAAATGGATTTACTCAACCATTGTGGTGAACTTAACCAGTTCAATTTCACGTAGCATAATACATAAAGTAGTCAAAACTGGAGAGTTATCATCCACATAAAGTTGTTGTTTTATTACTGACAATCAGTATATGTAACGCAAATATAGCTTCACAGCGTACATTTTGATGACTGACAGAATAGGAAAAACAGTGGAAAGCAGGAAAATATTTCAACAAGTATCATTGTTCCGATGCCAGCAGATATAACATATTATGGCCAGACCGCTGTGACATTAATGTAATCGCCCAAAACTAGAGTCATTGGCACAGCTCTGGCTCAATGCTGGACCAACAGGTCTCGTGACTGTCGAGCAATTAACCTAGAAAACAATTGTGGGAGGGGGGGGGGGGTGAATGGAGGAGTGACATTTGACTGTGAACAACTCCTGGGCACACAGTCATCCCACAGACGATGGGCCAACATTAAACCAGCATAGGATCGACGTCTCCTCGTTTTCTGGGTATGACACCATGGTATGAGAGCCGCTCAGCAACATCATACTGTACATTGAACCTATGTTTGTTTAAAACTACATTCGCGAAAAATGTTTGGATTTAACATTACATCTGAAATTATAATGTCATAATGATAATGTTGGGAGCTAGATAAAAACACTTTCATCACCTGTAATTTCTTTATACAATATGAATATTGGCGTCCACCAGCTAGCGATGTTTTTTATGGATTTACAGGCCTATGCACAGGACAAATTTATTTATTTTAAATGGTGCTGATCTAGAATACACAAAAAACTTTTAAAATTTCAAGGTAAATGATGCTGCATTGGGGTATATATATATTAAAAAGAACATAAATTAAAGTCAGAAGAATTAAAATAAATCATAAGAATAAAAAAGTCAGCTAGACTATCAGATAAAAAAAATTGTGAAAGGAATGAATTCAAATTATTATTCATGTTTGGCTATTTTTTAGGTGTAAAACATTGTAAATTTAATGTTCTTCACAACCCATCTAGCTCCCAACATTACGATAGGGCTAAGGCCCCACTATAGCTTCAGGTGTAATATTAAATCCAAACGTTTTACGGGAAAGTATAGCTTTAACGTTGGACCAAAGTCGTAGAGGGTGTTCCAATATTGCAACAGAAGCTTCGAAGTCAGGACTATGCCTACTTTTATCAAATGACTTGAAGGGTTATTTATATTTAACAGCAACTGTATATATCACTGCACATCCGATTCCTTTGAACAAGTTGAAGCATTGTATACACAACTGGTCCACAATAGTTGTGTAATACACTCTTTGCACGAGTTTGCACGTGAACATTAGTCTGAACAAAATAGCTCAGCTTTGGTCATTGTGTGGCGTGTTGTTATTGAAAAGTGTGTCATGGCTACACCAATCGGGCATCGACGTTATGTCGGGATTGCCATGTGATCAATTTACTCCACTTAATTATACCCTGGTCACAGTAATAGCTTACTCATCTACAGATCTACATGATCTGCAATAGAGTATAATCGATCCTAATTCTAAATAATGAAAAACAGATTTTAGGGTTTTTCCGTTACAGTACTGTTACATGAAATGTTACAATTCTCGTGTTCTATGGATTTACGACACGGATAATAAATATAAGAACCTGCATATGTATATCTATCATTGTAGTGTGACACGTGTCGTGCACAATGATATAAATAATATAAATATACGAGACACAGATGATTGGTGTCTGCAGCATATAAAACTCCCTTTGGAGACTGACCCTCTGCTCTCCACATCCTAAATGACTGCGTCTAGCTATGTCATTTAAGTTTAAAAATATAATAATGACAAAAGGCCACAAAAATTCAAGACAAAAAAACTACTAAGTATGCTAAATACAACTATAGCACGAGCAATGCATTGTTTACATTGTGCCATGAAACAGGGGTAGTAGCTTACTGTGCTTCATGACCAGCATGTGTAAGACCCGTGCATAATTAACAGCGCTCATTGATACAGTGGGGCTGGGCCGCCATCAAGCCAACACTGGCCGTGTGTCTCATCCATGGTTGATTGGTTGGGCATACAGAGCTATCTTTAATGACACGAGAAACAATAAATAAGATAGGCTCCCTGCTGATTTATCCAGCTATAATACAGGCTAACTTAACATTGGTAAAATATCTTACATGATGAACTTCTATTTATTTACAAATCCAGGGCAATGTAGTCTTCTATATCAACTGTTATGAATTATGGCCACAAAAACCAACGATTTATCTATTTACATGTACATTATAGGTTTAGGCCTACTCACCACAGCTAGAATATATTTTACGTGATCTTTAATTTAACTTTTAAGAGCAAAATTGGCCAAACTAAATTTTATTTTCAATAAATCGTGGCCACAGAAACCAATGATAATTTGTGTTGTGTGAGATATTGTTGTTGGGCGGACCACCCACAGTGAACAGTATCATAGATTCAGCTGTGGAGCATACATAACAACAAATAACACCCGTCCGTCGTCACTTGGCCAGACACCAGGGCTTGACAAATTTTTGGTATATTTGTTTTGGAATATGCATACACTGCGTTACTTTTCGGTCGAAAACAATAGAAACAAAGTCTGGGTTGGCCAGCTCCCATACTACAATTTCTGGCAGATCCAAAGATTTTATTGCTGTATGTAGGGAAGATTTGGTTGGCAAGTCTAACTTATGACTATTTAAAATCGGTGAATTTATGTAAAATAAAAGAAAGACAGTGAGAGTAACTAAATAACTGTCTAGTCCCGTATTTTTTGCATCCGTATGCGTCAATAACGGCTGATCCTAACCATTAACTGGCACAAATTATTACTTCACCCTCACACGTAGCACGTAATGGTACGTTGAACCAGTGTTGGCAACATGTTCAGCCAGCGTTATAGACGGTGGACCAACGCTAAATCAACATTGTTCTTTGTCCAATGTTTGCAGGGCAGGATATCACCCTGCAGTCAGTGATTCCCTGTTGAGACCATTGACAGAGCTAGTATAACCAAATTTGCTTGGTATCCCAGCAAGCACAAAACGTTTGTATAACATTTATACAATGTTGAACCAACGTCGAAGACGTTGGGACGACGTTGTATAAATGTTATACAAAGGTTTTGTGTTTGCTGGGATAACTCATGGTGGGGCTACATATGAACATTCCACCCAACGTCCCGTGCCGTAGCTTGAGCTTGTGTATATCACACAACTTCAGAACTTTTTGCCAGATGTGACAACGCCACACCACCTGCCGCCGGCAATATGTACTATACCATGTATACCGCCGAAATTGTAACACGCCATGCAGTTTATTTGAAAGACCTTGACCCCGTTTAGTGTGATTTACTCTGGGTACACGTCTGAGCATAGCCAACATCTGTATCTACGGCGGGCGCGTTGCCTCTTGTATCATAGCTAATGCAAAACACACCGCTAGCGAGCGGCATGCGACACGCGTAAAAGCTAATTTCACATGTATCAGCTAATTTTACATTAAAATACACACTGTGACAGAGCAGCCATAGTCACACCACGCTTGTACAACGGTGGACAGAATTCTTACAGGAATGTGAAAAAAATAACAATAACAAATGCACTTTAGAATTACAAAAAAAGGTAAATCTCAGTACGTATATTTATCACTTTAACTACTAATACCAAATATTATGTTTCTCTGTTGCAGGCATAACACGCAAAACGTCAGTGTTACAAGTTAGTGGAGTGGCTCGAAGTTGTGAAGACCCTCATAACATTGAAACACATCATCCGGCATTTACCACTACGACAGAACACTAGGACATCATGGGTTTAGGAGAAGGCATGGGAGAGGGAAAGGGGCAAGGAGGTCTCTGTCCGGGAATACTGTGGGGAATTATCTGGTTCATCATCCTCATCTTTTTGGGCTGGCCTATAGCCTTTTTCATCGCCTGGCTCTACATCTTCCTGCTTCCATTTGGAGCTTGCATAGATGCCATCAAGGGAGTCTGTGAGGCGCTACTCAAAGTGGTACAACTGCCTCTCACGTGTGCCGAGAACATGGTGGCCATGAAACCACTGTGTGGATAAACTCACACCTGACAAAGTAGCCGCTTGGAATAAAAAAGATCATATGTGACAGTGTTCCTAGCAAATGTGACTCTTTAAACCCAAAGAGGAATAAAACGTTGGTGACCATGAACAATCATCGACAGAATGTCAATAGCAACAGGTGAAAAAGATATATCACACAATTATTTTTTTGTACAAAAATTACCCAGAGCTTTCCCACTCAGGTAGCACATGTGATGTGCCGTTTTAAATTACCTGAGCAGTATATAAAAGAGGCATATAGAAAGGAAATATCAATAAAATTTAGAAAAAACAGAATTACAGAATACACACGGGAGCTGTGGACATTCAATGAGAAGGACAAGAGCGCCTGGTGGTCATACCCAGCAAACACAAGACATCTGTATAACATTTATACAACGTTGGCCCAACGTCTTCGACGTTGGTCCAACATTATATAAATGTTATAGAAATGTTTTGTGTTTGCTGGGTATAGCCTTAACTAAAATCAGTCACTGAGTATTCGCTATGACAACACGATGCAAATAAGCCATGAGGCTTACACTCGTCTCATCACATTAATACTACCCAGTAAACACGTGACGTCAACCCAATGTTGTTATCATGTTGGGGCAATGTCGCATACGATGGACAGACAGTGAACCAACGTTGCGTTAACGTTACGTGTGTGCCGGGTATGCATCTCAATAATCATACAAAATAATATTAGAAAACGCAAAACTATCTTGTGTGGAATAAAATGATACAAATGTTATTCATGCATCAGTTAAAACTACGGCTTTTAAAATTGCTGCCTGACAAAGCGGATCAGTCGAATGAAGTTTCACTGACAACAAGGTGTGAATCGCGGTAGCGAGACACAACTTGGTGTGTGAGTGAAAATTACAATAAAAAGCTACATCGTGGGTTGAAACGAGCTCGGACAGATTTGATAATATAGCATGGTGGTAGATGCAACGGTAATTAAATATAAAACAAAAGAGAATGTACGGACCAGGATCCTGTTTCAATGTATCACACTTGTTCAAACTTGGCTGTTGGTAAGATAATAATCTGCTATATTTGAACCAAAAAACAACGAAGTTTGACACTGTACATTTAGCGTTTGATTTCTTACTATCCACGTAGAAAAATAGTATGATAAAAGTGTTATACTTAATTTTGGACTGTCGATATGCTTTCTGTTCGATCACTATTTTGTTGTAGAAACTAATCTGTTTGAAATATTTCTTTATGGCTATTCAGTCGTTAATGTGTTGTCCTTAAAATATGCTGGTCATCACTGTATTCACAACATTAAGCATAATTAATACTCACATTGGAAAATATTAAGGACTCATTAAAATTGAATACTCCAAGAGGATTAAAATGGATTAACAATACTCAAATCCTCTATGTGTCAGTGACAGGTATATGTTATACTACAGGAATAGGACCCGATTTCACATAATTATTTAATTTTACTCACTTGAACTTGGAGTAGTTGCAAAATACATGTTATTAATTTTTAATGTATAAATCACATATTACGAATTGTATTTTATTTCAATTATCTTTTGTAATTTGTGGGCATTATTCTAAGAGTATAAGTTTATTGAACATGTTTAATACCGGAATCTATAGCAGCTAGAACTCGTAGCATTGCTGGTGGGAGCTGAGACGACTTCAGAAAAAATATGTTTTGTCTATTTTAGTGGCTATTATCAACATTGATGACTGTTGACGCATTATATACACATTTATATTTCTATGTGCCATTGATCATCTGTATCTGAAAATACCAAATATACTCATTTGTCGATTTTTACTACTTTATATTTTCCTTTTATATATTTTATTTAGAGAGATTTGTAAATATATGATTTAGTAGTGTATCTTCATTTGTGCGTAGTTTTAGAGGTACAGTATACCACTTACAAGTCATAATCGGTTGCAAATTAATCGTCACCTTGGAGTTAAAAGTCCTATTTGCCACGTTGTAAATTGGTGGATACGACCTTTTAAAACATCAAAGAGACGTTCTGTTAAAACTGGTTATGTTGAAAATATATAAGGAATATACTGAGCCAAATGTAACCCTTTAACCGCCAAATTATCCAATTTAGATTTTCACCCACTTGAAGTCGTGACTGGCTGATGCGATCCACAACTTCAAGTGACTGAAAATTATTCAGATTTGACAAAATGGAGGCAAACTATTTTCAAATCTTGCTGATTGATGTCACGTTTTATTTTCAACATGTTTAAAATCTGATATGCAACGTGCTAATAAAAAATGTAAAAAACCGAATATAATCTTTAAGGGCGGTTTAAGGGACAAGGACAACTTGGACAAGGTCTCGATTGTTTAGATATTTCTGTGCCTCACGAAACCACATCTACTCCTTTTTGATTTCCTATATGATTCCTGTACATCGATTAAATTAACGTAATTTTTAAAAAGACACACAAGGTATAAAATAAGTTTCTGTGAATATGCAATAACATTTGTAGTTCTTTGTATCTCAAAGCTCTACCATTGTATGCATCGTTACTTTCCTGAAAATTTGAACATTATATAATATTGATTTTAAACTATCAATATATCAAGCCTTACTAATATTACATTAATAAAGAGCCTAGCAGATGTCACATGTCGTCCAAATACTTTTAATGTTAACGATACAGTATGTACATTCAGTACAGAAATATGCATGTTTATATGTACTGGTCATCTATATTGAATAAAAAATAATTATACATGTATATGGTTTGTTCTTTTTTCAAACAATCACGTTCGGGGATGATATACGATTGGATAATATATAAGTTCTGTGAAGATACAGTATTAGTAATTACTCCCAGATAAAACAATTGAAGGAGATTTTATAATAAGATACATTGTAATACATAAGTTCTGTGAAGAGACGACCAGTCACAGTAGAACCTGCTATGAGCAACCACCTATCGTAAAGGTGGCCTTTTAAGACAGATGGCTGCAAATAGGGCATTCAGTTGTGTACAAAATGCAATTTTGGGGAGTGACTAGTGGCCTCCCATAGGAGGTTGGCTGCTTATAAGAGTGGCTGCTCATAATAGGTTCTACTGTACTCCCAGATTATGGATACTATAACGCGAGTAGATGATATAATTAGAAAGAGTTGTTCGGAAACGAACACGAAAGCATCCCTCCGGTATCGCCAGTCGGCCATTTCAAATTTGATATAGATCAGCAAACTTTCTCAAGTTTATTTTATATTACCGCTTTAGCTATTATGCAACATTTCCGAGATAATGAGATAAAACAATGAAAATGACCGTTAGTCGGCCATTTTGGGTTTTATTTCTGCCAAATTTTCTCATGTGTTATCCTTGTGTGAGTCCTTACATTTTGTTTTATATGCATGGTCCAGCTATTTTGCTTTGATTTTGAGTTGCGTAAATATAACAAAATTACTCAAATTCAAAATGGCCGCTAGACCGCCATATTAAAATTGTTTGCTCCTAAAAGTTAATCAGGTCATTGGCTGACATTGCTGTGCGTATTTGCCAAATAAAAAGAAGATATGTTGGAAACTTTTTCCTGAAACGCGCTAACAAGTCTTTCTATGTTAGTGGCCCTCGTAATTTGAGGGTTTTATGGGAATTAAAATGTCACCAAAAATCTCACGGTGATCCCACGGTGGTATCTGATGGCTATGTGAAGTATGAGGAAGCAGAAGTCCATAGATCAGCTATCATGCAAGATATATACGGCCATTTTGAAATTATTTGCTCCAAAAAGTTAATCATTGGCTGACATAGCTGAACATATTTGCCAAACTAAAAGAAGTTCTGATGGGAACTTTTTGCTGAATCGTGCTAACGAGCATCTCTTCGTTAGTGGCCATAGTAATTAAACGGTTGATGATATGGAGATCAAAACATCACTAAAGTAGTTCCCTAGTGGTATGTGAAGTATGTGTAAGCAGAAGTTGATATATTAGTAGCTATCTTGAAAACAAATAACTGTGGCGACGGCGGACCGTGTGGAATACAGTAAGCAGCCCTCGCCGAGTTAATAAGGAGAAAATAATGCCCCCCCCCTTGCAATATTATTTAATGGCTGCGGCAGCCATTTTGTTCTTAATGAAACCTTCCCAAAAGTTAATCAGATCATCAGAAATACCTAGAGAACCATCCTATCAAATATGACTGCAATCCAACGGTTCAAAAGTTATTGTGCCGATAAGCTTTTTCGGCGGCCATTTAAATTTAAATGGCTGCGGCAGCCATTTTTTTAAGGATTCTTCACAAAAATTAACCAGATCATTAGAAATACCCAGAGAGCCACCACATCAAATTTAAATGCGGTCCAACCAATGGTTCATAAGTTCATATCACGCTCACAAGCTTTTTGGTCGGCCATTTTTTCAAAATGTTAGAAACGAGAAAAAAATAACCCCCACCATGTCAATTGTTTTTTTAAATGGCTGCGGCAGCCATTTTTTAAATAGATTCTTCCCAAAAGTTAACCAGATCATTAGAAATACCCAGAGAACCACCACATCAAATTTGAATGCAATCCAACCAATGGTTCATAAGTTCCTATCACGCTCACAAGCTTTTTGGTCGGCCATTTTTTCAAAATGTTAGAAACGAGAAAAAATACCCCCCACCATGTCAATTGATTTTTAAATGGCTGCGGCGGCCATTTTTTTAATGGATTCTTCCCAAAAGTTAACCAGATCATTAGAAATACCCATAGAACCACCACATCAAATTTGAGTGCGATCCAACCAGTGGTTCATAAGTTCATATCACGCTCACAAGCTTTTTGGTCGGCCATTTTTTTTTAAATGTCCTCCGTCAGCCATCTTGTTTTAAATGATTTTTTCCCAAAAGTTAATCAGATCATCAGAAATACCCAGCGAACCATAACATCAAATTTGAATGCGATCCAACCTACAGTTCATTAGATATCGCGCCCACAAGTGGCCATTTTTTTAAATGTCCTCCGTCAGACATCTTGGTTTTAATAAATTTTCCCCAAAAGTTAATCAGATCATCACAAATACACAGCCTATAAATACATAGCCTATAAAATTTGAACGATTTTTTTAATCCACCCAACGGTTAATCAGATATCTTGCCCACAAGCTTTTTAGCCGGCCATCGTGGAAAATGGCCACTTATGGCTTGGTGCCAAAAAAATATATCATGGGAAGAATTGCCCAGGCACATAGGTCATGTTTGTGAAAGATAAACAAAATTCATCAGTTAACTTTTTAGTGAGAGCTATATTCCTGATACGCCCGCATACGAAGACAAAATAATGCTAAACACTATAAGCATCTCGATATTATCGGGGATGCTTAATTAACAAGATTTCACTCTGGTTATTACATAACGTACTAAGAGTGAAACATGCAAATCGCAATTTTTTATTTGTTATGAAATAATCTACATCATCAACAAAACCCTCACTAATATTTCAAATCAAATTCGATAATCACAGCTATGGTAGTGTGACAGCTAGGGTTATCAATGTACAGGTTTTGTGCAGTCAGACCTTATTCCCAATCGCGTTTGTTTAATTCCAGAAATGGGAAGTTCCTGTTCCAGCCCTGGATCTCTAGAGGACTCCCCATATTTATGCCTTCAAAAAGTTACATAATGTTAATCTAAATGGTAAATGTTTATAATATATAGTTCAGATATCAAATTATATTATGTTTGCTATTTATAGCCTGTTTGTTTTGACCTAATATGCTCTGATATTGTCTTTGTCTATTGTAGTGACATGAGTGATAAGGCCAGCCTCTTCACGAGGTTGTATGTGGGTAGTGGCTGCAGTAATAATGAACCACAGTTTACATAAGGATCTGCATCCCTATTTCCCACCCCCTTGCTTCCTTACACCACTGAGCAGTACTCATCTATAATCATGTAGAAGGACCCAATTAACGTGATCACGTGTTCCAGCCAGGTGCTTTCAACATGCTTGACACTTGCTTGACTTACAAATTCTACAACCAGTTCAATAAGGTTACTCAGTCAGGTTTATTTTGTTTATTCTGAGCAGGAACATCAATTGTCAGGACTCGAGAAAAGCATTCCTTAAGTTAAATCTTACATTACAGGTAGGAAGCACATGATGGATTGGTCGCTGCTAAACAGGCTGTTCTTTATAGTTAATAGCCCTTCTAAACTACTATCCCTATTCAAATATAATTAAGAGTCTTAACTACTCTCATCAGTAATTTCAGAGATTTTGTTAATCTAGATATAATTCTATGTAGTATTAAAATGACTATGACTCTAGTATAGACATTATAATCTAGCAGTCAGTGGTACATGTTTTTCATATTCTTAACACTCAGTGCAAGTCCTTAACAATCAGGCTAAACTAATCTACCAAAATTTGTACCTGACATATCATTACAATAGACCACAGGTCCTGTCCATTCCCTTTTCCTATAAGTAATCTGGGGAAGCATAGGTAGTAGTATTTTCATAGTCCTTTACTTTATTGTCTTTAAGTCTTAAGATTGCCTTTAGTAGTGAGGTTAATAACTTATGTGCGACTGTGTATACAATATTAGTGGTGATTGCTCATATGTTTAAAGTGTAGACAGTGGCGCCTAGATCTAAGAGATTAGTTATAGTTAGGTTAGTTCAGCTGCTACTAGGTCAATAGATTTGACCTCTAGTGAATTAGAATCGGTGAGCGCTTTTTCCCCTTTCTTTTATTATTACATGTATATAATTTTGCACGCTATAGCATGAGCAGGGAGTTGTTTTACACCATATATATCGCTGTTTCTGCCAAGTTACAATCTGTAGAGTGCCCCATTTATGATTACTGTGTCATACTCTGTATGATCATCGATGTATGCCAGATTGACTCTATACTAGAATAAAGTTGTTTTGCCCTTACTGAAGCTCACTAATATAATCAGTTTCGTTGAATTGTCTGGTCGATGCTTTTCCTATCTACATGATCAAAATTTCTCAATTGCCGATTTTACTCAATTTTGTTCCATTTTCTTACTTAAGTTTCTTACCTAAGTTTCTTACTTCAAAATAGTTTACCGCTCTACTATACGGCCTGCAGATATAAGTCCTGACAAAGTTGTAGGCTGGAGTAGTCACTTAACCGTGACATTATTTGACAAGCCACTTTGTAACATTATTTTGTAGTGTCGCATACCTTAAAGTTGCAAATATTGAACAGATCCAGTGATTTTGAGTGGTAAAAGTGACAAAGATTAGCCAAATTCAATTGGTTAGTTTTGCCACTTGGGACTACATTTTGAAAGTTTTTTTTCAGAATTTTGTATCTCAGTTTTATTCACAATTTCAGCTACTTGTTAAACATTTAAGCTCTGCGATATTCTTAACAAAATGAATTGGATAAACATGGCATAATCAATCACAACTTATATCTAGTCTTCCCCAAACCACTATGATGCAGATATAGTTTTAAAACAGGGAACCTACTTGGCGGCCTCCACCGGATTTCAGCTGGGTGCCTGTTGTACTGAAGCTACCAATAAAGTCATGCGAACCGTCCCCATCATAATCAAAACAATCAATCTGTAACAAAGCAATCACCAAGTGTATAAATGTCACAATACCTGAGCCTGCTGTGCCTCCATCATACGCGGGATGGACACGGTTAACTCGCCAATAAGGTCAGCATCATTACTGTCATCGTGATCATAGCAC
The DNA here is from genome assembly GCA_964017125.1 of Flabesymbios commensalis. Lineage (NCBI taxonomy): Eukaryota > Metazoa > Annelida > Polychaeta > Terebellida > Flabelligeridae > Flabesymbios > Flabesymbios commensalis. The sequence continues at coordinate 56,621,370 of OZ024909.1, read as the reverse complement.
GCCACCTGAAAGCCACCGACGACAATGTGGATACATAAAGCCCGTAAAGACCAGTGTAAGTAATCTATCTAAGAAAAGGCTAATTCAGGATGGTTAGTTTTCTATCGTTAGCGCATAAAGATCTCTCACAATGTGGTTCGATCATGCGGATAGTTTTTACACTTAAATAGTTTGGTGCACTAGTATATCAGGTGTGACAACAGTAACTTCAGTATAATTGGTATTAAAAAACAAAAATGAATAAACAATATCTTCGTAGCCAAATATTCAATTAAACAGTTAAATGTGTGCATTCAGAAAAAGTATATTTTTAGAAAAAACGGCGCAAATATTCACAATATGGCAGCAAAACTCTGCAGAACCCGTGGAAAAAAATGATGCAATTTATATGAAAGTGATTTTACAAATTTCGGGAAAAAAGGCATATCGAAAAAATATAGTTGATGATATTAACAAATAATGACATTCATGTCCTCGGTGTAGAACCATAAGCATGGAGTGTTATTATATTTCCAGTTTGAGCCATTTAAATACCGATGATTAGCAAAGATTTAACAGTAATTTTGATACAGTATTAAAGCATTATAGTAGGGTGAAAAACCTAATTTTATGACCACTTTCTAGCTAAGATGTTTTGATGATTGATTTGACTTCCTTGAACCTTTTAAAAAATATTTAGCCCCAGTGTCCCTCGCAAAAATCCCGTCATTTTTTTCTAGAGGCGTAAATCAAAAATGGCCGCCTACGCCATTATGAAAAAATAACTTTTGACATATAAAAGCTAGAAATATGAATAAATACACTTTTTTGGCTAATTCGACCACAAGGAATCCATTTCTGATGTCAATTTGGTATTAAACACATTTCTGACCCTAAAATCCAAGATGGCCGACAAATTTGGATAGAAGATTCATTTTTTTAAGTGAAACAGAATTTGATCCCCTTGCAGGGTGGTATGAATGCAACAGTTAATATGCCTATAGATAAATGCATAGCTCTAAATAACAATCACAAATTACAATAAAAACTAGGGCCAAAGGCCTCATGTAGCTGGGACAAAGGGAAATACTACAAATTGTTCACTTATAAGGGTATGTCATTCAGAATGGCATACTCGCTCATAACGGCATGCCCTTATATATGCGTATCAAATCTGTGATTTTGATGAAATTGTGATGTTTTACTGCTGATCGCAACACACACCATGCAACAGCGACAACAGTAAATGAACGAGGAATGTTGTGTGCTTATTTTATCTATACATGTATCAAGACTGATATCAATGGATAATTAAATGATGCTCATCCTCTTGTCACAGCTTCACCTTGACTGAGGTTGGAAATGTCGCAATTTTAAGTTTGTCGTGTCGGACCGGCAACAACCTAAATAGGACTATTTATCATAGAGCTGAATTAAATCTCAAATTCTAGAGGTGTAGGCCTATTGCAGTGGCGTATCCAGAAATAAATTAAGGGGGGTGCTCAGATTTCAAAGAAACAATTCAACAGCATGGACCTATAGGGAGGCATACCTCCGCAAAATTTTGAAAAAATAAACATCAAATAGTGCGAGATATAAGATATGATATGAGATACTGGCTGAAATGTCAGTTTTAACTTAATGACAGATTAACCTAGCCTACTCTAGTCCAACTATTTAAGCTAACACAACCACACAATGGAAAAAAACGTAAACATGATCATTAGCTCATTTAATAGCGAGTGCGAACTACTAGGCATATTAAATGAGCTAGATAAAAATAAACAGCTGTCGATCCAATGTTGCGTTAATGTTTGGCCAGCGTAGCAGACGGTGGAGCAACAATAATATTAATCAAACGTTGGGTCACCCTCATTGTGATAATAATTATGCAACCTTGTTTGTGGAATGCCGAGTATGCAATTATGTACGGCCTAATTATGCAAGAATCATCTATTAGTGATAACATGTTGACCATTGAAAAAAGTTGTGGACCATTAAAATGCTTACAACGTTTACTAATGATCACTTAAAATTCCTGAGATATTTATTTTTATTTCACCCTTATTAATTTGCCACCATCCCCTATGGCAGAATATTTTTTACTGCAAATATTGTATTCCAGCTCATCATCAGTTAGGCCTATATCAGATATTTGTGTTAGTATTGGTTGTAGTTCCACATTTTTAAAACAACTTTACTGCCAATTTTCAATTCTTATTCTTGATTTCATCTCTGGTAAAAAAAACTGTTGAGTCCCAGCTGTATCTGAATTATTTCGTGTCAGTGGCTATACTGGAGGTCTATATATTGCACTGAGAAAAAACGAAAAATTCAAATAGGCTCTAAAACAATTAAATTTTGGAAATTGAAAAAGCGACCCTGTTTTTTATCCATTTGTTCTCAAGAATGAGTCTCAGAGATGATATCTCTTGAGAAATAAGTTCGTCATCATCCAGGTGAAAGAATCATGGTAATTGAGGAATAATCTTTATCCCGTGGTCCTTATTATTGTATTTTCTGCAAGTGCTTGAGAGGGCAGCACGTCCAACTCTAAGCCGTTGTTCGTTTCAAGCGATCCCCATAGCCTACTGTGGATTGTGCTTGTGGTGTGTTATAATTATCATAGGGTAGGATAGTCTATGATAATTACTATCAATCTTAGCATATCTACTTTGGAACAACGTTGTTTCAAGGTATTCTATGATAATTATCATGAATCTTAGCATATTTATTTTCCATAACGTTGTTTCAAGTTTCGCTCAACGTTTCAATTATTGGCCAAGACTAACACAAAGTTGATATATTTCAGTTTCTTTTCAAAAAAAAAAAATGAATGTCTGAAAAATATGTCTATCTCACACTAATTAAGGGTGGACAGGAGAAACAAATTCCTACTTTTAGGTGCTCTGAGTGGTCAAATTTTAAAGATTTGCATTGTAAAGATTTGCTTCTGTCGCCACATAGGGGCTATGTGGCTATCATTTATTTGACTTCCAGTTAAAAACATGCAAAAATGGTACATTATTATTATTATTAATTGGGTATTTTTTTTAATATGTTATTAGCTTTGGTTGACGGGAACAGGTCGAGACGACCTCTACAATGCCTGTCAACCATATTGGTGAATTAAAATTATATAATAAAATAATATGACAGTATAATATAAAACCAACTGTTCACTGGCTATAGGTGTTGCCATACTTATCATGTGAGGCATAATAACCGACAATTGTCTGTCATCTGTTTCCCGCACCAAAACCAGAGATAAAATAGCTACACTGTGCTCTACACAGTGTAGCAATAAAGGACACTCTGGAAAGCGTAGAAACCTAATTAAAACCTCTAAATCCTTTAGTTGTTTAATATATAAAAGGACAGACAACTAGGGTATGTGTAAAGAAAAAATAGTAAAAACTAATGACACTCTTAATTTTAACATGGGCCTACATACATCCCTAAATAAAAGTAATACTATAAACCTAGAATGCATCTACTGTCGTCAGCTCATATAGCCGTCGCCCAGCCGAAATATGCTGAGTAGTACCACATATGCAATATTAGACTGGAGGAAAAACAATCCCAAACTCAAGGAGTAAATCAGTTGATTAGAGATCTTTGAAATTCAGCGTGAGGACCCACCTCGTCTGGAAACAAAGGCGAGCAGTGCGATAAAAATAAGTACATTGGAGCTGAACAGTCTTGCACAGAGGTAATTTGAATAGAACACCCTGTTTTGCCCAGTTAATTGTCTAATCTGAGTCTTTAAGCTGTTAATGGCGCCAATGATGAATCCCAGACACCAGCTCTTTAAATGGGAAGGGGTATATATTTAGGTGTGGAGGGGGCTGGAACCAACAAGTCGGACTCTGGTGGATTAATTGTATATAAAAATATTGGTTGGAAAATTACCACTATGGAAATTAAGGGGGGCGCTCGAGCACCCTGAGCACCCCCCTGGATACGCCCCTGTATTGCATCTGATGTTGTCCAAACCAGCACGGGTCGACTGTTACACTTCTTTGCCAAGGTAGAGGCTAGGTAGGCCCATATCACATCAAAATATTAGATTTGTCCACTATGCATATAATTTTTAAATGAATGGCTAGACTACAATGAGCAGAAAATTATACCCCACAGTTATCAAGTTAGCATGGCAAGTGGTAGCTATCTTGAACATCATTTTTTGCAGATATGGGATACTTTACTATGAGATTATATCATTCATACATATCACCAACAGAATTATATGAAAACGTTACTAAAAGATATTTACTTGAACTTGAATTTTTAGTCTCAGTAGCAACCTTCCATGGTGACACTGACAGAAAAATAGCCATCAATTGATGACAGGACCCCTCGGCCGTAGGCTCTATCCATCAACATCAAGAATTAAAGGCCTCATTTGTTTGGACAAAGGCATTGACTAGCGATTCACTGACTACAGCCATCTCTGACAGTGCACCCCCGGCGGGCTGCTAGCAGCTTAGCACCATCTCATCCACTGCCATATACATCAGCTGGCAAGTCAGCGGTGGGCCACCAGATATTGTCTGGCTGTCCACTGATGATCCACTGGCGGCAGCGGCTGAAGTCAGTGGGTTGGTAGAGGCCCACCGGACAAACCCCCAGAGGTCTGCTGAAGGCTTCACTAGTGTTTCTTATTTTTGAAATGGTTATCCAAAATAAGAAATCAGGAATTTTGACTCTATATCTAGTCTAACTGGTCAATGCGTGGCACAAAAAATAAAAATTGCAGTTCTAGTCCATGGACATGCTTACATCATATGGTGATATTAAGAAGCCAAAATAAAATCACCGACTTTTTTATGACTTTAGCCTGGGTATGGGCCTTTAATTATTATTAGCCTTTAAAGGATGCTCATCCTCTTGTCACAGCTCGACCTTGACTGATGCTGGAAATGTCCAAATTTTAAGCTAACGTTAGTCATGTCGCACCGTATTAGGCCTATTTCATCTGATGTTGGCCAAACCAGCACGGGTCGACTGTTACCAGTGGTTACACAGTATGTGCTTAAGGCGTTACGTCATTGCCTGCCAGATGATACATGTAGGCCTACATCACATCAAAATTAGATTTGTCCACTATGCATGTAAATTTGAAATGAATGGCTAGACTACAGTGGGGGGGGGGGAATTATAATACCCCACAGTTATCAAGTATCATGGAAAGGGGTGGCATATCTTGAACATCAATTTTTGCAGATATAGGCCTATGGGTAGGGGATACTGGGGCACCTTGCGACGGATATATTCAAACCCCCAAACAGATATTTAATTTTTGAAATAAAAGATTTTTACGACACATAGGGGTAACTTGAGACACCATATTAGGTACCTGAAGACAACGTGGATCTATCTAAAATCAAGATTTGAATAATACATATAGCTGTAGCTAAAGCCTGCAGTTGGCTAATGCTATGTGCCTGAAAAAGGTGGGGGCACCTTGAAACACTTTCGGGGCACCTTCACTGAGATAGACTCGGGGCACCTTGAGACAGTTTTGGGGCACATTGAGACACCCTGACTGACCTCATATCTGATATTATTCATAGTTTGTGTGTGGGGTGTATTTGAAGCAAACCATTATACATAAGTGATAAAGTGATAGCACAGGTGTACGATACCACCAAAATCAAAGGGAAATCAAGTATTACGTGATCTATAGACACAGATTTTGATCATCCTAAAAAGTAATTTTCATGTAAAAAATGGACCTAGAAGCTTAAAAAGGGTGGAAAAGGGAAATTGGTTCGTTTTGGTACCATTGAGCAACTGGCGAACAAATCGCAATATAATTTCTATCAAACAGGCCTTTTTCAATGTGCCCGACGCTCCAAGGTGCCCCAGTCTCCCGTATACTTTACTGTGAGATTAATTATACCATTCATACATACAATATATTAACAATAAACATAATTAGGCTATATGACAATGTTATTAAAAAATATTAAGCAGTCTGCATTGTACTTGAATTTCAAGTCTTAGTTGCAACTTCCACTGCTTTGACAGAAAAAAACAGTGACATCATTCAGCCTTTCAGGAGTCAGGGACGCACCATTACATATATAGGGGGGGGGGGGGGTGGGGCTAGAGTTTTTGTTGGTGTCAAACTTTTTTTACCTCCAATATATTTTTTTGCGATGAACGTCCGACATTTTTTTAAATTTTCGTTGAAGAACTGAAATATATATTTTTGTCGTATGCCTTCCCTATTATGTACGTTACCATTTGGTGGTTTTTCTGGTCAACATATTTTTTTACAATTTCGACAACAAACTTTTTTTTCTGACCACATTTTGAACAAACTTTTTTTTCTGACTTTTGTGGCGACAAACTTTTTTCATTTTTTTCTACGATCTCGCCCTCCACTATGTTTCGGTACGTTGTGGAGGGTGGCGTTTGCTAACTAGTCTACACCATCCCCCACAGAGGTGAGGCACGGTGTAGCCCTGGAAGAGCTCACACCAACAGTGACAACCCAAGGTCTGTCCACAACTTTCAGTTGCAATTTTTTTTTAGCTACGTTGTGTTGTATTGGGGTTTACAACTTATTTACAATGTATTATGTTGGCCTACTACAGGAAAATTGGGAAACAGGGTGTGGATATGTCTTTGCGGTGACAATCACTAGCATGGTTACTTGTTATACTTCTATCAAGACTCAAAGATCATGCTGATCAGCTGTGGTGTGTAGTGCCTACCCCGCAAACACGAGGTTTTGAACCAATGTTGTTTTAATGTTGGGTCAGCGTCGTGTTTAATATTTAATAAACAAGACTACATAAGTCCAGGAGCTCCCGCTCCGAAATAGAATTTGATTTAAGCAATTTTATGTAGGGTTATTAATGTAGTCCTAGGCTAGGTCAAAAATCAAGACGCAAGACAACTAGGTCTAAAAAGCCCAGTCTAAGAGTAAGATAAGAGCTAGACAGTCTGTCAGAGATTACAAACCTCCATTGAAATTAATGATCCTAATCAGTATCCCAGTAATGGTCTACCTATCTGGCACGGTTTACCCGATATCAGGCCAATCATGGTAACTAATAGTCGATATAAACTAGTTAAAAACTTAGGGTGCATCCTCCCCCGAAACCTCAAATTTTGTTTTATAGTAATGGACTAACATCTAACACAGTTTGCAAAATATCGGCCATGTGAAAGTGAATAATGGCCGATAAGCGGCCATTCTGAATTTTATCGAGTCGAATATTTTCAAGATGCATCCTCTCCTGAAATCACACATTTTGTTTTATAGTAATGGTCTAGCCATCTAGCACGGTTTACCAAATAACGGCCATGTGAAAGTGAATAATGGCCGATCGGCAGCTATTTTTAACTTGGACGAGTTGAATTTTTTCAAAATGCATCCTCTCCTGAAACCGTACAATTTGTTTTATAGTAATGGTACATAGATATCTTGAGCGGTTTTTATGATATTCCACAATATCAGGCCTGTCGAGGTGAATAATGGCCGATAGGTGGCCATTTTTAATTTTATGGACTTGAAATTTTTCAAGATGCATCCTCTCCTGAAACCTCACAATTTGTTTGATATTAATGGTGTAGCTATCTTGAGCGGTTTTCATGATATTCCGCAATATGAGGCCTGTCGAGGTGAATAATGGCCGATAGGCGGCCATTTTTTATTTTATGGACTTGAAATTTTTCAAGATGCATCCTCTCCTGAAACGTCACAATTTGTTTTATAGTAATGGTGTAGCTATCTTGAGCGGTTTTCATGATATTCCGCAAAATCTTTCAGTCGGATTCACAGATGTTATAAATTAGGTCAAAGTGCGGGGTCAATTTCAAGGTCAAGGTCCAAAAACCTGAAAAGGCACAACTAGGGACCTTAGAGAACATGTATGTGCAATATGACTGTCATCGGCCCAGTACTTTTCGAGATCTGCTCCGGAAACAAAGTGCGCGTCAAAACGTCTAAATAGGTCATAGTTCTGAACCAGAAGTAGGTCAAAGTTCAAATACCCCAAAAGGCACAACTAGACCCCCTAGGGGTGTTGTGTGTAAAATTTGAAGACAATCGGACAAGTACTTTCAGAGATATGCTCCGGAAACGAATTGTTTACGGACGGCCCAACGCCGTAACATCATCATTTTCTCCTCTGCGACCTTTCGTATTGAATTCAGATTAAAAATATTTTAACCTGTCCATTAGCCACCTGGAAGTAACCCACATACAAAAAATTGTTATCCTAGCTTATTTTCTTACAAAGTTATAGGCAAAAGAAGAGGCAAAAAAACGGAGGCGAATCCATAGCTCCGTCCGTCTCACCTACGGTGACGGCGGGAGCTAATAAGTGGTGACAGAACAGGCTCCCTCAGAAGCCAAACGTGAACTGTGTTTAATATTTAATAAATAATTATATTTGTTAAGATATAAATCTGAAGAAAAGCCAAGATGGCGACACAATGGCGGGAAAGATAAAGATACAATTAATAAGATATAGAATAAGGATTAATTTAACCAATATAATAAACCAAAGCGATATTACCAAAGAGAGATGTAATCAATAATAAAAGCTAATAAATAATAAAGACAAATAAATAACCAACCTGGAATCGACAAGAAGAGTCGAGTGGTGACAGAACAGGCTCCCTCAGAAGCCAAGCGTGAACTGTGCCACTGACCAGGCAATAGGCCTCCAAGTCAATTCCAGCTTGTGGGATAACGATATTAATGGTAAGTTACTGAAGATCACCCCTCCCTCAGTTCATCTGCAGTGGGAGCTCGGGCTTGAGGTGTTGTGTACAGATAATTCTGACCTCCAAGATTAGGTCGGCTATTGAGGTCAGGTTTTATAAGTGATGTCATTTCTGGGCAATCAGCATGCAGTTTGTCTCAGGAGGGGAATTCTTATGACCAATAGGGCTTACCATATTTGGAGATGGATGTCAGCTATTGCGTCACATTTTAAATGATGTCATTGATGGCTAATCAGTGAGCTGGATACGAACCCTTCTCCCCAGAATAATGCTTGTTACCGGGCCCTGTAATTTGCATAAGTTGCGCCCAATCAGAACATAGCTGATTGATTATGCTGGACAAGGGCCATTGCTCATCAGCCAATGACATTTCTGTTTGCACAGACCTAAGCACTAAACCTACTACCAGTAGTTTAGGGACCGTCAACATCAAACATTCTTGTTTTGTATCAAACTGATATAAGACGCTCTATGAGTAGCCGTATCTATTGATATGGTCCATGAAACTAAGGCCAATGGTCAGATTTATGAATGGAATTCACCCATCTATCGGTTTGATGAATGAAATGACGTCACTTTTTGTCCCAAATACAGAGACCAGAATCTGTCAATAACGTACCTGGGCTAACGCCCATCTACAAAAATATAAAATAATAAAATAAAATAGAATAAAATTCAGCACGTATATGTTGTATATAGGCCTCGACCGCGTAAAGCAAGGAGACAAGTATACTGAAAATATAATATATGTATTGGATTTCATCTCCTGCCAGGCTATGTTTTGAATCCTCAGATTCTGATGAATATGTCATGCTCTTCTGTTTACAATATTTTGGTTTTATTTACATGCCAGCTTCATGTAGCCTTTCCGAGACGAGCCTGAGGTGGTAAATGTGCTCAACAGCATTTCTACTGTATATTATTATATCATCAATGGAGACAAAGCAACACTGATCAGTCCATGTAGCCCCTGTCCATGGTGCCTTGGAAGAGGCTGAAGCGTTGGCCAGTTCATACGGCATTCGCTTGAACTCAAATAGGCCGCTATGGCAAGTGAAGGTTGTTTTGTATCGATACTCTGGTGCTACTGGAATCTGCCAGTATCCACTTTTGCAATCTAAAGTCGAAAACAACTTGGCAGGCAGCAGGAGTCTGATTCTTTTACCGTGGCCGCATTAAGCTTACAGTAGTTGATGCAGAAGATCTAGGTATGATTCATCTTTTTGGGGGTCAATGTGACTGGCGCTGCCCATGGTAATGTTGAAATCTAGATTTCACCCGCTTCTATTATATCGCTGACCACTTTCCTTATTCAGAAGGGTGTACAGTAGGCCCTCGGTTTAATGGGTCAGCAGCCATTAAGCTTGATGGTGAGGGTAATTAGGTTACAGTGACCAAGGTTGAAAAGGTCCTCGTCATAAACGTCTGTCTACCCCTTCATGACGTCATTGATGCAAGGGTGGCAACAGGTCTCAGACAGACTGAGAGGCTGTATGGGGGATGAAGTCTGTATATGGCGTAATGCTGAAATTTTGACCAAACGATGTCACTTTCCTTGCCCTCGGCTGATGGCATCACTGCCTATCAGCAACTCATGTGGGAAGTATTTTGTGACCAGTACTGGGAGCGAGTCGGCATCCATGAATTTGACTTCTGTCTCACCGACATCCTAGTTTGAGACACATTAGATATTATTTTTCAGCCATGAGTGATCTGGCAGCACCAGTATCGAGTAGGGCATGGACCTGTTCTCCAGCAATATCTAGCTATATACAAAATTGTGACAGTACTGCTATTAGTGAACGAATGAGACTGTGAGCCTCTCTGACCAGCTACTAACCCCATCGGGTGCCCAGAAGGTCACCATCTGTCGTCTCCTGCGCAAAAAAATAGGACTTTGTGGTTCGTTGTTCCAATCTGCTGATGCGTCGCATCCATTCAAACAAACATGTTCACGAAGTGCTGGCACTGCTCTCTAGTCATGGTTAACGGGATACCCGCTTCAGCCATGTTGTACTTTTTTTCCGTGTCTCATTCGTGTCAGCAGTAGGGAATTTGTGCTTACAGAAAAAAGCTACATTCGATCAAACAGAGGCCAGAAGAAAACACCACGGCATACATCCTGCGATTCTTATCTGACGCCAAGCTTGCCTACCCCACAGCATGGGCGATTGGTGAAGAGGGTAAAGTAGTCAGCTTCCTGAAGGGATACATTGACAGAGCCTTTGCTGGCCACCTGTTGAGAACAGTACAAGCTAATACTCTCGGAAGAGCAACAGAGGTGGCCCTGGAGAAGGAAGCTGAACGGAAAAAAGAACACGAGGTGATGGACGAAGAACACATGGAGGTGGGTGCGGCACAGACAAACCAGGAGTCGGCAGATGGGTTTCTGTCGATTCTGGAAACCGTGCAGAGACACATGGGGCAACTACAGGCCTGCATGGATAAGCAGGAGTCCCACACAACTACCGGCACCGAGATAAGTCAACACCTTTGGAGCAAACAAAAGAACGCAGGCAATATTGTGGACCACGCACACAGATGCGCAAAGGACGGTGAACCTCAACCACTGCGCAAAAAAATAACTGACGGGGTGTCAGGAACAGCCGACCAGCCAACCTGAGCATGCGGCAAAGGAATTCTAGGCCATTACGCAAATGTTTCTCTGTATCAAGCCAGGCTTCAAGGGGCCACTAATAGCAGTACTGTCACCATTTTGTATATAGCTAGATATTGCTGGAGAGCAGATCCATGCCCTACTCGATACTGGTGCTGCCAGATCACTCATGGCTGAAAAATAAATATCTAATGTGTTTCAAACTAGGATGTCCGTCATTACTTTGGCCATCCGGTCTGGTATGCAAACTTTGCCGAACTCCCCTGCCAGTGATCGGTAAAACAGAAGGCGAAATCATGGATGCCGACGCGCTCCCAGTACCGGTCACAAAAGACTTCCCACATGAGCTGCTGATAGGCAGTGATGCCATCAGCCGAGGGAATGGGAAGATTGATTATGAAGCAAGGAAAGTGACATCATTTGGTCAAAATTTCAGGATTACGCCATATACAGACTTCATCCCCCATACAGCCTCTGTCTGAGAGCTGTTGCCACCCTTGCATCAATGACGTCATGAAGGGGTAGACAGACATTTTTGACGAGGACCTTTTCAACCTTGGTTACTGTAACCTAATTACTTTCACCATCAAACTTAATGGCTGCTGACCAATTAAACTGAGGGCCTACTGTACACCCTTCTGAATAAGGAAAGTGGTCAACGATATAATAAAAGCAGATGTAATTTAGATTTCAACATTACCATGGGCAGCGCCAGTCACATGACTCCCAAAAAGATGAATCATACCTAGATCTTCTGCATTAACTACTGTAAGGTTAATGCAGCCATTGTAAAATACTCGATCAGACTCCTACTGCCTGCCAAGTTGTTTTCGACTTTAGATCTCAAAAGTGGGTACTGGCAGATTCCAGTAGCACCAGAGTACATACAAAACAACCTTCACTTGCCATAGCGGCCTACTTGAGTTCAAGCTAATGCCGTATGAACTGTCCAATGCTTCAGCCTCTTCCAACGCACCATGGACAGGGGCTACATGGACTGATCAGTGTTGCTTTGTTTCCATTGATGATATAATCAACAGAAATGCTGTTGAGCACATTTACCACCTCAGGCTCGTCTTGGAAAGCCTAAGTGAAGTTGGCATGAAAATAAAACCAGATGATGGTAAACAGAAGAGCATGACATATTCATCAAAATCTGAGGATTCAGAATATACTTATATTATATTTTCAGTATACTTAATTGTCTCCTCGCTTCACGCGGTGGAGGTCTATATACGACATATACGTGCTGAATTTTGTGCTATTTTATTTTATTATTTTATATTCTTTTATTGTAATTTGTGATTGTTATTTAGAGCTCTGCATTTATCTACAGGCATATAAACTGTTGCTTTCATACCACCCTGCAAGGGGATCAAATTCTGTTTCGCTTAAAAAAATTGATCTTCTATCCAAATTTGTTGGCCATCTTGGATTTTAGGGTCAGAAATGTGTTTTAATACCAAATTGACATCAGAAATGGATTCCTTGTGGTCAAATTAGCCAAAAAAGTGTGTTTATTCATATTTCTAGCTTTTATATGTCAAAAAATATTTATTCATAATGGCGCAGGCGGCCATTTTGGATTACGCCTCTAAAACAAAATGCCTTGATTTTTGCAAGGGACACTGGGGCTAAATATTTTTTAAAAGGTTCAAGGAAGTCAAATCAATCATCAAAACATCTTAGCCAGAAAGTGGTCATGAAAGTTAGGTTTTTCACCCTACTATTAACATGTATAATATATGTGTGTAAGACAACAATTATGTAACAAGGAAAAGGGGAAACTATGTGAACGGATTTTTTTTGTCACAGTAGTATAACTCTTATACTATTATTAGGTAATTTTTTATTCCACACTAGCTAGTCCACAAGCTTTTAAAGCATTTTTATTATTTTATAAAATATATTGTATTTTCATTCAATTCTGTATATCATTACCACCTGACATTAACTCATTGGAGAGCTTGGTGCCAGTTATTTAATGAAGAAGAATAATACACGTGATATTGGTATTTTCAAAACAGCAGAATTAAAATTTTCAAAACAAACCCTTTTTAAAACTGTGTCAGAAAATCTCCAAATATTGAAGTGGAATATAACTACAGATTCAAGATGTTATTTGGGCACAAGCTAAATTAGTAAGTAATAGTTCAGACAGCCTATAGAAAGAATCAGCAGAAAAATTATCATTGTGTTGACCAAGATTTGTGTGCTTAGAACATGATACATGTAACAGACAACCCTTCTTCACATAAATTACAAGATCTAATTTAAAATTTAATTGGAGAGCTGAACTCTATCAAATTTCATAATTGTCAGTTGTGTTGCGTTATTGTCTGAGAAATTGAAATATCTTTCTGGAGTTAATGTATTTTAGACCCATACAGACTTTTTGCATTTGATTAATATATCAAACTTAAACAGTTTTAGCTGAAATTAACAAACATACATTGTAAATGATTAGATATTAGAAAAATAAGGAGAAAATTCAAGAAGAGAAGTCTGATTATTACATACATGTGATCACAGAGGACCAGCCAAGCAGTGATATGGCTGCTACCACATATGCAAATAGGCTGACCGAGAAACAGGCATTGAGCCAGTGTTCTTTTCAAATGCTGGCCGAACATTTAGGCAAGAAGAGTTTTGCGAATAAGTGCTGGTGTAATTTTAATTGACCATTTGCAATAACTGAAAAAATACAGAACATAGAAATAACATTTCCCACAGGCTGTGAGAGAACTGAATTTATGAGTGCTGCCTTTTTCATAAGATTTTTCAAAGTAAATTTGAAACACACGTTTTCTAGCAGTTCCCAGGAAATGGTAAACAAAAAATGAATTCCATACATGAAAAAAATCAATATTAGTGATTTAGTAATACATGTAAATCATCTTTTGCTTAGAGAAAGTGACCAAGTGTGCAGCAAAAGTAAACAAATATGGAGGTTGATGTTTTCTGTCCTGATAAATTGTCCTTTTTGACTTAACTTGAAGCTGGAATTCCTGACATAATCCCTAGCTTCAGATGGATAAATCATATTTATAATTGTTGGTCCCAGTGTGTACATGTACGTATGATTAAAAATAGAAAAATCATGATGGTACACAATTGTGGTGACATAGACACATGTATGCATACTCTTCACAGTTGAGGATGTTGATCGCACACCAATTTAAAATTTCCTCTTATTAAAAACCTTTCCAAATTTGACAATTTGGTTTTCCTATAGACATAATTTAACAATTTGTGTAAATAAAATTCCAGCATTTAGAACATAAACTAACAGACTAAGCACCCATGTTGTATTTATCACATGCACCATTTTCAATGAGTTGAAATTGTATCTTGCCAACATGATTGGGCATATTTTAGAATAGCAATGAAGACAAAATGGTACAATTTATCAAAACTAGACATTATATTTGTTGAAATTTTTACATTAAAAACTAAAGAGCATCTTTTGGAAGAAAGCTATGGCAACCATCTTGGATGTGAAAATTAGCCCATTTTCAATTTGAACAGGGTGACGAGTTCAAAATGATTTCAAAAAATTTATCAAGCATCAGATAAATATTGACAGTTGTAAAGCCAGTAAAACAAGACTACATAAAACCAGGAGCTCCGCTCCGAATTAGTATTTGATTTAAGCAATTTTGTGTAGGGTTATTAATTTAGTCCTAGCTAAGCTAGGTCAAAAATCAAGACGCAAGACAACTGGGTCTAAGAGGCATAGTCTAAGAGTAAGATAAGAACTAGACAGTCTGCCAGGGATTGCAAACCTCCATAGGAATTAATGATCCTAATCAGTATCCCAGTAATGGTCTACCTATCTGGCACAGTTTACCCGATATCAGGCCAATCGAGGTAAATAATGGCTGATTTACAGTCATTTTAAATTCGATATAGACTAGTTAAAAAATTTAAGGGTGCAACCTCCCCCGAAACCGCACATTGTGTTTTATAGTGATGGACTAGCATTTAACACAGTTTGCAGAATATTGGGCATGTGGAAGTAAATAATCGCCGATAGGGGGACATTTTGAATTTGATCGAGTCAGAATGCATCCTCGGCTGAAATCTCACATTTCATTCTATAGTAATGGTCTGGCCATTTAGGACAGCTTACCAAATATCGGCCATGTGAAAGTGAATAATGACCAATAGACAGCCATTTTGAATTTGATCGAGTCTAAATTTTTCAGGATGGATCCTCTCCTGAAATCTCACATTTTGTTTTATAGTAATGGTCTAGCCATCTAGCACGGTTTGCCAAATAAAGGCCATGTGAAAGTGAATAATGGCCTAAAGGCGGCCGTTTCGAATTTGATCAAGTCAAAATTTTTCAAGATGCATCCTCAGCTGAAATCTCACATTTCGTTCTATAGTAATGGTCTAGCCATCTAGCACGATTTACCAAATATCGGTCATGTGAAAGTGAATAATGGACGGTAGGCGGCCATTTTGAATTTGATCGAGTCAAGATGCATCCTCTCCTGAAATCTCACATTTTGTTTTATAGTAATGGTTCAGCCATCTAGCATGTTTTATCAAATACCAGCCATGGGAAAGTGTATAATGGCCTAAAGGCGGTCATTTTGAATTTGATCAAGTCGAAATTTTTAAAGATGCATCCTCTCCTGAAATCTCACATTTTGTTTTATAGTAATTGGTCTAGCGATCTAGTACGGTTTACCAAATAACGGCTATGTAAAAGTGAATAAAGGCCGATAGGCGGCCATTTAGAATTAAATCAAGTCAATTTTTTTCAAGATGCATCCTCTCCAGAAATCTCACATTTTGTTTTATAGTAATGGTCCAGCTATCTAACACGGTTTACCAAATATCAGCAATGTGAAAGTAAATAGTGGCCGCAAGGCGGCCATTTTAAATTTGATTGAGTTGAAAGTTTTTAAAAGGCATCCTCTCCCGAAACGTCACATTTTGTTTTATAGTAATGGTCTAGCTATCTGGCACGGTTTACCTGATATCAGGCCTATCGAGGTAAATAATGCTGATTGTCATCCATTTTGAATTCGTATGTTAAACATTTTCAGGGTGCATCCTCCCCTGAAAACTCACATTTTGTTTTATAGTAAAGGTCTAGCCATCTAGCATGGTTTACCAAATATCGGCCATGTGAAAATGAATAATGGCCGAAAAGGTGGCCATTTTGAATTTGATCAAGTCAAAAATTTTCAAGATGCATCCTTATCTGGAATCTCACATTTCATTTTATAATAATGGTCTAGCCATCTAGCACGGTTTACCAAATATCGGCCATGTAAAAGTGAATAATAGCTGATAAGCACCCATTTTGAATTTTATAGAGTCAAATTTTTTCAAGATGCATCCTCTTCTGAAACCTTACAATTTGTTTTATAGTAATGGTGTAGTTATCTTGAGCGGTTTTCATGATATTCCGCAAAATCAGGCCTGTCGAGGTGAATAATGGCCGATAGCGGCCATTTTGAATTTTATCGACTTTAAATTCAAGATGCATCCTCTCCTGAAACCTTACAATTTGTTTAATAGTAATGGTGTAGCTATCTTGAGCGGTTTTCATGATATTCCGCAATATCAGGCCTGTCGAGATGAATAATGGCCGATAGGCGGCCATTTTGAATTTAATCGATTTGAAATTTTTCAAGATGCATCCTCATAATTTGTTTTATAGTAATGGTGAAGCTATCTTGAGCGGTTTTCATGATATTCCGCAAAATCTTTCAGTCGGATTTACCGATGTTATAAATTAGGTCAAAGTGCTGGGTCAACTTTAAGGTAAAGGTCCAAAAACCTGAAAAGGCACAACTAGGGACCTTAGATAACATGTATGTGCAATATGACTGTAATCGACCCAGTACTTTTCGAGATTTGCTCCGGAAACGAAGTGTGCATCAAACGTCTAAATAGGTCATATTTCTGAACAAAAAGTAGTTCAAAGTTCATACACCCCAAAAGGCACAACTAGACCCCCTGGAGGTGTTGTATGTGAAATTTAAAGACAATCGGACAAGTACTTTCAGAGATATGCTCCGGAAACGAATTGTTCACGGACGGCCCAACGGCCCAACGTCGCAACATCATCCTTTTCTCCTCTGCGACCTTGCGTATTGAATTCAAATTAAAAATATTTCCACCTGCCCATTATCCACCTGGAAGTAACCCACATACCAAAAATTGTTATCCTAGCTTATTTTCTTACAAAGTTATAGGCAAAAGAAGAGGTAAAAACAGAACGGAGGCGGAATCCACCTACTTTCGTCGCCAACAAGGCCTGTTGGCGACGAAAGTAGGCCTTAGCAGCATTCCCATCTGCACCAGTCCAGTCTCAAGTCACGCAGAGCGAAGCTCAAGCCCGGACAACTAGTGTGTATGGAAATTGTATATTAGAGAGGGGTTATCTTAACATGAATATGTATTAGTACCTGCGAATGACGTCAGCGGTGACCAATCACAATGCGCGGCACAGATTCCCGATAAGGTCACACCCGGGGTCAGACGATTTGTTTAGGTTGCTTACCAATGCGATTGATCCAAAGATATTTGTTTTATAAATTATCTGGGCCGATGACAGTATAACGTGAGGTCATGGGATTGTGTGCCGCAAATTTACATGACAGAGTGAAGATGCAGCATACCCTGCAGGAATGTAACCATGATTGACCATGGTCAGCATGGTATTTCACTGCTGACCATAAACTCCAATGTTCAACTTGATTATGAACATTGGTCAAACCATGGTCAAGTAAGGCACCATGGTCAACCATTTTTAAATACTGGCAACCATTGTCATCTATAAAGACCATGGTTGGCATGGCCAGATTTCAGAGACCATGGTCAACTATGTGTAAATGTGGGTAACCATGGTGAAACATGGCCAGATTTGGAGACCATGGTCACCCATGATAAAATTAAATCATCAACTATAATGGCCACAAGTCACTCATTTTCACTTTGATCAAGTTGACATTTTTAGGGCATATCCCTCCCTGAAACCACACATAAACTGAAACTGCACATAATGGGCTGGCTATCTGGCACGGTTTGCCAAATACACTGTATCACGCATATTATAGTAAATAATAGTGAAGGTAATATGTATTCCAGTAACGCGAAACAAGTCATAGCACTAAAAGAGGCGGACAAATGAACGTAGGCACATATGAATTATGACAACAGGCGTCAAATAAAAATTTGACTGAGGCCTAAAAAGCACCCATGGCTAAACAAGGATGTTTCATTTGATATATTACCATAATTAGGAAAATGAGAAGAAATAGAAGGGTGACAACTGTTATCCAGCTGAATTTCATTCATTCAAAGCTGGAATTGTTAATGCAATTTTGTTTTTCAAATGACAAAAAATATTTCCATTTACGGAAATTAGACACCTTCCAAATTGAATTATTTGATTTGCATCAGCATCTACAGCATCTACACACATCTACACAAAATATTTGATTAATTTTACTGGCAAATTATTTGGTTTGAAACTTGCGTAACCCTGCTAAGTAATTTATACGCTACAGCGATCCACAACCTCAAGTGGTAGAAAATTGCACATATTTGTTTAATTTGATACCAAACATATATACAAATCTTGATGTTTAAACACACATTTCGTTCTCAATAACAGTGATTTATTCGCTTAATAATATATCAATTATAAATTGCTATTGACAGGATTAGCAGGCAAAGGGTTAAAACAATATGTACATGTATGTATATATACATGTATGGGCCAAACAGCATAAGTAATATTAGGTAAACTACAGTAGCCTAGTGTCATGTCCTTACCTTTATACCCCTCTCATAATCACCAGCACAGAGTTTCTGCGCCTTGATCTGGAAAGGCTTCCACCGTGGATTCAGTGTATTCTTTATGACCTGAAATTAAAATACAAAATCTTCAGCCATTTATGACAGAAAAAAAAATTCTGTGTGATATTGTTGTGAGCTCTAATTACACGTACATGTTGAAAGTATGTTAATTATGGTTCCAAGAATTAATAAGATAGCAGTAAATTATACTAACTTTGGCACAATTGTTTTTAAAACTTCTGACGTTTTGACTTGTTACGGCAAGCCTCGTTCACATACTGATGACCTGGCGGTGAAATGGTTATATAAAAATGGCACATTTGTTTCACTTCTAGTTCCAAAAGTGAGTAAACTTTCACCACTTTCTGCATTCATGTTGTTTTTCATTAAGGCTTTTTAGTGTGTCTTGCAGGAATGTAAAGAAGCTTAGGTGAGCCTAGGAAATAAAATAAAACATCTAAACTAAGTAACAATGTGAGTTTTCTAGCAGTATATCATACCTCTGTACGATGGACAACTTGCCACGATCCATCAGACAACTGACGACTGAATTCTAAGTAAGGATCAGATTTTCCCATAAAATCCTGCAACAAGGGAAATATTGAACCTCTTTCTTCAAAATTATTTTTCAGCTTAATGTCCAGTTGTTGAATTAATCAATTTGAAAACACCATTACATGTACAGGGTACCTAATCAAAGAATTTCATTAATTTTTCCTTCCCTGCGAGCTGTGAATTGCAAATGCAGTTCCTAGCTCACAGTGAATGAAAATATTACAATTTTATCAAATTTCCAAGTGCAATTTATCAGATCACAGTCCTTCTTTATATGTGTTGCATCATTTCTATTAAATTTTATCAAGTCTATTCAAAATAGAAAAATAAGCTGCAGTAACGCCAAAAATAATTCAATTGGTGGAAATTCCTCAGATCTGGAACTTTTCTGCCCAACTTATGCTATTTTGATTGATTAAGAAAGACTGATCCTATAGATAAAATACATCCCATAAAGCTGCAATACTTATAATTAAAATGGAGAAATAAATGATACTGTGAAAGATATATTTTCTACCTTCTTATCTAGCTTGTTTGCCTGGAATGTAAGATGCAGCACATCGTTCAGCTTACTGATTTCACTTGCAATCACCTGGAAAACAGAAAAAGAATCATTTTGCTTCGAACTGAGAAGCCTAACCTTTAAAGCGCTGAAATATTTTTACATAAACCAAGCGACCAGAGGTTTTTTTTTACAGTAATTTGAAATCATCATAAATTTTTTAGTTAACTCTTTCAGCTCCATTTGAATACCTTTGCTATGGGTCTACGACCATTATAAATATTTTAATTCTTTAAGTGCGGGGATCGTCTTATATGTCAGAATCTGACGTCTGATCCGTTTTTCTACTACCTCAGATTCTGACGTATAAATACGGTCCCCGCGCTGAAAGGGTTAACCCTTTGAAGCATGAATTTACCATTGTCATCTTCATCCACTACAAGCCGCGAATTGCTGCCGCAATTCTCGACTTGTAGTGAATGAAAATGAGTTGAAGTGGGTGGCAAATTAAAGAAAATTGCCATGTACTGGTAAACCAGTTTCATGGAAATCTTCGTTCTAAAAGGGTTGTAGGAAAATTAAATCTGTTTTCAGAGATGTAAAGTGATGTTTTAATGCATTGTGAGGGCTTAAAGGGTTAATACATGTACAATTGTATACAGATACATGTATTGGAAAATTCACAAGTAGGTACAAAATTAATAGTGAATTGATCAGGCTGTGATGCACATGTACTTTTGTGTGCCTCAAACATCAAGCACCTTGAGCCGTGAATAGCTGAGTATATTGCTGTCTAGTAATCACTGCTCAAACTACAGGGTTCATACCGCCTATGTTACCCTAAATTCAAGCACTTTCAACCCTTGTCCTGCTATGCCCGGATATATACGGGGTAAAGGATGTTTTAGATCAATACAAATATCACTTAATTTTAATAAAATAGTTTTTAGTAGATGCTTAGTTGATCCAATAATTTAATTTTAGACAAGTCTATTTTTCATAAATAGTAATATTTTTCGTCATTTGAAGCTGGAAATTGCGTTCGCAATTCCAGCTTTAAATGATGAAAAATACAATTGAAGCAATTCAGCAGGACAAAAAACTTCAAGCACTTTCACAGTCACTAAAATAAAGTTTATTCAGTGGGAATAAACAAAATTAAATTGGAATTTCAACCACTTGCAACAATTTGTTTTAAAAGGTTATATGAACAGTTTGGCCTACTTATTGATTTTATTTGCACCCACAGTCTGAATGTCCTCCGAATAGCTTTACTTGGAAAAAAATTATGTACTTTCCAAAAAATAACAAATTCTCAAATTCACGGACTTGCAAGCACTTTGTGCCAAATATCCTTTTTTTTCAAGCACTTTCAAGGCCTTGAAATTTATTTTTAAAAATCAAGCATTTCTGAGGTTTTAAAGCTGCATAACTGTTTTGTTTATTTTATTCAGACGATTAATCCACGGAGAATGGTGTTTTATTTTTTTATTTTACTGCTCCGGTTACCGAGTTATTAAGGATTTAAATTTAAGTTTGTTGTTTTTGTAAATTGTTGCCCCACCAAAACAAGCCTGCTCACAGCGGAGTAAGACATACTGTCTATATAATCAGGACATTAAAAGTACCAAGTGGCAGATAACGGTCATCATAGAAAAAAGAGAGGAAGACTTTTAAAATTACTGTTATTTTTTAGGTGATCATAGATACATTTCACAGTACAACGTGTATTGTCTCATATCAGTTAGACATATCTAGAAGTTATTACTTTGTGTGATATGGAGGATATCTGCATGTAATATCATGTTTAATATCGGTACCGGTATGGAGAATGTCGCTCACTTGAAAAATAGAACTCTATTTCGGTAAGGTGCTTTTAAGTGTGGGCCAGCATCAGAGCCTTTGGCCCGCCATTAAGACGCTCTCCCCAGACCGTGAGAAATTGTACTGGAATTGACATCAAATTCAGTGATGTAAATCATCGTTTTCGCTCTTTGGATTTTCGTGATTTTCTTGAAAAACATTTGCATTTTTTTATTAGGTATCTCATGGACATTTCAAAATTTCAAATTCTCATGGACATTTCAAAAATGCTACTAGACAATATCAGACGTTATTTTATTTTATCGTAAATCATCACATACAGTGATATACATCGCGCTATGCGGTAAAATAAAATAATATTTAAAAACATCAGACTTTACTGTAACCGATTTGACCCAGTATCCAGCATCTAGATCTGCAGCTGGTTATGAGGGCTTTGTATCTCAGCTAACACGAGGCATTGATCCAATGGCAGAATAATGGCGGCCCATCGACTGCGATACTGGCCCAGCATTATGCCGATTCAGTTCAACGTATGTGTTTGCTATTGGTTTCGTGGTTTCGTGCTGGCCAATGTAACATTATATTGGCCCATAACCTCACCGTTATTACATGAATATTGTACACACACCCAATCACTACTTCATAATACTTGATGGTTTACCGCATGGTGAACTAATTCCGCTACATTTACCCAGTTTTAGTGCATTTATAAGGCCTTTAAAACAAATAGCAATGATTGTTTTGGACGTTTTAGGTTATTTTAATCGAAAAATAAACAAAACAGTTATGCAGCTTTAAAGCACCAGTAAAAATCCTGAAACTACTGTCATGATTTTGCACATGTGGTATGCCAGCCAGATAAACAATAGTTGTAGTCTCGTATCACCTTGCTAATGAAGTTGGATTTGGCTGGTAACGGTTGTGCAGTGTTTCTATGTTGGCGAAGTGATTGACCAAAGTTAAACATGTCGGCCGGCACCTTGTCACCATTTAGCCGATGTTAGCTGATTATCAGGCGTTGTTGAATAGGGTTTAGAAATGTCAGCAATTTGATGTATGTCCTCTGAGGACAAATGAAATAAAATGAAATGAATCGGGCTTTAGGCCACCTTTGTGCACATATAGGCTAAACTGGGCCAGGAGAACCTCCTGAGGATGGTGAGATGATTGAGATGACACTGTCCTCCAGACACAGGATTCGAAATTCGAGCCCGGGCGGTCTGAGGCCGAGCACGCTACCTCTCGGTCACGGAGGCTCCCCACAATACTAACTTTCACACGTGGATGGGGAAGAAACAATTTTGTTTCTTTCAAACCGCCGAGACCGGGAACCGAACCCCGGACTCAGGCGTGAAAGGCAGCGGTGCTAACCACTATCCTAGGGCCCCCGCCCCTGAGGACAAATGAGATCACACAACAAGTTTCGGAGATAAGCTTCGAAGACGGGCGCGCTTCTAATTGGCTGAAAGATCAACCTGCTTTTGGGATGTGGTGTTATGATGTTATCTTGCATGGGTGATGTGTATCTGTTGGAATGAATAAACGTTGAAGTACTTGAAGAAAGTATTGTGTCAATTACTGGTCTAAATAACGCCTAATATCACCCGATCACCTGCCACCACTGGACATCTAATAATAGTCCTCGGATGATAGAGAGGGTAGTGGCTAATCCTGCTATTTGCCCTCCCAGGAATAATAACCACAGTCTGTCTGTTAACCTGTATGATTTATTATCGTACTCCCACAGGTGTTATCGACCACGAGACTTGTACTGATAACTTCCTGTATCGACCAAAACTTGTCAACAATTCATTCTGCGGTTGCAAATTATTTACGTTTACTGACACATTTCAGTCTAAATATTATAATTATCAGTTGATCATGTGGGTGGTCGTACGATAAAATGCATATGGCACTGCTTTTTGGTCGATAAAGGCTCAAATCGGTACTTGTCGCCTTCGGCTCGACCTGTATCTGGCAACGCGTACCAATCTGAGCCTTTATGGACCAAAAAGCAGTGCCATATGCATATCTCATCAGGCATTCTGAGTGAGAGCACAAAAATTCAAAGTCCAGATGAGTGGTAACACTGGCGAAGCACTGTGAGCATGTTATCAGAACACTGTTTCTTAATAGCTTGTTTTTCTAATTTGTTGTTAGCAATAATCCAAGTGCTGACCCAATGTTGGCTCTCTGCCACTCTAATGTGGCTATCATTGGCTCAATTGTGAGCCAGGCCTTTTGAGATGTCACTTCGTAGTTTATAACTGCTTAGGCCTATGTGTGGCTTAGAATCGCACAAAGTTTTGGGTGTGGTTTTAACCAGCATGTGATTACTGTTGGTTATTGTGAGGTGATCACTCAGGTATCTAAGTTGGTGTCTTCTGACATGCTAGCAAACATTGTGCCTTCATTGGTGCAATGGCTTCTGTCCTTGATCTGATTCAATGGTTTCCTCGGCCTCAGTTCACAGTCTGTCGATGCGACCAAATGCTGTGTTGAATGTTTGTTGTTGGTGACACTCCAGAGACACTGTAGTGCTCTCTGGAGAATTAGATGTGGCATCAAGAATGGCACTTCAACCTTTAGGTTAAGAATTAGTCACTGGTGTTGAACAGAGCACCACTTCTGCACTTTAATGGTTTGGTGATAGTGTTTCATCCAGGATTCAGAAGGGGCATGGCACCACCTATTATTTGGGGACACCTTATCATGCACGCCGGGCACCCAGTTGACGCAGTTAGGCATTTCCATCACCCATCATTCCCAATTATGGGTACAGACAGGATCAGATAACTATGTAAACATCGGCAGTTATTACCACTATATACACAGGCCGTTATCAGGTACATGCGTCATAGGTATGAACGCGCGACATCCGTGACTGGGGTGTTTGCCACTGTCGCAACTGGCCTGGGTGGGTTGAGTATGACGTAAGAATAATTCACAGAGGCATTACACTGTCTGAGTATTAGAAGGTCAGCGTGGCGCACATGAAGGGTTACACATTTTAAACAGTATAGGTTCTTTAGAAGGAACACTTCAGTACTATCACCATGGAACCCCAAGAGAACCCTTGCAGGGTTCTCCTGGGGTTGCATGGTGATTGTACTGAAGGGTTCTTTTTAAAGAACCTATATTGTTTAGAGTGCATGGCGCACACAAAGGGCAACATGGCGCTCATGAAGTGCAACATGGCGCTCACAAAAGGCAACATGGTGCTGCGTCATGTTAGAAATAGCTAGATAAAACAATGTGATATAATGTACGCACCAAAGTATGACTTCAATAAATGGCTGGAAATGAAAATGGAAACTTGTTTGTCTCTTTTCTTGAGTCATGTCACCAAATTTGTCAAATAACTAGTAATAAAAACATTTAAATCATTTAAATTAAAATTTAAACTAACAGTAATGTTGCCTTTTCCGGCTTGTTTCCCCTTCTTGAGCAGAAGTGGACGTGTAAATGCACTGCTGGCTACCACCTGAAAAGCAAGAATGAAATTACGAGAGTTAAAATTGTTTTTTAGATTTGCTTTACATTAAATTACCAATGTATTTGAGGAGAGGGTTTTGTTTTTAAGGAAATAAAACTTTGAGCTGTTTTAGATTGAACAAACTATAGATATCACCTGTCCCAAAGTGCACTCCATCTCTCCCAAGAAGTCATCATCGTCCAACTTTGGTGTCTTGTTATCCAGGTCATAAACAGCAACCTTAATCTGCTGCACCTCTTCAAAAAAGTAGTCCACTTCAAACATGTGTGCAAACTTGGGATTTAGGCAGTTTTTAATATTTTCTGTCCGTCCCACCTGAAAAAAGTGTTTAAAACCCTTAAGATGATGAAATGTCATAAGGTTACTTTACAAAGCGGAACTAGCAACCCCTTAGTACCAAAGGAGGGAAACATTCTGACCTTAGAAATATGACTACATTCTTTTTTATTAGGGACGATATACAGGATAGGCAAATGTGTTCAGTCACATGCTGAAATCCTTTGCTCATGAATAGCAAAATCAACCCTTAGCAGGGCCAGCCTTGGCTCATAGACATTATTAGCTAAGTAATTGGCCAAATGAGAAAACCTTTAGCCAAATCTGTAACTTGCTAGCTTAATTTTAATTTGAAATACATGTACTAGTACTCAGTGGAACTCAACTGAATGTAGTGGTCGAATTTAGGCCGTTAAAATGAGCGGCAATTTTGAAAACATAACCGTTGGTTTGACCAGCAGCGATTCGTACAGTCTAGAGGCAGGGCCATGGTTACGAGTCAATATGGATTGGTTCGTGGTTGGCTTATTTCTCATTCTATCTTTCTGAGCGACAAAGGGACGCCCATTGCGCCAACATCTTAATTTTCGATTGACAAATTGGCATTTAATCGGCTATTATAATCGGGTTGTGGTTAGCTCATTTCTCATTTTATATTTCTACAAACTTAGATAGTGGGCAGTATATATTAGTCGAATGGTTTTATACATTTTCAGCTCAATTAAATTAACGACTGAAATATCATGAACGACATAGAGACATCCGTTGCACCGACATTTTCAATTGGCCAATTGGCATTTTATCGGCTGTTTTTATCGGGTCATGCTCATTCTATCTTCCTGAAAACTTAGATGGTAGGAAGTCGATATCAGTAGAAGGACTTCACAAATTTTCAGCAAAATTAAAAAATAAACGACAGAGATATTGTGACGTACATACCGACACCCAGTGCGCCGACATCAAAATTTTCAGGTTTTCTGTGACATAACGGCATAAGCTAAAATTTTTGCCAGTAGTAATATCTTATCACCAAATCTAGTCTTTCTGCCATCGTCAATGGCGAACGGGTAGGGCGGGCCCTGCCTTGGGGCTGAATTATAGAATGATAATTTTTACCAATTCTTAAGTCACCCACAACTTCAAGTTGGAAAAAAAATTCACACACATACAATATGTACAATTTGAAAAAAATAAAAATAAGAGATACGGGGATTTCGAGATACAGTAGATCCTGTCATCAACGACCCTGCCATCAACGAACTTTTGTCTCCAATGACTTTTTTTTCTTGCACGGAACATTTTTCTATAGTTAACGACCTCAACTTTTTTTGTCATATGACTTTTGGAAACATTTATGAGCAAACCACTGCATGTCAGATCTGACTGTGTGGATATCATGGTTAACAGAGAGGTATAACGCTGGAAGATCAGGCTGTTGTAGCAAGAGGCCTATTCATCTCAGACCATCGATGTTACTGCACAGCAATCTCACCTCGCGCCGATAGGAAATCATCCAACCCTTCATGTCCAATGATCAACTAAAGATATGCCCTATGAATCAATTTAATGCTCGCATTAGTCGAAAAGTATATAAAATTGTTTATTTTGCATAGCGCTAATTAAACATGTTTTAAAATACAATAGTATTGAATCGTTCAGGGAATGTAATAAGAATATACGCCATGATTAATAATACAAATAATATTGTCTGTAGCACACTAAATGTCAAGTGTTATTCAGTTGTGTGTTGGCTGGTAGACGGGAGCGGCGCCGTCATAATTACGCTATACACAGCCTGTCAGTCAACAGTATACCCCTCTCCAGACATGAGACGCGCCGTCACTGACCAGCAAACACATGATGTTGATGCAATGTTGTTTTAACGTTGGCCCACTGTCTTCGAAGTCGGGCCACATTAAAACAACATTGGGTCAATGGCTCATGTTTACTGGGTGACTATACAGCTGGCACGAGTCGTTGATGCAGGGTTGGCCAACATTAGAACAACATCGCGTCAAGACATAACTAATCCCCAGTCACTTTAATACAATAACATGTCATAAGCAGTGATATTAGAACAGGCATTGAAATGCTGCCGCAACCGCGTGCTTTGATCCACAATGACTACCAGACAATGGTGGGTGAATGTCGCCGGCATTAGCCCGACATTGAACCAACCGCCGCACCCGCAAATTTTACAGCAAAAACTCATTCCTGTGACCAGCGACTTTCTGTCACCAATGACTTTTTTTGTCTGGCAGAAGCAAGGTCGTTGGTAACAGGATCTACTGTATAAAGACAAAATTCCCAATTTCTTATTTCAGACATGCATGTCCAAAATAAGAAATACGTTAATTTTGTCCTCATATCTCGCTTAACTGGTAAATGCGCAACACAAAAATTAAAAAACTTACGCAGTTCTAGTCTATAGACATGTTTACATCATACATGTTCATATGAAGAAGCCAAACTAAAAATACTGATTTTTTTATGATTTTAGCCTGATTGTGTCACTTTCAAGATATAGATCATTATGTATGTTTATGGTTTTAGTTGCACCCCAGTTGCCTCTACATTTATCTCTGTAATCAGCTTGGTATTTTCTGGGTACAGGTGTCACTGTGTCCCACTATTAGTACACAGTACACTAGTCCTTTGAAGTGTTATTAGTAGAGCATAATCATTTGACTTTTATTGCATTGTTGAGCTAGGTGAGCCAGTCCCACAAAAAGTAACACAAGCAGACTCACCTCATACCATTTACCAGAATCCTGCATGAAAAGCACAGCACAAGGGTCAGATTTTGAGGTTACATCTTTATCAAGTAGATTTGTACACGACAAATTGAGCTCCACTTTTGACACAGGTACAGCTGCAATGCGGTGTGCGAATGCCATGATGACAGGCCACTATATTCTACTTGTATCAACTGTTCCTGTTTAACGAAAATGTTGAAAAATATAAGAAAAATGTAAATCATAGCTTCTGGGAGGAAATATGATGCCCATTCTCTAATCAGCATTAAAAAGCGATAATCATTTTGAAAACTGCACAAGTAAAAGGTAAAGCAAATACTACGGCCTCGGAGAAGACGACGATAAAGCCTAAACTATGCTAAGTTTGCAAATACTTTGTAACACAATCACCCTCATTTATCACTCTTTACTTTACTTTATTCACAGTCACACTCATAGTCACACTATACCTTAGGCCACAACTAACCAGTAGCGCATGTTTTTCGTTGATTTTTTGTTCAATTATCAACCGATTTTCATGAAATTTCGTAAAAATCAGATTTCAACAGATTTCTAATATCCCTCAAAATTTCGTAAAATTATATTCAATATTTCAAAAGTTGGACCATTTGACATGTAGTAAATTGAAATTATGACGTCCCTCTTTACACCCATTAAACTAATTCTAGAATTTTATTACAGATTCAGATTCGTTTATTTTCGTCTCACCCAACATACATATATACACACTTAAAATATTAGCATTCATTATCTACATTCAATGTTAAAAGTATATACAGTTGGCCATCCATATTTGGATTATGAGAGACGCTCTACTAATAAATATATACATGATTACATAAATAAATAAATAAATACAATATATATCAATATACCTTGTTTTGAAGTGAATGAATGAGATACAAATTATATTAAATATTCTTTCGCACATATTATTTTATAAATACACAAATGTTCTTTGATGGACTATAATTTCATGGCAGGCTTTGGCGGAGTATTTACAAATTGAACTGTTACTAAGGATAAAACACAGTTTTTCAATGTCACTCATGTTCGCAAAATTAAAATTTACTTTAATACATTCTAGAAATAAAAAATGACGTATATGATTATATAGTGGACAGTGTAAAAGAACATGCAACTCATTTTCAATGCTATTAGTGCAGTTGATACAAACTGTTTCATTTTCTGGTGTACCATTATACCGCCCTATTTCCAGATTAATGGGGGCAACACCACCTCTGAATTTAGTTAGGGCACTCCTGTGTTGGCGTGGCAGACATTTCTTTACATAAATTTCCGTTTCATAAATAAATTTTAACATTTTATAGGTCCTTAATTTATTTCGTCCATTTCCCCTAACAGCATTATCTTTATTTATAGAGTTAAGCCATTTCTCATTATTTTTTACTGACAATTGGGATTTAACATTGCTTACTACTTGGCTAGTGACTAAATATGTGTCAACATTACCATATTGTTGACACTCTAAAGATCGGAACATGTTAAGTATATAAAAATACCAAGTTTTTCTGTTATTATTTGCAAGATCACGAGCCCATAAAAATACACGTTTACAAAGTCTATTAGTGGACATATTAACTAATCGACACCATAGCCTACAAATACAAGGCCACTGGTTATTATTAGGTAGACACCATCCCATATCACCTTGCACAGCTGCGTTAGGTGTATATTTACCTACCCCAAGATAACACCGACAAGCTCTATTAAAAACCGCATTGATACAACTGTAATCTTTAAAACCCCAGATTGCCGAACCATAATCAATAACTTCTCATATCTTATAGCTTGCATTCCACCATTTATTTTAACTTTATATATGAGGGCACCAAGTGCTCTACTAGCTGATTGTGCAACAATCTTACCTGTCACATTAAAATCTAAAAATGTGTTCATTACTATGCCAAAATATCTATATTTATCCACTGTTTCTAATAACTTATCCCCGCATTTAAATATATAACATGCTCTAGGAGTTGCAGGCCCCACACGAAAATGTACAATTTTTGTCTTACTCTGATTAATACACAAACCGTTAGATTGACACCATAAATGGATTCATCCAATAATAATTGTAGATTATTAACAGAGTCGGCAAGGAGAACAATATCATTAGCATATAGTAAAACACACACAGTTTCGTCTCCTACTGTAACGCCTATATTCATTGTGTTCAGACTGGTTACCAGATCTGATATATATAACTAAACAAAAGGGGGGAGAGAATACATCCTTGTTTTAAACTATTGCTTACATCAAACCATTCACGATAATATCCATTCACTCTTACACATGATTGTACATCAACATAAAGTGATTTTAAAGCATTTAACATTTTACAGTTGGTATTTATTCCCAAGCCACCTAGCTTTGACCACAGAATATTTCTATTTATTCTATCGAAAGCTTTGGAGAAATCGATAAACGCAGTATATGTAGTTTTCTACGGGTATCAATTATACTGGTTAAAGTAGATACATGATCTATAAAACTTCTTTTTTTCCTGAAACCATTTTGTTCGTCCGGTATTATATTATTCACATTCGTCCATTTGTACAGCCTCTCGTTCAGAACACTACAATACAATTTGTACATTATTGATGTTAAACTAATACCTCTATAAAAAGCAGGATCCTGTGGATTGATTACATTTGATTTAGGAATTGGTTTGATTATGCTTTTCTGCCACGCTGTAGGTACTCGTCCAGAATGGAAGCATTTATTGAACAATGAGTTAATAAATATTTAATTACAGTCTTGTTTTTCAAAACTTCAGTTGGTATGTTATCATATCCAGTGGCTCTGCCATTCTTAAATTTACTTAAAGCCATAGTAATTTCATTTTCTGTGATTACTAAATTTAAACCCGTATCAACCGTTTCAGTTATTTCATGGTCTGATACATTAATATCGCAACTTTCTACATTATACAAATCTTTAAAATGACATTTCCAATTATTCATTACAGCAGCTTTATCAGTTGACACAGTTCCGTCGGGTAATTCAATGTCCAAGGAATTTTAGGCCGCCTTTCATTTGCGATACCCAACTCACCGATATATTTCCAAAATGATTTAGAGTCATGTGATTGAATATTTAATAAATAATTCTGTTTCTCCCACCAATATTGTTTTTTCGTTTTCTTGTAACATCTGTCAAAACATTCACAATCATCTTTCCACTGTTGTCGTTTAGCAGGCTTATCTACAGATTCGGCTTGCCTCCACTGTCTTTCCGAGTCACATTTAACCTTCCACAGGGTTGTCAGTTCATCTGTCCACCAAACTTTATTTGTTCGACGTTTTTTATTATTTACATCTGTAGTGTGCACTACCGTATGATGAGGTAAGTCACTTATCATACACTCTTTAAGAGTATCACAAAAGTTACTGTAAGCATCATCCAGTGCAGCCTCCACGTCCTGCATAGCTGTAATGCGGTGGATCTGTTCATCAATCATACTAACACTATCTGGATCACTCATGAAGTCGTGTGGGATGTCATTCAGTTTAAATTTAGTGACCGCTGGCTTTGACAGACTGCTTAAACTATTACCGTCTTCCAAAGTGTCCTGGTTGGCAACGTCAATGTCCCCATTACCACATTCTCTGTAGTTTCCTGACAATAACAATTCCCATGACAATAGATTATGATCAGGTACTGCGCGTGTAGGGTCCAACCTTCCAATGCAGCCTGCTGCCTGGAAAAGTCCCGTAGAACGTTGTACACAAAACTCTTGTATATTATTTAATCGTTCATATGGGATAATACAATAATCTACAACCGATACATTTCGACATGTAAAATCATTTTGTGTCGAATTACGGCCATTAACAATACAACAGCACTGATGTTACAAAGTGATGTTAAAATGGGTCACCATAATTTTTTACAGACTAGTCAATGACATCACGGGGAGGTAGGTCATCGACCCCTTGAATGTGATCAGGGATATCTGCACATCGTGTGTAAAAATCACCACAAATTATGAACGGTTGAGTGTCAGACTGGTATTCTGCAATCTGTGTCACAAGATTATTAAAAAATTCTTCACAGTCAACACCTCTAGTAGAATTACATGTCAAATGGTCTAACTTTTCAAATATTCAATATAATTTTGAGAATTTTTTACTGACATTAGGATATGTCTTGAAAATTGCCTGTCCTGTGCTAAATTTCAAGAAAATCGGTTCATAATTGACCAGTTGACGGAGATATCGATGAAAAGCATGCGCTACAGATTTACCAAAATGAATGTGGCCCAGAGTATGATTATAGTCACTACAAAAAGCAGGTTCAATACATAGGCCTACGGCGACAGCGATAAAATTATAAAAATTATAAAAACTAAATTATAAAAACGTCCAAAAGATGGCACCTCAATGTTGCATACTGTTATGGGGGTAACAGAATCCAAAACATCACCCTTTTTGAAGCAGCTGAAGAAAACTACTGAGGTGTTGTCGTTGTTGAGAGTTCTAGTTTTTAGATACATCAGGGTACCCAACGAGTGCCCCGCAATACAGTAACAGTAGCAATACCATATATGCACATAACAATCAGAAATTTGGGCATAGTCTCCGGCCTCCGTTTTTTTATGAGGGGTGTCATGGAAGAAGAAAAATTTTGATTGATTCTCATCGTTAAGGCTATGAAACTTCTATTTTCACCCTTGTTGCGCCACATGAGAAAGTAGGGCAGGCAAACAAAACATCACCATGTTCACCCAGGTTTTACCCTGGGCAAACTAGTGCAGCCTTCACCAGGTATCTCAATTCTTCAAGAAACCAACAGAGATACCCACATTGTTCTGTCCAAATGATCTTAATAATGTCCTCCAGAACTTCCTCATAGGGCAGTGGACAGAGTCTATACCTTAGGCCACAACTAACCAGTAGCGCATGTTTTTCGTCAATTTCTTCATCAATTTTCATAAAATTTTTAAAAACTTATTTTTGAAAAGAGTCATAATATCCCTGTAAATTTCGTGAAATTATATTCAGTATTTCAAAAGTTAGACCATTTGACATGTACTAAATTAAAATTATGACGTTCTTCTACCCATGTAACTAATTCTAGAATTTTATTACATGTCAAATGGTCTAACTTTTTCAATATAAAATCAGGGGCGAAATTGGCCCCGTTCGATCGTCCGAGACGACCAACAATCTCGAAAGGATGAGTTCGGTTTCATTGAGCTTGTCCTACTGGACGAGTGCCCCTGCTTGACAATTATTAGGACGGACAAGTTATATTTTTGGGAAGGAATAGTTTTTTTTTATCTAAGTGGAAATTTAGTCCAATTTCGAGCCCTGCTTAAATATAATTTTGCAAAAATTTCACCGACGTTAGGATATGACTTGAAAATTACCTGCGCTAAATTTTAAGGAAATCGGTTCATAACATAAATCAACGAAAAACATGCGCTACAGAATTACCAAAATGAATGTGGCCCAGAGTATAGTTTCATTATTTTGCATTTTCTTAAAAAATTTTAAAAAATGGCACATGTGTAAAAAAATTATCAGAAGGGGCCACAGCATGCCTGTTCCACTTACCTCTTCAAGCATTTGTTGCAGCTATCATGAAATTAAAGACGAGAGCTGGCATCATTTTTTGTAATTGCGAGAAATCTAATGATGGGAACCCCCAGAACAGGTGATAAAAGTGCCATTCAAAACAGATAACTCTTTTAATTCTACACTGATGGCTTTATTTCTAGCAGTAATAGTGAGCAAAAAGAACAGACAAGCAAAAAAACATATGTCTTTTATTGCAGAGTATCACAAATTCACATAAATCCTGAAAAAACACAAAAAAACACCAAAATGTAAACATAACTATATATAAATCTTATTTCCACAGTGGTCCCTGTTGGCAAGATGACAGCGGCAAGAGTGAGGATGGAAATATTTCCAACCTAAGTTAATATTACAGGCATCACATAGGCCTAAATGAAATGAAATACTTCTAATGCGCCTAAATCCTCAGTGTCCCGAATCAGGCTCGATTATCATTGTCCATTTGACGTTCCAATTCTTAGATCCAGCATGCCGGGACACAGAGGATTTAGGATGGAAAGGCTTGGCCGAAATATAAAGTCTTCAATTTTTTCCGAAATGACTGTGCAGATTTAGATTTTTTAATCTCAAGAGGGATACAATTCCAGAGCTGGGGGGCCGCAACCGAAAAAGCCCTTTCACCCATCTTTGAACTCACTCTGGGAACAACCAGTTGATCATCAAGCCTATCACATTAAAAGGATGATGCCCAATAAAAACATGAATAAGCATATCATAATATAAATTACCGAAAAATAAATTATAGACTAGAATATATAACCAGTGATAAATTACAATAATATATGTAATTACTTTATGAGTTTATCCACACCTCAGGCAGCCCAGCCATGGGACTAGTCCAAGACTGAGCTGACTAAGGCAGACCTGGAGGCAGCTACCAACCATTAGAAAAAAAATTACTGGCTAAATAAAGATGTTTTCTTCTTCAGTTTTTACCAATGACATAAAGTGTTTTTTTATAAATGAGCGAAAATGTAAAGGGTTTTCAGTTGCTCGAATGGGGATTGGTAGCTGGTTCCAGAACTTAGCAGCAATATATGAGAACGATTTGTCTCCCGAACTGTTGACCCTAGGTAACCAAAGAGAGAACACTATTTCTGGTGTTCTGGTGTCGTTCCTGGACCATGGAAATTCCCTCCCTCAAGTACAGAGGAGCATTTCCATGAATCAGTCTATGCATGTTAGTTGAAACAATTTGTTGTACTTTGAATCTAACCGGGAGCCAATTTACACGATTAAATTCAGAGTATTCTATATGGCTACGTGGGGTAAGATCTAGAACAAATCTTATGGTTTTATTCTGAAGGATTTGTAATTTGTGCTTTAGGTTCATTTGCAAACCATGGTACCATGAAGAGCATGCATAGTCCATGTGACATTGAATTAATGCTGACAAAAGTAATCTTTTTGATGCTAAATTTAGACATTTGGCTTGTCTTCTCAAAAATTTCAAACGGGAATTTCCTTTTTTCAAAATATTTTCCAAAATCAATTTACCGCTTAATGTTTGTTCTAGATCTACCCCTAGGTAACAAACAGACTTTTTTGAAGAAATTTTCGTATCCCCACATTTTATATCTAAAGATGGTGAGTTGCAGATTTTATTGCATGATTCAAATAAAATAGATTCTGTTTTACCCAGATGTAAAAAAGTTTATTATCAACCAGCCAACTACTCAAAGCACAGAGCTCCTTTCCAAGCTTTTCCTGGATGACCTTGACGTCTTTCCCGGAAACTAATAAAGCAGAGTCATCCGCATATAAAATGAGTTTACATTTTACTGCGAATTCCATGTCATTAACATATATTTGGAAAAGCAATGGACCCAGGATGGAACCCTGTGGTAAACCACAGGGTACCATCTTGGGTTTGGAAAAGGTACCATTTATATTTATAACTGAAACATTATTAGGCCCTAAAGCTTGAAGTTTATCTGATAATAAAGAATGGTTTACAGTGTCAAAGGCTTTCTGTAGATCTATCATGACCATGCCGATTTAAAGGCCATTATCCATGCCATGCCGAATATAGTCTGTTAAATAAGTCAAACATGTATCGGTTGAAAAAAAAGTACGGAAACCTGATTGAAATTTATAAAATAAGTCATTTTCCTTCAAATAATATTCAAGTTGAATATAAACAGCTGTTTCTAAAATTTTAGATAGAGTGCTTAGAATGGATACCCGGTTCTAATTTGGAATTCTTTTTGTGCAATGGAATAACTCTGGCAGTTTTATTTCATTTGGAACAACACCTGTTTTTAATGATAGATTAATAATGTATGAAATAGGGTAGTCAATACCTTCGGCACCGTCACGAATAGATCTTGCAGGTAGGTCATCAAGACCAGTAGCCTTTCTAGGTGATAAACCTTTGAGCATTTCACACACTTCGTAAAATAAATAGGCTCTAAAATAAATAGGGTGGCAAAATAGCCCAGGTTTACGGTACAACATTCCCGTATTTTTTAAATTCAACAGACTGGGAGAAGCGGAAACAACCGTATAAAGCAGTAATTTATGACGATCTCTTCAATGAGACCATGATCACTGATGACGACCAGCAGAGCCAGAGTGGCAGAGGCACAGGCCACAGCCAGAGTCTGACTTTCCGTATTCACGTTTTATCGCCCACTGACACTGACTGAGTGGATGATTGACAATCAACTCCAGTTGAACAGCCTTTTCCTTTGATTTATCGACTAGGGCCTAGTTAAACATTTGCATTGGCTTTAACATAAGAAGTAACAATCCCTTACAAGTTAAATACAGCTGGTTTTAGTGCATGTAGGGTAGTTTTATTTGCTAGATCTGTCAAACCTGTCAACCTGTATACATATACCACCTGGCGATTGAAACTGAACTAATCGCAGCACGGTCCTAATCACAAGGGAGAGCAGGGATGAATGACACAAAATTTTTGTTGTCACTGTCCCCTACCATATATTTTTGTAAATATGATCAAAATGTTGTGAAAATTGAATGATTTAAGAAGTACTCCGTTAGTTTCAGTTAATTTTGTCAATGGAATTTAATAAATCAATAGAACACGGAAGTTTTTTTAGTGAAAAAAATATAAATGATTTATAAGAATTAGGCTACCGTATAATGTGGTGACTTGGGACGATGGGGTGACCTGGGACAAATCATTAAAATATTATTTCAAAATATGACTGTAATGACAATATCTATATTAAGAGTCATATTTTTATAATAACAAAGACATAATATTGTTGATGTGCCAACTGCCTTATGTTAGGCGGGAAGACCTCCAATTTTCCTTAGAAAGTAGTGAGCACTTTTAGGTGAGTGTAATTTCATGGACATTTCTGAAGTTTTTTTTTACTTTTTACTGGTGTGTACCTATACAATTTGATGACTGAATTATATTTTGAACATGAAATAGCCATATATAACAACTGATATAAAAAATAGTCTTTTCCTGTAAAGTCACAATTCATGAATTTTAAAGGGACTGGCCCACGCTAAAATCATAAAAAAATCGGTGATTTTATTTCGGGTTCTTAATATGACCATATGATGTAAACATGTACATAGACTAGAACTACAAATTTTTATAATTTTTGTGCTGCGCATTCACCAGTTAGGCTAGATATAGAGACGAAATTCCCGCATTTCCTATTTTTGACATGGTTGTCAATAATTACAAATCAGGAATTTCGTCTCTATATCTAGCCTAACTGGTGAA
Organism: Flabesymbios commensalis; assembly: GCA_964017125.1. Lineage (NCBI taxonomy): Eukaryota > Metazoa > Annelida > Polychaeta > Terebellida > Flabelligeridae > Flabesymbios > Flabesymbios commensalis. The sequence goes on along the minus strand of OZ024909.1, from coordinate 56,583,472 downwards.
TGCGCAGCACAAAAATTATAAAAATTTGCAGTTCTAGTCTATGTACATGTTTACATCATATGGTCATATTAAGAACCCAAAATAAAATCACCGATTTTTTGATGACTTTAGCGTGGGCCAGTCCCTTTAAACAAATACATTCTCAAAGTGGGGAGACTTGGGAGACATTTTCTCGTAGTTGTTATGCACCTTTGTCCCCCCATCGTCTCAAGTCACCCGCATTATAGGGCACCTATATCTGACAGGGTATATATTTTGGGGTAAACATGCAATTTGGCTGGGGTATATGTCTCTGTTATATTGTGATATTGCTGTTTATATTATGCCCATGCGTATTTTACTTTCAGTTGAGCTGGTTACCATTTTATTCTGGTTGTTGCTGTTGATTTTTTCAAAAAAACACTAGAGTGTCCCAAGTCACCCTATGTGTTATTTATTTGTTTCATTAGTATCACATACTGTCCTATGTTTTGTGCATGGTATAATAAAAGATTGGGGTTATATCTTTCTGTCACGTAAATTTCAGCCTGATTGGCTGAGATATGTGTTAGATATGGGCAAAGCCCGCGACTTCAAGAATCATGTGACTCCAGCAGTGTTCTCGTTTGTAGTGACCTCCACTTTTGTTTAACTAATTTTATCATTTAATTCATGCATAAACCTTTCAGAAAATGTATAGTTATCCATAGCCTAGACAAGAATAAATGTGCTTTTGACCACTGGAATGCCATAAAAATGTCATTTTTGGCATGTCGCCAGCTTAAATTTTCGTCTTAGACGGGTCACTGTTCATTAGTGGGTGCAGTTTTTGGAAGATTAATTGTTTGAATTTGACGAACATATATAGTAGTGATTGTATTCAAAAGGAGAATTCTCAAAAGTAGTATATTGTTCCTTGGAAAATTGAATTTATGTCGCCACAAAATAACAGAATACGTTACATTTTAACAGTGCTACTTTTGCAGTAATCAATAGAAACAAGCAGACGCTATTTATTTTTTAAGAAAACAGAATACGTTACATGGACTCTGAAGATATAGTGATATGCACACTTAACAACAAATAGCCCTTTAGTTACTCACTAGTTATGTCTTGACGCAGCAAGTAAAAAATTAGCCTGGCCACTGAACCCAGCTTTACAATTGTGCAAAAAGCACAAAAAATACAAAATACGTTACACAAAATACGTTACCTTTTGTAACGTATTTTGGTAACGTATTTTGGTAACGTATTTTGCTCTTCACTAAAAAATGTGGTAATAGTGCATGTTTCGTAACACAAATACAAAACACTCACACTTTGTTTAATACAACTATTTACTGGATATAGTGACATTTAATATCATTACATTATCATAACATGAATTTTGTTAGTTATGTAACGTATTTTAGTAATATAACGTATTTTGCATTTTTATTTGAAATATTAACCAACAGGTGCGAAAAGACAGAAACTCGGTATTTATCGTTATAAAAATAATAAAAAATGTGCTTAGACAAAAAACACATCGATTATTCTATGTATCAGTGTGTAATAACTTCCATTATACACACAAATACAGAATACGTTACTTTTGATTCTGCTAATGATTTTGCGCCTGGTGAAGTATAGTGCAAAAGTAGATACAATAAGTCTGGTAACAATGACACACACAATTTATTTTATCTTCTAGGTTTATATAAACAATATTGCATGGTTATTGAACATGTAAACACTACTGTCCTTATTAGGAAAAAGATAAAATAAAAAACACTGATATTTTGAAAAACCTTTATATCTCATATACTGCAATGTATAAAGACCATTTACACTTAGCAACATTGAAATAACATTAATATATTTCATTTTGCATGTTTTTATTTTGTGTAGTATTTCTCAAAAAATGCTCAATACATATCAGATATTTTGAGAAATGTTTGAACTTGTTTAAAAATGTAACGTATTGTGTGTGGGGTTTTTTGTGCTTTTAATTGTTCATTTAAAAAAATGATTAAAATGTGTGTTTTAGACTTGGTATCTCAATTTTTTAGGACAAGAAATAATTATTTCAATATTTTAAAATAAAGTTGCAAAAAGAGGTCTAGTGAGAAGTTGTTTTTTAGATATGTAGTTTGTGAGAAAGTCTTGGAGTCGCGGGCTTGATATACACAAAACATCTTGAAAAACGCATTATGACGTCACATCACACCTGTGAAATTGGTCTATTTTTAGTCATTAATTCTAAATACAGAGCATGGGTTAGACTCTAAATTCAGCACTAAATAATAAATTTAGCTTTTTCATACTTATTACACTTTAAGTAGATATTTATGGAGCCATTCTCAATGAGTAATGTTAATTTTAAAAATATATTACATATGTCCCAAGTCACCCCATTTGCGGGGTGACTTAGGACACTTGCAATTATTTAAAAAAATATGTTCGAACAACATAAAATAAACGATTCCAGTGATTATAAGTTTTGAGCTGAAATCATTTATACAGTCATATTGGAAAATGCCTTGAGTGTGGATATGAAAAACAGTTAAAATCGTCCCAAGTAATTGTTAAAATTAAAGTAGGCCTATGCAAACGTGACGTTTTTGTCGACACTGGTACCGTAATGTTACGTTACTAACAGTGTTACTAGAAACAACTTCGCTGACTAGGCCTATATATGTCCGACGCTGGAGGATGGTCCAAAATGAAAGTTAGCTTTTCGGTATTCAGTCAGTCAATTCTCAAGCAATTGTCATGAAATGTAATCATTTTTATCTAGTCATTTGACAAAAAAATTTCGCGAAATTGAGATGATTGAGATGATTGAGTATTTCAAAAGTTAGACCATTTGACATGTAACACAATTCTGAAAAAAAGCCGGAAAGAAGTTAATGCGGTTTATAAAGGTCGAGCGTCATAAATAGGCATTTACCGCATGTCTAACTTTTGAACTATAGGCCTACAACATTTTTTTACAAAATTTTCAGGATATATATAGGGCCTACCAAATGACTAAAAAATAGGCTTTACAAAATTTCATGAAAATGGCTTGAGAATTGGCTGAGTAGATACCGAAAAGCTAACTTTCATTTTGGACCAGCGTCCACCGTCAGACAGACTATAGAATTAGTTTTAGATTATTGCATTGTAGAATGGCTAAAATAACCGTATTTCCAGTTTTGCAATAAACATCTAACGTGACAGAAGTCAAAACACTGGACATCTGATGAATGTCAACGATACAAAGTATTGTACTAATTAAAAAATATATTTAAAATTAAAAGATGTAGGAACAACGAAACAACTTTATGTGAAACATAAAGTACAGCAGATTGTATTTCTGATCAAACAAGTATATATTTTAAAGCTAATATAGTGTTTTTTGTTGCATTTAAGTCATGCTAACGTGACATTTGTTTTGACATGTTGCTATATTGTCACGTTAGTAACAGTGCTAATAGAAGTCGCATCCTTGCCCAGAATGTATATGCATACATCTGGACATATTTACTTTAATGGCTGGTTTCAGATTGCTGCATCGTAAAATGGCTATGTGATTTATTTTTTGCTGTTTGGAATTAAAATCAAGTTCTACAGGCTAACGTGACAGATGCCAATGACACAATCTAAAGTATTTTGTTGCTAAAGAAAATTTTCCAACCACTAATATAATAATGGATATGTAAACACAATTGGATCTGGGGCACGTCCCACTAAACATCTTACAATTAAGATCATCTTAACTTTCTCTTATTTGCGTCAGAAAAATTAAGATGATCATAACTTTTTTAATGCGAATAAGAGAAAGTTAAGATAATCTTAATTTTAAGATTCTTTGTGGGATGGGCCCCAGGCCTAAGCACAAATCTTTGGATTTGACATTTGGGCACCTTATCATTGAGGGATGAGAAGAAAGGTCTCACTTACCCAATAAGAGGGTGCACATGGGTCCTGGAGATGATGATTCTTCCCTCTTCACATTTTACCCATTTTTTGCCTCACTATTCACTTTTTATAAGGGAAAAACGATCTAAATAAAGATAAAAATAGATATAAAATGTTTGGTTCGTTTTTTACACTATTTATAAACTGTAATCCTCGATGTTCGGCCCCAAGAACAGGCGCTTCTTCGTTCGTTCGATTTGTTTTTTAACCCATGTGCACCCTCCTATAAATGACAGTGTCACGTTGACAGTTTTTGTGTCACACAAAGTGTCCCGTTATATATGAAGGGTCAAGTGGTACGACTGCTATGGCTCATAGAAAAATGCAGCCAATGTTCAGTGAATTGTGTCAATGGACCATGCATATTATTATGCACAGCATAATAGAGTTTTAATATTCAATTGCACACCAGTTAGTATGTTTACAGTACAGGTACTGATTCATGCTAACTTTACAGCCTATATTAATAGCTGCTATATTTGACTATGAAAAAATCGAAGCAGGTGATTTCAACTAATCTGCAACTTTCAGTTCCCCATTACCCATTTATTCCGGCAGTAGCCTAGCTAGTCAGAAAAAAAAATGTTGTTCTTATCTCAAAACACTTATGAGACCTGAACGAATTAGGGATTTGACACTGTCACAATAGCATTGTAAAATATGCCACTCTCTCAATTGAAATGTATATTTCACAGTTTGTTAACAACAATGCTCACAACAACAATGCTAACAATGTTAATAATGCTAACAATGTTAATAATGCTAACAATGTTAATAATGCTAACAATGTTAACAATGCTAACAATGCTAACAATGCTAACAATGCTAACAATGTTAACAATGCTAACAATGTTAACAATGCTAACAATGTTAATAATAATAATAATGTTAATAGCGATAGCGATAGCGATAGCGATAGTGATATCGATAGCGTATCCCAATAGCGATAGCGATAGCGATAGCGATAACAAAAACAAAAACAAAAACAAAAACAAAAACTAAAACAAAAACAAAAACAAAAACAAAAAACAAAAAAACAAAAAACAAAAAACAAAAAACAAAAAACAAAAACAAAAACAAAAACAGAAACAAAAACAAAAACAAACAATAACAATAACAATAACAATAACAATAAGCTGTTAACATAAAGTTCATCCAGTAGTACATAACAAAAAATGCTTAAGCTTAGATTGAAAACTAGATAAGGTGGTACAGTTCCGTATTTCTTTATTTAAATTGTTCCACAATTTAGGACCAATAAGTGATAAACTTCTGGTGTGTTGTCTTTGTACATCTAATTAGCCAGTCCCAGAAGATCTCAACAAATATGTATGATCATTGGATTTGGGGCGAAACATATTGTGTAAGTAAGTGGGAACAATAGTATTAATACATTTAAAAAATAGACTAAGCTGGTGAAATTTAACGATTTTTAGAAAGGGAACCCATTTTAGCTCACTGAATAATAATTTACTTTGAATTAAATAGTCAGCATCGAGGATCAATCGAGCGGCTCTTTTTTGAAGTTTTACAACTATATTTATTTTTTCTTGGGATGTGCTTCCCCATATACTACAACAATACTCAGAATACGGTTTTATATAGTAGTTAAAAAACATAATTCTACTTTGGGTTGGCAAGAAGGGTAGTATACGTTTGAGAAGAAATAATTTATAAGCCACAGTCTTTTTTATTTTAGTTACATGTAAATTCCATGTCAACGATTCATCAATGTGAATACCAAGTAATTTGCTATGAGAGAATTGTTTAATTGGGATATCAATTATAATTATTTTAATTTGTTTATCAGAATCAGTTATTCTATTTATTCTTTGTTTTGAACCAACTAATGCTCCTTTTGTTTTGATAATACTCAATTGCATTTTATTATCTTCACACCACTTGTTTCCAGATGTAGCTACATTTTGAAGTATTTGTGTGATAATTTGAGTACATTTACTACTGCGGTGTGCTGTAGCATCATCAGCAAAAAGAGATATATCTTCCAAATCTGGGTACAAATACATGTAATTTATGAAAACTATGAAAAATAATGGCCCAAGAATTGAACCTTGTGGAACGCCGCATTTGTTTTCTAAAGGATTTGATATTTGCCCTTTTATGTCAACTCTTTGAGTACGTTCAGATAAATAAGATGTGAACCAAGTGAGAGCATTTTCGCTGCATCGAATATTTTTAGTTTGCGGAGCAAAAGGGAATGATCCACTAAATCAAAAGCTTTGCATAAATCTATCATTAAAACACCTGTTAGTTCACCTTTATGCATAGCAATAAGCCATTCTTCGGTCATAAGCTTTGGTGCTGTTTGGCAAGAGTGTTGTGTACGAAAACCTGACTGTTTGGGATCTAATAAATTGTGTTCATTTAGAAATGTATAAAATGTAGAAGAGACGTGTTTTTCTAGAATCTTTGAAACAACCGGCAGAATGGATATTGGTCTATAGTTATTTATGTCGTCAGTAGACCCTTTTTTATGCAAAGGGATAACTCCAGCTGTTTTCCAAGTATTCGGAAATCTATCTTCTCTTATACTTAAATTACAAAGTTTAACTATGCTGTCGGTAATAAACGGAGCAAACAACTTTAAAAATCTTGCACTAATTTCATCAAAGCCAGTAGCTTTAAAAGTTTTTATTTTGCAGAGGTATTTGTATACAAAACCATGAGAAACATATGGAATTTTATAAAAATTCCACGGTGAGCTGTTTTTGCCCACAAAATTTAATAACTTTTTACAGTCTGTAAGAGCAATATTATTAGTATTAAATGTATATATAAATGAAGTAGATGTTGATTAAAAACATTGCTTATTTTTTTTTTACATTCAATTATTTTTTCATCAATTTTTAATTTTTGTATAGATTTATGGCGATTATTTTTTTATCCTAGATCTTGAAATATTTTTGTTAAAATTTTCGGGTCATTTTTATTTGTCTCTATTAAATTTATGTAATAATTTGACTTTACTTCATTTGTTTTCTTTTTACATTCATTTCTCAATTTCTTGTAAGCATCATACAATTTTCTCGATTTACACAAATCCCTTTGTTTCATAAGTTTTCGATTTTCAGTGTTTAACCATACTGGTTGAAAGTCTCGTTTTTAATTTTTGGACAGTATCGGTCAAGGATCGACGCTATTTCTGATGTCCAGGAACTAGTTGTTTGTTCAACATCCGAATTATTATTAGATGCAATGTAGCTTAGTTTTTCTATCATATTTATTCCCATGGATTGTATATCCAGGTCATTATATTTACGATAAGTAATATTTTTATGATTAGTTGCCCTATCTTCACAATGGCTTATATCATTTGATTTTTTAGCTGTGACATATACAGGGTTGTGATCACTAACAAACCAGGACAACACACCAGAATTAGAAACATGCACATCCTCAGATACATATTAACCGGAGGGGGGTGACTGACCATTTAGGCTGAAGCACTTGACACGCGCTGCTCATTAACCCTATCAATCCAACAAGTTATCATTTAATTATTATTCTGCTGCTAATTTACTACATGTGTCGTTTCAGTGAAATAATTCTATATAGTTTTGATTTTAATTTGTTTTTAAAAAAAGAAATTTAAACTAGCTATATCTATGCACATATTTGTGTAATATTTGCATAAATTTGGGAGTAACTACTGTCACTTAACTCAGAAAAACACATGCCAAGAAACGCGTCCACAGCTCCCTAACATTATTGAGTCTGTCCCTGGTGAACACGAAACGTTGATCCAGTGTTGGGGAAATGCTGGCCCACTGTCTTCGATGCTGGCCCAGTATCACACCAGCACTGGATCAACGTCTCGTGTTTGCTGGGTCACCACCCCTCAACTTGACATAGAAAAGATCAACGTTGACATCAAGACATCTATCATTAAACCCCTTCATGCCCGCTAGTTAATAGCAGTCATCAAATAAATTAAACAGAAAACATACGTATTATCAAGGCCTTTGTACAAGCAGGTTAAGAATAAAGTGGGAATAGAATAAAAAATATTGGATGGTATCAAGTTATGTTTTTTGTCATGATAAAAATACATTGCATATGTTGTCATTCAGCCGTTGTCATTCAGTCATTTAAATATAAGTCCTAGGACTTAAACTTTCACAAGTTAGCGTGACCGAATGGATTACATAACCACGGTCAACTGCACAGGGTCAGTCACACCCTTTAAAACACACTCCCAAAGTTCACGAAACACTAATGTGGTGAACAATTTTTCACTTGGAATATGATTTCGCGCTCACGGTCCTTGCGAAATGCGCGAAAATTAATTTCACGCAAAATAAAAGTAAATCATATCTTTCTATTAAAAAATAAGCAAAGTCTGTTAGTCATCCTCTGTCAACAAATCATCATAGTTTATTTCCACATCCTCTTTCAGATTCGGCTCATCATCTGTGCAATCATTCTCATCATTATCAGTTTCAGTGTCACAAATGTCTAATAATTTAATCAAAGATGGTGGCCTTAATATAGGGCCAATGGACCATACAGGCTCCACACCTCCATCGTCAGTTCTCAGTGACCATAGGGATCCGGCCACATATAACCTGTTACTCTACTTTTTTTCAAATAAATTAGAGTAACAGGTTATATATGTGGCCGAATCCCTATGTCAGCGACCCTTGACTTTCAGAATCTGGCTCGGGTTTCTCAATAATTGCTTGGTCTGCATGTTTGTAACAAGCTAGGGCCTACATGATGATTGACTCGTCGAATATGTGGTATGAGAGACATGGATGACATGGATCGAGGCAAGCGAACCATATCAACATTTGACTTGGAGCTAAGAGTAACATCCTCTCCCACCATATCCTTGAGTAGTTTGCCTCTGACCACATTCACAGAACTTTCACGGGGCTTACCATACATGAAACAAGTAAATGCTTCTAGCTGAAAGCACTGGTGCAGTCTTCCCCTGAGAAGACATAGAAACCAAGTAGAGTGGCGCACCAATCTTTTCCTAGTTCGTCAACCAGTTCACTAATGTTGATGAGCTTTCTGTGCTTTCCTGTGCCAGTGTCAAGGTAGATAGTGATGGTCAAGTCATGTGCATGGAGAAGTAGGATTAAGAATATATCTGAATCCGGGGGAAAGCACAACTGCTGATTTAAATCTAAGATTCTCTGCATGGTGAAGATATAGGACAATCCGCGAGTCGGTCTCCTTCTGGTCTGATCGCAAAGAGTAAATCTCGTTTACAGTGACCTGACATAATTTAGAACACTGAAGACTAAACCTTTAATATCAATGTAAGCCCAGATTCTAAGACATATATGTGGTGAAGTATTTCTTACCTGTCCATTTGAGGACACAAGCTCATACGCCATTTCGTCCACAATGAGAGAAGCTGTCTTGTATTTCTCTGCAAGACGTGATGCAGCCTTACTGCTTCCCCAGTTTTTATGACAATAAGATTTTTTTCAATCCGTTATAGCGATCTCCTAATCCGTTATAACGGTCTACTAATCCGTTATAACGGTCTACTAATCCTTTATAACTGTCTAGTCTTTCGTAATAACAGTCTACTATTCTGCTATAGCCGTCTAGTCTTTCACTATAACGGTCCACTATTCCATTATAACGGTCCAGTATAACGGTCTACTAATCCGTTATAACGGTTAGCTTATCCGTTATAGCGATCTACTATCCCGTTATAACGTCTACTATTCCGTTATAACGGCCTAGTATTTCGTTATAACGGTATATTAATCCGGTATAGCGGTCTACTAATCTGTTATAACGGTATACTATCCCGTTATAACGGTCTACTAATCCGTTACAACTGTCTAGTATTTTGCTATAACGGTCTACTATTACGTTATAACGGTTTGCTTATCCGTTTTAGCGATTGACCACCCCGTTATAACGTCTACTATTCCGTTATAACGGCCTAGTATTTCGTCATATCGCTCTAGTATTTCGTTATAATGGTCTATTAATCCGGGATAGCGGTCTACTAATCCGTTATAACGGTAAACTAATCCGTTATAACGGTATACTATCCGGTTATAACGGTCTACTATTCCGTTACAACGGTCTAGTATTTTGTTATAACGGTCTAGTGTTTCGTTATAACGGTCTACTATTCCGCTATAACGGTCTAGTATTTTGTTATAGCGGTCTACTAATCTGTTATAACGGCCTACTAAGTCTACCATCCCGTTATAACGGTCTACTATTCCACTATAACGGTCTAGCATTTCGTTATAACGGTGTAGTATTTCGTTATAACGGGCTATCAATCCGCTATAATGGTCTACTATCCCGTTATATACCAGTATAGTATTTCGTAATAACAACCCAGTATCACGTAATAGTGGTCTACTATTCCGTTATAACGGTCTAGTATTTCGTTATAACGGTCTAGTATCTCGTTATAACGGTCTACTATACCGTTATAGCGGTATAGTAGCTCGTTATAACGTTCTAGTATTCCGTTATAACGGTATACTAATCCGTTACAACGGTCTATCCCGTTATACCGATCTAGTATTTCGTTATGACGATCCAGTATTACGTTATAACGGTCTACTAATCCGTTATAATTGTCTAATAATCCGTTATAACGTCTACTCATCCGTTGTAACGACATACTAATCCGTTACAGCGGTCTACTAATCCGTTATAACGGTCTAGTATTTCGTTATAACGGTCTACTGTTCCGTTATAATGGTCTAGTATTCCGCAATAGTGGTCTACTATTTCGTTATAACTGTCTACCAATTTTTTATAAATGTCTAGTATTTCGTGATAACGGTCTTGTATGTCATTAAAACGGTCTCATATTTAGCTATAACGGTCTAGTATTTCGTTTTAGCGGTCTAGAGTTTCGGCATAATGGTATACTAAGCCGTTATAACGATATACTAAATCGCTATAACGGTCTACTATCCTTTTATAACGGTCTAGTATTTCGTTACAACAGTCTAATATTTCGTTAAAACGGTTTATAACAAAATAGTATACCGTTATATCGAGATACTGGACCGCTATAACGAAATACTAGACCGTTATAGCGGTTTTATTATTATATATCCTATTTGGTGGCTGTTAAAGGTTTAGTCCAGTTATAATGCAACTGTTGTCGACAAGTCATGGAAAAGCGCCATTACCTAGTAGAAAATAATACAGTCTATTCAATATGAATTGAATACCGAATGATCGGCTTCATATATATCATGGTGACAGGGTCTTAAGGGACTCAATCAGGCTAAAATCATATTTGAAAAATCGGTGATTTTATTTTGGCTCCTTAATATGACCATATGATGTAAACATGTCCATAGACTAGAACTGTGACAGTTTTTTTACATTTTTGTGCTGCGCATTTGCCAGTTAGGCTAGATATAGAGACGAAATTTCCGATTTCTTATTTCGAACATGCATGTCCAAAATAAGAAATACGTGAATTTCGTCTGTATATCTAGCCGAACTATACAGAGAGGGACATGGCGCAATGGTTAGAGTGTGGAGCTTTGCCAATGTCGCTGCCTACCGTGCGGCTTCGAATCCCGCTTGGTGCAGGATTTTCAGAGAAATATCATGTTTCTCCCCTCTCAATATTGGGACATTATTTCGATGTTGTTTCCTTGGGTAAGGCACTTTACCCTCACATGCTTCACTTGACTCAGGTGTAAATGAGTACCTGGTAGGACAGAGATGACAATGTGTGCGATTAGTTCCTAGCGCCGAAATAGCTGCAAGTGATCTATGCTCCAAAAAGGTAGTTGAAATGGTACATGAATAAACAGGTTCAGTGACCAGGGGTAATATGTGTGAAGTGCACAGAGCATTGTCTGTGCGCTATATAAGAACTCACCATTATTGTTGCAGTTTTAGTTTATGGACATGTTTACATCATATGGTCATATTAGGAAGCTAAAATAAAGTCACCGCTTTTTTGACGATTTTAGCCTGGGCCAGTCCCTTTAAATCACTTACACATCCCCATGTTGTTGAGAATGTGATTTAAATTGAAAAAAATGACCACTATTTTTATTTATTGCACCCACAAAAACAAAGTACCGCTTGATGCCTCACGTGTGATAGATCCATGCGCGACTAAAATCCCCCCTTCCCCTTCGGAAGGGGGATGAAAACCTGCTCGCCAGTTCTACTAGGATATTAGGGTCAAGCTAAGAAATACAATTCAACTGTTAAATCGAGCAGTTATCAGGTTAGAATCAATATAAAAAGCTGTCATTTTCCCAGAATTTATGTGTTTTTTAACGACCATTAGACTGAAGAGACTAGATAAAGGTGATGAGGTCAATGCCATAGGCTACTTTTGGCTCACATGGCTTACACTATGCATCTATCTACAGTAGGCCTATAGATAATAATGTGGTCCCGAATTAGAAGACACTGCTTTGTTGACCAAACTTGTTGAAATAGACATGATTGCTACATGGAGGATGGTAAATGTATAAACAATGACAGAAATGTAGGCCTACAACCAATTACATTAATGGAAATAATAAAATAAAATAATGAAACTGAGCTGTCAATTATCATCAAGTTAGGTTGATGTAGATAGATGTAATTCTTGGAAAAAAAATCTAGGCTTATACATGCCACCAGACCGAAGCTCAGGCTCCTTTTAGTTTTCTCTGGCCTTAGGGCACATACACAATGAAGACACGTTTGAAAAAGAAATTGGAACAGCTCTGAAGAAGGCATGTGATCACGATAACAGTTTTTGCCAGTTTGACCTTGAAACGACCTTGACATGACCTTCAAATTACTTTCGAATGGTAGTCCAGTAAAACACAACCTCAAACCATGTCAAACTTCATATCCCAATTATTTATCAATATTTTGGGAGCCTAAGCTGATGTTTTACAATGCTGCATAATTATTGTGATTTGGGCCGCTCAACTAAATATTGAGGAAGGAGCGTAATAAGTGGAATACCTGAGAAATAGCCCCCCCCTCCCTAGGCTGATACTGTCCTTAATATCCTAAAATGTGTGTTGAAAATATATATAGGATGAAGGATAAGTCAAAATCAGTCTTTTGTAATAAATGACTGCACCACAACAGTGTGGAAATTGATTAAAAGTGGACATTTTAACTATTTTCTGCCAGTTTGACCTCCGAATATATGACACACTTTCGGGATATAGAAAAAATTATAGACATTGTAATATACAATTTTCACCACTTGTTGGCTTTGTCAGTGAATATTTTGACCTTTCGAGGTCAATGACCTCTAGAGGTCATCACAGGTCAAATCCAGTTTACCTCCACATCTAGAAATGTATCTCAGGATATGTTCTACAAGTGGTAGAAATAGCATGCTTTTATCATAAAATGCACCATACACTGTAGGTTATCTTATCTGCTAAACTATATAGGCTATATAGCCAGGACACAATTATTTTGACAAATGTGTAGCGCATGTTTTTCGTCGATTTATCCGCTAATTATGAACCGATTTCCTTGAAATTTTGTACAGGCCATGTCCAAGTCATGTTCTAGCATCGGTAAAAAATTATCAAAATTATATTATTTTTTTCAAAAGTTAGACCATTTGACATGTAATAAAATTTCCGAATTAGTGTAATGGGTTTATAAAGGGACGTCATAATTTTAATTTATTACATGTCAAATGGTATTAACTTTTGAAAGACTGCATACAAGTATACGAACTTTTTACCGACGTTAGAACATGACTTGGAGATGGCCTTTACAAAATTTCATGAAAATCGGTTTATAATTGATGGAGGAATCGACGAAAAACATGCGCTACAGATTTACCAAAATCAGTGTGTCCTAGACATAGATCAGTTGGCGGCCATCTTGGAAATATGCTAATTAGACCCCCGTGGGACAATTTTTTTCAAAGTGAACATCAAAATTCTTTAAGTAGATATCCCAGGGGTGCTGAAAATGATTTTAGAATTTAGTTGTCCGGGGGGTGCACGGGAACCTATTTCTCCTACCCAACTATATGATCTATTAATGTTTTACTCTGATAAACAGTTCGTACTAAATCAATATTAAAATCCCCTAACATTATGAACTTTTTGTTCTCATTGTGACATTTTTCAAGTGTTATATCCATACACTAACGTTAGAGCCAGTCGGAGTAGTGAACCAAGTTGCTATTGGGTGGTCGATACACAAAACCAACACGAAAATTACCATTGCTAAAGTGCAGTTCAACAAACAGTGTTTCAATATTAGGCATCTCTAAATCAGTCCTTCTTTTATAAGATAATACCACCTCCGCCACTACCAACTCGGTCTCTTCTAATTATATTATGATTATCTATACAAATTTCTGAATCATCAACAGTGCTATTCAAAAATGTCTCAACGACACCATAAATATCTACTGGAAAATTCGTTTTTACATGGTATCGTATTTCGTCGAATTTCGAATAATATATATTAATAAATTTATGACATACCAGACTTAAATCTTTAGTTTTTCACACATTGAAATCTGTATAATGTTCTTTTTGTGCATTGGTTTGCTCAGTGCACATGGTGGATACATGCTTTATATCTATACAATTACTGATGACAGCCGAGTTTGTAAGCTCATGGCTGTTTAAGTCTATTGCGTACCTATGTTGTGCACTGACCGGGTCAACATTCAGACGCGGATTTTATGGTGTCCGTTGTTAAAAGGAAAAGCTTGAAAAAGTCCACCTATGTTTCTAGCCAATTTAATTTTGCCATGGTAATTCAGATGAAGTCCGTCCCCTTTCAGGTGGTTGAATCCAATGTTAGTATTGTCCATGAATGAAAAGTCCTTGTTCCTAGAATTTCTCTCCGGGACAGCGTTTATTGTCTTTATGTGACTATTTAGGTCAGGCCTGTCACTCCTGGTGATTAGACCTGAAACCACTATCTGGGTAAAACCAAAAATTGGGGTAACTTTGTAGCATCAAAAATGGCAGTGAGGTGACCATCAAAGAGGAGGAAAACTACTTTATAGGTTTGGTGCACTGATCCCAATAGAGCATGAAAAAGCCACTGGCTGCGCTAGAAATTTTTTTTTTGCTTCAAAAAATCATTTTAAAAAAGTTGCAGCATTCCACTTACTACTCCGTTACCAAAATCAAACCATTTAAAAAATTCTGTTACTTTGCTTAGCTTGACATCACACTTTTAAACGTGATATCCTTATTGGAGCATAATACTAAACAATCGTACATCAGACCTGCTAAAAATTAAAAAAAAAATTGATGGGATGAACAAAAATCTTTATTTCATCTCCGTTACCAAGCCAAAAAATACTCAACTCCGTTACCAAATGTTTGGCTCGACATAAATATAAACTGTATATTTTCTTATCATAACATCGATCACAAATGGGTGCTCTATTAATATGGGGACAACGAGCCATGTTTTAAAAGACTATATCATCAATCATTATGTCTGTAAAACCCATAAAATTTGACAATTCACCACTCCGTTCCCTTTTCTTGGTAACGGAGTAGAGTGGAACGGAGTAGTAAAATTAAAAGTATTCTAGGGATTAATGAAAAGATCTGGGCAATAATTCAAAAATATATCATACGGGTGCAAATAGTCCCCATAGCAACTGTTGTAGGCATACAATCATAAAACCCAACTCGTTTTTATACCCACAAGGCTAGGAACGGAGTAGTAAAAACAAAAGTATATTTTCTAACTTTTTGGTAATACCTGTTTCGAATAACTTGTCACTCAACAATATTAATTCTTTCAAGGTGAAAAACTCGTATAAGGCCCTTTAGTGTGTCAAACTACACTTGCTATAATTTTAGTTCATGATTATTCACTTGATGGGGCATGCTACAATAATGGTAACGGAGTAGAGTGCAAATGTGGGGACATGTATATTCATCAAAATTATTTATATCGATATCAATTTTAAGTCGAATTTTGATCATTGATTAGTTAAAGTGAACAATGTCTAGCCATGAAATGTAATTGTTAGAATTATATTGTGATTTTGTATCCTACAGTGAAGTTTTAAATAGTGGAATTTTCCCTGGGGACATGCCATTTTCCACGTTTCCATGACATAGAGCTCTTATAAAACCATATATATATATTTTTTTTTACAAAAAATCCAAACATTATTAAGTAGTAATGCCTAAACGTGAAGTTGCACCATTTATTTTTAATATTATTATATTTAAATCAAAATGCGGACTTTTAAGTCCTGGGGACACTAATTTTATGTAAAGTTACCCCAATTTTTGGTTTTACCCATCTTCGTTGAAGGGCTTGCTCTCTGACATACTCTCACAAGGTGTTCAATTTTGCTAATAACAGCCCTTGGTCGTTCTCCGCAAGCTAGATTGTTATTACCACGCATCAGCGTAACAACATCAGGTTTGCCAGTTACCAAAATAATTATATCCTTTGCACTTTTTTCTGAATCTTAAGCTTTGGCTGATGGGTGTACCAAGCCGAAACAATCAATATGACCTGCGTTATTTGTATGAACTTCACGTGCTACTCCTCTTCCCATAAAGCTGCTGATGATGATAGCACGTGTTGGTTTATTGTCTGTGTTCTTGTTGTCAATCTTTACATCTGTGTTTTTCATTTCGTTGTCCTTGGAATGTATGGTTTTACGAGTTTCTGCAGCGTTTGTTGTTTTCTTAGCAGAGGATTGTACATCCTTGGATGATGTGACATTGGCGGATGGGATGATTTTGTCGTCTACATTAACATCTGATGAGGGGTGTGTTAGCTGTGATTCTAGGAATTTGTTCCTTTTAAGTAGTTCTTTGGCAAAATCCTTTTGTAACTGATCCTTTAATCTTGCCATTTCTTTATTGAGTTCTTGGATTATGACACTGGATACGTGGCATCCCTCACAATAACTGGTAACGTCCTCTGTAGTGTCATCGCTACGGCTGCCTTGAACTTTGTCATATTCAATGTCGCTCAATTGTTGTACCATATCACAAAACACCTCTAAGTCTTTTAATTCGGTCTGACGAGCTTCTACTGAGCTGACACTGTCATCAGTAGAGAAATTCAAATCTGGTGGTGTATCGATCACGGCAGTGCCCGCTGGCATACTGACCATAGGCTGTGGTACATCACGTCTAGGTTGG
The DNA here is from genome assembly GCA_964017125.1 of Flabesymbios commensalis. NCBI lineage: Eukaryota > Metazoa > Annelida > Polychaeta > Terebellida > Flabelligeridae > Flabesymbios > Flabesymbios commensalis. The sequence goes on along the minus strand of OZ024909.1, from coordinate 56,566,439 downwards.
GTTTTACGAGGAGGAATTGGCGTCACTCGTGGTTGTGGTGTTTTTTGTCTTGGTCTGGAATCATTCAGTGATTGATCTATTGCCTGATGGTCCTCATCTGCCAGAGAGCGTACACTTTTCAAATCAGTCTCTGTCCACTTCACAAAGTCTGTACCTTGAATCAAAACAACGCCAGTTTTGTAGACAAAGACAGTGACCAGGTATTAGTCTGTGTTGCTTGAATAGTTGCCTTTCACCAATAGCTGATCTCCATTCTCAGAAGGTCTAAAACGAGGCATCTGGCAGTGTGTATATTGTTGATATAGATTGATATGATGTTGGAGTAGGGCATTTTTCCACAATACTGGTCTCTCTGTACAAAACTTGGCGTTGGTAGGTTCGCCTTCCAGAGCCAGAATGCCGGAGCCATCTACATCCTCATACTTGTAATCATAATAAACATGCTCTGGTTGTTTCTTCATTTCCGCTGTATTTTTGTGCAGTTTTTTCCTGGTTTTAGGTCTGGTTGTAGGCCTAGTTGTGGGATCTGGGCTGTACAGAAAATCAACATCCCGGGTCTGTTTTGAATCCTTCGATCTGGTTTGCATTGTCACACTATTGTTTGATACCCGGCCTTGGACAATGAAGATTTGGCTTTATTTTTTCTTTATAAAATAATAACAACAACCAAAAATCACCCGGCCACGACCGTATTCTATGATACAATAAATGCTGTAATATAATACCCGGCCTTGGACAATGAAGATTTGGCTTTATTGTTGCTGTATAAAATAATAACAACAACCAAAAATCACCCGGTCACGACGGTATTCTATAATATAATAAATGCTGTAATATAATACCCGGCCTTGGACAATGAATATTTGGCTTTATTGTTGTTATATAGAAAAACTTGAGCCTGACGGCACTGAAGTGAGCTTGTGCCGGGCTTAAGGGTCATTGTTTTAACCCTTTATCAGCCGGTGTCACATATATTTATTTTTTATTAGCACATTAAGTAACACATTTGTTAAAAATAAAATGTGACATCAGCCAGCAACATTTGAAAACAGTTGACCTCCATTTTGTCATATCTGAATAATTTTCACTCACTTGAAGCTGTGGATCGCGTCAGCGAGACACAATTTCAGGTGGGTGAAAATTCAGATTGAATAATTTGGCGGTTAAAGGGTTAAGAAAAGCTAAGATGCAGCTGTTTCACAATTAAGCAGCAAATATATTGGTCTAAATGAGGTGTTGAATCCGACAGTAGTTATGCTGTATCTCATGTCTGACTGTCGTCAGCTCAATGTTGTTTTCAATGTTTAGTTGGGGAGGAGGGGTGGGTGGGTGGTGGTCATGCGTTGCACGTGCAAAGTTGTGAATTCCCGGCTGAACGAGCCATAGAGTGCACAGGGTTAGCCTTGATCTGTCACATCTATTTTTTACACCTCAAGTCGACACCTGTATTGATAGACTGCACATTGATTTCAGTGCGCATAATAAACTCCTGATAAATACGCCCCCCAACTGCGTCTTGTGTTTATTAGTAGGCCTATATCCGGTCTATTAGGGATAATCGGGTAGGCCTACCCTAATGGAAATAGGTCAAATTTGTGAAACTCAATGACCTCGCCCTCCTTTGTTTTCACCGAGCTGGCTAATACAATGAAGTATGAGGGATGGTTCTTATATAACCTTGTTTTCACCGAGTGACGTCACTGCGTTTTACAGAATAAAGTATGGGGGAGGGAGTGCTATATAACCTTGTTTTCACCGAGTGACGTCACTGCGTTTCACAGCTAGCTACTCCCTGTGTGACCCTGTGTACGTGCAGTTCATTATTCAAAGCCGATCTAATAAACATAAACTGTTTATATTAACCTGACAGTTTGGGTGGTATAGGCATATATGTTACTAGGCATACCCCAGTCAATGGCAGGTAGGGGAAGGTACAAAAAAACGTGTCTAGCAAACAATTTAGTAGCCTAGGCACATTGCATGCTAGTAAGCCGACTGCTATTTGCTCAGATGTGATGGCAGTGTGTAGTGTTCAGATTAAAATAACTGAGTCAGGAGACAAATTAACTATTTCCACTGCCACAGTCGTTGAGTCAATGTTGATTTAATGCTATAGACCAGCGTAATAACAGTGTTAGAATGCAGGACAACATTAATTAGACTCACTATAATAAAACTCACTATAATAGAACTCACAACTCGATAAGCCTAGATATATTGAGATTGCAAAGTTATCGATATAATTAGCGAGTTATTAACTTGATGTTGAGTTGATAACAATAATATATATAATTTATAAGCCTAATTTATATGTCACTTCTGGGGCTTCGCATATGGCTATAAGATTCATTAAGCATAGCAGGATTAGGCTATGCATTGCCTGAGGGGTAGTTTTAAAGTTTTCAGAACGCATTTAGACTGTAGGCACCAGTAGGCCATAGGCCTAAGTTTTTACTACAAATGAATTGTTTTTTTTTTGCTGGTTTAATGTTAGATCATCGCCTATGAAGCTCGCCCAACATTAATGCAACATCGAGTGAATGTTTGTTTTGTTGGGCAGTGAGTGGCCAATAGGAATATTATCCCAGCTAACACGCGACGTTGATCAATGGCTGGTTTACTGTTGGGCCTCCGTTTGCAACGCTGACCTAACATTATGCCAAGAATGGCTATACGTCTTGTGTTTTGTGGGATATAGGCCCCATACATGTGTATTGGCAGGTCAGTAAAGACAAGACGATGAATCAAAGTTGTCTAAACGTTGGTCCAACGTCGTAGATTCAACGTCACCTTGTGTCAGCTGAGTGTTGTTGTGTACATGTCTCTGGGACAGACTGACCATACAGGCAAACACGCATACCGCTGGACAATCACATGCAGCCAGCGTTGTTTCAATGCTGGCACACCACCTACGATGCTGGCCCAACATTTGGCAAGCGTTGCCGTATTAGGCTTACTATTAATGACAGGTGCACTTCCCAGCCGTTGACCTACTGTTGTTTTAATGCCGGGCCGACGTCAGAGACAGAAGGCCAACATTCAAAAAACTTTGCATCATAGTAGGTCACGTGTCGTATACAGTACAGACAGGTCGGTGTTGCTGTGCTAGCGAGGCAGGTCAAAGCACTGAGGGTCAAAGTGTATTGCTGAGGTCACGTGTCACGCGTGACGTCACGAAACAAACATGGCTGACATTGATACATTACAGATAGGAATTGATGCTCATTTATATCAGTGTTCATCTGATCAGCTGAGCCAAAATCTCAAGATCTGACTTTGTGATGCAACGAAAAAAATTATTCTTAACACACACATGGAGTTAGATATGTTCCCAATTCCACAAAAGTTATTGCCATGAAATTAATCATACAGAAAACCACTCAGACCCACATTGACCGAAAAAGTAGAGCAAATGCTCTACTAATAACAAAAACCAAAAATCACCCGCCACGACGGTATTATAAAATATATTAAAAGTTGTATAGTTCACTTGGCGCCTGTACTGACGGTATATTTGTTTTCACACCTCTCCAGAGGTGTAGGTTTTACCCTGTGGGGGCAGGTATGTCAATACAGGTGAAATTGACAGGTGTGTTGACCCACGCTGACCTGACTCACACTGCTATATAGTAGATTACATACGTAACATAAATGTTTATAATATCACTTAACTGCTCACCGTCTCAGATTATAAATGTTCACAAACGAATCTATGTATTCCCATTCACTTTGAAACAGGTTGAAAATTTATGAAAGGCATATTTCAGCGTAAAATAGCTTTAACTAGAGCTGCATATAACACACGTCCCCACAGCTTTTTGCCACACAGTACATGTTGCATTTTATACTAAATTATGTCACACTTTTAGACACATTGGAAAATATTTGTTACGTGTTTTTAGAGTTTTACCTTAGTGTTACCGTGATGAATGACATGGACACTCAAGTGTCACAGTTTCTTAGTTTTTCCGCATACCTGTGAACAATTGCAACGAAAGTTTTCAAAGTGATTCTGATATGCATATTTTTTTAAAGAAACATTCCTACATGAAAATTTATATATAAAAAAACCAAAGATCTTACAATGCATTTGTGCAGTAAAATTACATTTCTTACATGTGGTATATTTGGAAAGTTTAAGAACCGCAAATAGACATTTTTTTGAGCATTTTTCCTAAACCAAAACCGATTTTTGAGTGTCGCATGAGCACAACACTTGCTCTACTATGCCTCCCTCCATGACTGAATGGATGATACATAACGCACATTATAGGTGCATGATAGTATCATAGCAGTCTCAACAGATCAAGCATTGCTAACGTTACATTGGCACCTTGCCATAAATGTTATTTTTAGCATACATTATTCTCACATTGAAAACAAAGTACAGTCGGGAAAACATGCTAACCCTTTTAGAGCCGAACTACTCGCACCACTCCTACACCCAGCCGCCAAAGGGAGGGGGGACAGAAACAAATGCTGGGTATTTTGTACTGGCCGACATAAAGAGCAGGCCTACACTACAATGCATTATAAAAAATAGAGGCCTGAAGGGACTGAATTTGTGATCAATAAAATTTGGGCTAATAATTTTTTATCCGTTCCTTTTCATTGAAAATAAATGATAATTACTTTTAGTCTCGCTTGTCAAGCATTGTGTCTCTCATTTCTCGTCATTTAAATTTCTGGAGCCTGTCTCGCATGCCTACAATGTCACGACAAGAGAAATCGCAAAGCCTGGGTTTTGGAGCATCTGTCGCATGCCTACAATGTCGCAATATCGCGACAGAAGAAATCCCAAAGCCGGGATTATGCCGAATGACTTCAATTAGGGTTCTTTGTAGTGCAGAGTATTATAGGCAGCACTGTAAGCTCCAGGCATTTGAACAGTTTGAAGCACTGTATATATGTACAACCACGATGAAAAAAAAGTCCGTCCCGACCCGGATTGAAACCTGGTACCTCCATGTTACAAGCCTCAGTTGATACGAATGAGAAATCTGGGCCGGCCCTGTCGGCACGAATTGCCAGACGACACAGCAGTGCATGGGCGGACGTCACACTTTGCACTATAGGGAGTGTAGATCTGCCCCTGTACATGATACAAATTTAGTTTATATGAAGGAAGTCACCAAGGTGAGTCTAGTCTTGAATTCCTTTGTGATTTTTTGAAGGTTTAGTTATGCCGTAATTTATCTGAAAAAACGCCCATAATCCAACAAAGAAAAATAACGCCCTCACCCTGATTTGAATATAAAACCCACGATATATCATGTAGGCAAACACTATATATATGTCTAGCTATGGTTTCACAGATATTACACATATTGTTGTCAATAATTGCCAGAAGTATCATTTCAAATTTAATGGAGAAAATTTTCAAGGCATGTCCCTTTCTGACGCCGCACATTTTGTTTTACAATAATAATGATTTAGTTATCCGGCATACTAAAGTCGACAATGATCACAAGTCTGCCTATTTAAATTTTATAGAGGTGAAAATTTTCAGGGCATATTCCCCCCTGAAACCGTTTATTTTATTCTATAATAATGGGCTAACTAAATTGTACGATTTTCCAGAAATTACGCATTTTGAAGTCTATAATTGCCACATGTCGGCTATTTTGAATTTAATAGTTAAAATTTTTCATGACATCCCTCCCTGAAACGCACCTTTTGTTCAAGAGTAACGGTCCAGCGATCTGGCACGATTATCAAGTTATTTAAAGCAGCCCCTTGGGATGACATCAATTTTCGTTTTTTAACTCCGTACTGAAGTAGTGTATCCCACGGATCATGTTTTTATATTTTTCAGAATTTTTATATTTTTACAAATATTTTTAATCAACATTTCTATGAAACCAGAAGTAACCCAAACAAACTAATTGTATACCTGAAGGACGATTGAGTGTTTTCACAGCATTGGGCCACATGCTGATGGCATCGGCCCAACGTTGTGTAGACAATCAGTGCTGCAGGCGTGTCCTCCCGTGTCCCGACTATAAGACACCAATTATCGGCGAATGCTCTGATCTTACCGTCTGATACGTGGGAAGATGTGATGGGAAGTGCTGAAAATCGCTAACTGGTTTTGTTTACATGGCAATATACGACCTGGAAATACAACTGTTTCACTCTTTTTCGGTGCTTTAAAATTGTTCTTTGACTTTTTCGTATGTACACTTAACAGCATCAATTGGTTGAATTGTGTTTTCTGGGCGGTGTCACTGCGTTGAAGCCTAATGCACATGCAGTGCATACAAGCACTCTGCTTGTCGGTGTTCAATGCCAGCTTGTGTACAGCTATTGTCGCGCAGCCGTGTGACGTCACCGAACTGACCTAATTAATCAACTAGACTGTATATACATGTAGTTCACTGGGTTGACCTGTACGCTGTTTACTGGGCCTCGCGTAATCTCCAAAGGCTGACATGGCATCACAGAAAAAACAGATATTTAACTCTGTTTATCAGGGCATCTAAATAGAAATCTCAAAGTTGGAGCTCGTAATGCAATGAAGAAAGTTTTTTTCAACAGACACATGACGTTAGATATGTTCTCAGCTCAATGAATTTACCATTATTGTCGTGGAATAAATCGACACTAAAATACATTAAGCCCAGACAACTTCGCTCTACTAATAAAATGATTGAAATCGTTTCAGGGTCCACCACACCTGCGATTCTAAATTAAATCAAAATTTTAAAAATTATTTATCAACAGACAGAAGGCAGGCAAATGCAAAAATATACATGACCCGATAAACAGACCCCACGTTTTGCCGTTTACTTTTGTAGGAACACTTAGAAATATCTGTTCTATAATTTGTCATAGGTCGTAAAAAAAAGCATTGTGTATAATTTTGAGCATTTTAATACTACCATCACTAACGGTGATCTACATAAGTTTATCTTCTTTTGATATTGATAAATATTGTGAAAGAAAAACGTTCTTCATTTAAAATTTTGTACTTGCCTGGTTTTAGTAAAAGAAAAATAACAAACACATATTAGGTTTCTAATGCTTGAAAGCTGATGATTCATTTAAATATGCATTCAAACAACGTTAGTTCCTGAAAATAAGTGTACAGTAAAGACGATCTCTTGCAAGCTCATTCAATAAATATCTGTCAATCTGTTGCAAGGCTTTCCTAAAACAAGACCCAATAACTGAAACCAGCTGGTTGACACACTTTCCACTCTTACTAAATAACTTATTCAGGTGGACTATGTGACAAACAGGTTTAATAGTCTCGAGCAATTGCATCTCGAAGCTCTTAAATCCCTCTGCGTGCTCAATTCTCAAAGATTTAGACCCCTTGGAAAATAGAATTATATCCACTTTTTTTAAAAGTGGCATCTACAATGCTGTAGTTCGAAGGGGACTATTTCCACTCCATTGAAAGTATCAACATAAGAAAACCTACCACCACTTATTATACACATATAATAAAGTTTTCCAGTACTACAGTAGTACTTACTCCTGTTAGAATGTAATTTCAAAATATGATTAGCTTGGATAAAATGGGGATAACCTTTATAATCTATTCTTTTTTTCTTATACAAGCACAAGGTTGAAATTTCGCACAAAACAAGCTATTCAATCCGTTTTAAAAGCACGCAGAGGGGTCAAGCATAATTTACCTGTTAATTCAACTGTTTATTTATCACCTTAAGGCAGCCACTACAATCATGTGACAGCCCGAAGATAAATAGAAAAATAGTAATAGACACAATGGCTAGACTATGAGTAACCCTGCTACAAATCTTGCATTCTAACATCACAGTCATATTTATAATTCTACCTGTTGATAATGTGCTGTTTATTCTTTCGAGGCATTTTCTTCCTACAGGATTATTTATAATTCAGTCATCGTAATGAATAATAAAATCACAATCCTTAACTTGCATCAATTAATGTTTTTGACAACTTATGATAATGTTACAAGTTTGCCTAAAAAACTAGCAAACACTCTTTTGCTTTTTTTGTGCATGTGATTGTAATCAACAAGATAAAAATTTCCACTTGTGTGACTATCCAGTCACTATCAGATGACCACACAAGCCTTTTCAGCAGGCTTCACCAGTGAGGCAAAAATAAAGTTGTGACTTGTATCTTAGTACAGGTCATAATACCATCAGCCATAATTTCTGTGGTAATGCTGTTTTTAAATGCATGACGATTGTGAACATACCCAACGCCCCAAAGTATCCCACTCCATAATGCCAATTTCAAGTGAATCCATTTTTCAGTCTACTTGAATGCACATGGTAAGAAATAAATCATAGCAGTGTGAACACAACACAATTGTGTGTGTGGACTGATATCACTCGCCATGCACCATGTCTCACAAAACCAACTCCAAAATCAACATAAACTCCAGCTCTCAAATGTCCAGCATAGCACATTTCATGGCACATAGTGGTCCGTCGTCGCTCAACTCAATTGTCCATTTGGTGAAGGGGGTGAGGATAAGACGCTAGCAGGATCGAAGACCAGAATAGTCACTCAAGAAGCAAGCTTCAGAATTATTAAGGGTGAGTCTACCAATTGTTATGTTCTCTCACTGCCCTGTAATATATCAAACAAAAATACATTATATTGCTGCCATTACAATGCAAAACTAGGAGACGTGTTTGATTATTATCTTATCTTTATCTTAACTTGGTACACAGTTTTGGTATACAATGGCAAGCCCAAAAGCATTAACACGGGGGGGGACGTTTATTAGGGATAATTAATATGCTATGTAGGTCCTATTGAAAATCATGTCAAAATAAAGCTTTATGGATGTGAACATCTAACTAATATTGCGTGCGAAGAGAATAAATATCTTATTCACATCATATGTCACCTTTGTCGACTTTGTTCTCTCATTTTGCTGCCTGTTTTGGTCATAGTCCACCCATCCCTGGTTTCTTCGATTATTGCGTGGTGCATAACTGCTACCACCACCGCCGCCGCCGCCATAATATCCTCCACCGCCTCCACCTCCTCGGGGACCTGCGAAGAATATAAGTGATATTATTTTTAAAATATAGTAGTTCCCTGTGAATAAACACATGCATGTACTAGCAAATAAAAATTGCTATTTTGGTGAACGGGTGATGTCTTTCTTATTCATGTTTTAAAGTAAAAAAAAAACATGGCGTTTAAGATGCTATATAGAGATGCCAGCGAGTCATTTTGAAAGTCAAGAAATGGCATTTTTAGGCAGCATGATGAATTTGAAAAGATTCGTTTGAAAATGCGGAAAACTAGCATCTAGGTAAATATATGAGGAACCCCAATTTAAAAGTTTGCCAAGATTTTGAATACCAAGTTTAACAAGATATCAGATGGCTAACATAGCCCCCGGCCCTACCCTCATGTTTGAAATTTTGCAGGGTGCATCCTTTCCTGAACATTGTTTTACAGTAATGGTTTAGTTATCTGGCACAGTTTTCCAGATATTACGTATATTTTTTTAAGTAAATAATGGCAGATAATCAGCTATTTTTAATTTAATCAAGTTGAATTTTTCCAGGGCATATCCTTCCCTGAAATGATCTAGCTATCTAGCATGGTTTGCCAGATATCACCAATTAAACTAAATAAAGATATTTTAGATGAGAGGCCATAACCTCTAAAAATCACATCCATACTCCCCTAAGATATGTGTGAGCAATATGAAAGAAATCTCCCCATGGGTGTCTTGAGATATACATCAGAAACGAAAATGCGGACAGACACCATAACCACCCCAGTATTAAAATGCCTATCAAAATGGCACTATCTCGGAAATGATAAAAAAGTGATAAGATTGCATACCCCAATATCCTCCCCTTCCTCTGCCTCCATAACCCATACCACCTCGTCCACGGAAACCACCACCTCTTCCTCTGAAACCACGGTTCCTGTTGTAGTAATTGGTGCTACCAACTCCAAATGTTTCAGTATTTAATTTCCTTTCTTCTCGCCATGATGTTCTACCGTTCATACTAAAACACAAATCATGTAAACTAAGTGTTAAGGTTTTATATTTAGGGTTTATATAAACGTAATAAAACAATTTGTATTATTATTTTGTGCGCAAGGATACAGAAAATAATAAATAAACTAGAAAGATAATGGACATAAAGTATTTATAGTTAATTGTCTTAAAAACAATTGTAAGCATAGTTAATTCCAGGTTACAACATCAACTTTCCAGTATTATAAAAAATTACAGAGGGGTTGAATGTTTGCATGAATTATGTATTCAATCCGTTAGACCATGTTGGAGCAGTAAACAAAACAAATGGCGACGACGCACGACAATATCCCTTTGACAAATTTGGACACTCACCCTTTTGATCGCTCTGTTGCCTCACAACTAATGTTATCAAAGAAAGACTTTGCCTTGTCATAGTAGACAACAGAATCATCACCTTCTTCCTCAGCCTCATCACCTGAACCAAGGCCAGCATCTTTCTCGCCATTCATAGCTTTCGGACTAGGTGGTTCATCTGTAAACAAGTAGCTGTCAATTAAATATAACAATATCCACTATATGTAATTTCATCAGTAACAGGCAATGGGAAAGAGAAAAATTAAGGAGGAGTTCCTTAACCCTTTCACCGCGGAATTATGACGTCGTAAATTGCCTGAACACTAAATTAATTATTTTTTTAACTATAAAAAGTAATTAATGAGGTCGCCAAAAGGCGACATTCGCGGTCTGCCAGGGGGTCGCCTTTTGGCGAAATCCGCGGTGAAAGGGTTAACGATTGATATCGCCAAGTAATATCTTCCTCAAATTTTATCATATAGGCAAGATTGCGGGTGTAGCACCGTAAACCGGGGCTATTTTGCCACCATATTTACATATTTTTTATCGCTGCTTTTTGAAGTGGGGATATAAAGTGTCATAAATGAGGATGATTGTGTAAGGTATTTGCATACTTAGCATAGTTTGTATTTAGGCGCTATTAATAGGATTTTTAAATAAAATGTATGGTGGCAAAATAACCCCTGCAACTGGAGCTATTTTGTCACTGTAGCCAATTTTTATCATATTTTGAGAATTAAAGCCATTTGTCAGAATCGAAATAAAACTACTTTACCATATATATATTTTTTAATTCAAAATAACATAATTGAGGAACTAATCGAATGAAAATCAAATAAACTGAACAGTCAGTGGGCATTTTTATCAATCCATTTAATATCTAAAATAAATCAGGTAAATGTACCATACAGACATAAACATGAAATATTAAGAGAAAAAGTAATTATTTTCATGAATTTCCTTTAATTTTTAAAATGAGTGCCTCAAACCTGGTATGTAAATATTTATATCGTTTTTAGGGGTCATTAAGTCTATTGGCCAAGTCTGTTTTCATATCGGACCGAAAAAGAGGCTCTGGCAGCCATTTTGAAGGGGTGACAAAAATAGCCCCGGTATGGGGTGGCAAAATCGCCCTGTTTACTTTGAAGTGCTCAAACGGGCTCAATATTTAAATTTCATCAATTATTTTTTTTATGTGATAAGGACCCTTCAAAAATCATAAATTAAAAATATAGACATTAATAAAATGGATAAATACCATTCCAGAGTTCAAATTTGTCAAATTTAGAAAAAATGCGTAAAAAATTACACTTCAGTGAAAAAAATTCTGGTGTCATAATATTTTTAAAAATTTGTGAATAGACATAAAAATGTTCCCTACAACATAGTCTAACCTATGATAATAATTATTTTTATTAACTTATGACATTTATTGAAAACCAGAGGATTTTATCAATTTTTGGAGGGAGTGGCAAAATAGCCCAGGGGGTGGCAAAATAGCCCCGGTTTACGGTACACATGGGGGGGATTTCAGCGCAGCGGTGGGATAACACAGCGCTACACCGGGCATCAGCGCTTTGGGAAGAGCACTAACCAGTGTATATTGAGAGCAGTACTAACAATAGTCTTAAACACGCATCGTGACCTTTGTGGCCCCTAATGCTTATCTGTGGGGGGGTTATTCAGCGATTTAATTTCATAATATTCTCACTCTGATTTAAGCTGTTATTCAAGTCAGTCTGGGTAGACAGGTAGATATTTATTGACAACGGAATTCTGTGCAGATTGATCAGTCATTAAAATAATATGGTAATACATTATGTTAAAAATAATATGACGCTAGATGTGTTCATTCTAGTCGTGAACATTAACTATTGTTACTATTATATTTCCACCTGTCAACTTTTGAACCATTCTATAAAGAGTAGCCAGATGCAATTTAATTATTATATTAATGTTGTGATGTAACAACGACATGTTTCTGAAGTGGGTATCGAGAAGATAACGGTTACCGCAGGTATAAACTGATCACGCTGTGTATTCAACTATCAATGTCAGCAATACCAGGAAATAGGTTGCCGCTTTAAATAAAATGTTAACTATTAACATAGCAGTGTATAGAAGCATGGTAATGTCCCAACTCATTCATTTACGGTGTTCTTGACAGATACAGATTATATTTTCTCACAAACGTAAGAGAGCAGCTTTTATGATGCTGCATTTGTTGTTGAAATGGCTATGGAAGTGAATAACAAACGTGCAACAGCTGAACATTTGATTGTAAATGAAAGGCAGGTTAGGGATTGGTGCAAGCAACAGTATGAATTACAAGGAACTAGAAAGAGTGCTGAGGCTTTGTGGAGGAAGGGACAACCTAAACATGTGGACATGGAAACTGATGAAATGGATGAAATGGATAAAAGTAAGGCTTTGCTGTAACGGGTGCAGTAGTACAGTCGCAGGCTCGGCGTATAGCTGATAGTCCTATTTTCAAGGCTTCAGCAGGCTGGTCGAGAAGTTTCAAGGTCAGTCATTGCCTGTCGACCAGACACGGTACATCAATAGGACAGAAACTGCCTTCTAGATATAAAGATAAAAATTTGTCATCAATCAAAGGCAATGACACTGCTACACACTGGGAAATATCTACAGCATGTATGAGATACCTCTTAGATTCAACATGCCTTGAAACCACACCAAATGATGATATCGGCCCAAAAACATTTCATATTAAAACGAAAAATATTTTCTTTGCAGTATAGGCCTTATTAGGCCCCTATTATTTTTTAATTCTGTGCCAGAAAAGCGATATTTTTAGGCCTGCGGTACACCACTGTGCTTACAATACATAACCAAGGAACGTTAAATAACGGATTGCTGATTAATATTGTAAATACCACTTCAAAGATACGTTATTAAAATAAAAATATTGTTATAATATTTGAGTTTGGCATTCATATATATTTTAATTCTTTTGTCGATTGTTTATATCGCAGCTATTTATAGGCCTGCGGTACACCACTGTGCTTACAATACATAAACAATGAACGTTAAATAACGGATTGCTGATTAATATTGTACATACCACTTCATAGATACGTTATTAAAATAAAAATATTGTTATAATATTTAAGTTTGGCTTTCATATATATTTTAATTTTTTTGTCGATTGTTTATACCCAGGGTTCCCCACAGAAAAAAAAATCATCTGGTTGTTCTCCCAAAAATATTAACTTAGCGCGCGCGAGCAGCTTGCCCCTTACACTGCTGCATAAAATTTGCAGCATGTGTGGTTGCCCACTAAGTAATATCTGGCAAGTTGTTTCTTAAATTCATTCGGTCGGACAGCCGGCATTTCAGGCACTGTGGTGAACCCTGTATACCGCAGCTAAATTAGCATACATACGCGTGTAAACAATGCTGGTCCACCAAAGTTAATTTAACATCCAATCAATAGGCCGGCCGCGTTTACTGGGATAACAGCACCTGGTAGAAAACTAGCATAATGTCTCAAAGCCAAAAGGCAGTAACTGTTTAAAAAGTAAATGCCTATCAGCTTTCCACGGCACTATCCCAGCCCTTCGTTTTGTACTTTTGCAGAGCCAATTAGGCTGTTATGATGATGATTTTAGCCCCATGTACACTCACAATACAGTGATTTATATTATAAAATCAAGCTACCATCTTGATATTTCATTAACATAATTACTTCATGGTGCTTTCAGCACACAAGTATGTTACAATTTATGAGTTTAACTTGGAATATAGCTCGTTTATCACTTCCTGAAATCATTTGCAGCTTGAAATTCCCAAATAAATGTACATATTAAAAAAGGGAATTATTATACTTTGCTTATAAAAAACAATTTTTTGTAGTCAAACATGAGCTTTATGCTTTTGCAAACCTGAAGAAGCGTGTACATACCAGCCACAGCAGCTGCTGTAGGTGTGTCGCTGATTGTCAGTTTTTGCTTCAACTCTTCCTCCACCTTCTCTTTGTCAAACGTAGCATTAGATCCCTCAAAATCAAAATCTCCCTTGAATTTCAGTGGAGATTCACGGGGTTTGCCGGGAGGTCCACCACCTGTCATAGGTGGCCTTCCTCCACGAGAACGAGGTGGTCGCTGGCCGCGAAATGGTGGCATACCTGTTAAAGTAAATAGATCGGTGATTTTATTTTGGCTTCTTAATGACCATATTTACAATTTTCACTTGCACTTGAAGCTGTGTCTACCTACTGCGATAAACAACTTCAAGCGGTTGGAAATTTATGTAATTTGTGAAATTTCAGTCCCAACATTTATCAAAATTTGAATATTTAAGACATATTTTACTGTTAATAACTGGTTACACAGAATGTCTACTGCAGTCGACATCAGTGCTCCAGGGTAAACAGTAAGAAAAGTACATCTTTTAAGGAACAACCTCACAAATTACTGATTGAAATGCAGCTAGTTTTCAGAAAACAGACCGCCAACGATATCACTCCCCATGATTAATAAAAGTCAGTAATGGCCTCAGAAAGTAAAAATTCTGTCATAACCAGAAAAGGCACATCTACACCTGAGGGATGTGTGTGAGCAATATGAAAACAACCCAGCAAACTCTTTCAGAGATATCGTCTGAAAAACAAACTTATCATCTGCCATCAATTAAAGCCAATAATACAACAAAATGAAGGTTAAAAATTATATTCGAAGGTCACAAGCACCAAAGGCACATCTAAACCCCCTGAGGGATGTGTGTGTGTAATATAAAAACAATCCAGCAAACGGTTTCCAAGATATCGTCCTGAAACTGAATTATCATCAGTCATTAATTAAAGTCGATAATCGCCTCAAAATCAAAGGTAAAAAATTAGGTCAACGGTCATAACCCACAAAAGGAACATCTACACCCACTAAGGGATTAGTGTGTGCAATATGAAAACAATCCAGCAAACGCTTTGCCAGATATCATACAGAAACTGATCTTATCATCTGCAATCAATTAAAGTCAAATCTAAGGTAAAAAATTAGGTCGAAGGTCATAACGTCCAAAAGGCACATCTACAGCACCCAAGGGATGTGTGTATATGTAATATTAAAGCAATCTGGCTAACTGTTTTCGAGATATCGTCCGGAAACGAAACACAGACGCACAGACCTACGGCCAGACATGGTGATGACAATATCCCCCACCCCTACTTCGTAGGCGGGGGATAAAAAGGATCATCTACACCCAGCTTAGGGCTCGACATTAAGGCTTGTCAGTTTCAGAACAGATATCCACCCTAATTGCTGATACAAAGGAAAGCAATCTCTGAGCAGCAGCCATTTTGAATTTGTTGTCCACCATTTCAAACTTGTCCAGCAGGTGTGCATAGTAAACACATTGGCTTAGTTTCATAAAAATTGAATAAAAACATGCCAGTGATTCTTACCCAATTACGTACCGTTCACTGAATTATATTTGCAGGCTTCAAAGTCCATTAAGGGCAAAATATAGGTTTTTTTATAGGTTTATTTCATAAAAATATAGGCTTTTATAGGTTTATTTGATATCAAATTTGAGTTTTTTAAAGGTTTTCCAGTGAAAAAAAAGTACCCGCCCTGTGAAAATTGATACTTTTTGCGTGTCCAGAGTCGTATAGACTACCAAATTTTGTATACCGTATAGTACGTAGTGCCAAAAATCCATACTTTTTATAGAGGTCTGTCTGTCAAAGTCATTTACCGTGCAATCAGCTTATGGTTATACATGTAGTATGGTCTTTCAAGCTTATATAGGCAAAATTAAGACAACCTTTCCCCGTAAAGGAGCTAAAGTTCAACCAGAGGAGGGCTGGAGAGTTTGAAATGGACAAATTATTTAGTGCACTTACTAAATTCTTCATACTTTGTCTGTAGTAAAATATTTCTTTGAGTTTAGGTGTGGAGGTGAATATATATATTTTTTTAAAGAAATATTTTTTCCTGTCTATATGATAAAGCTCGACGTAACATCAGGCAAGGTCCAGTAAAAAAAAATGATGCCGAGCAAAGCGAGGCTGGAAATTTTTAAAGGGATAATTTAGCTAATAAATAAGCCTAAATAATTATTTATTTCAGACTAATTTGAGAACATTAATAATATTTAAGAGCGTTTCTTTCTGAAACACTGAAAAATTAATTGACACAAAACATTCCCGCAAGTAAAATATAGTTCAACATTATGGTTTTTTGAAGCAATATCAAAATATAGGTTTTTATAGGTTATAAAGGCTATTTTTAGAAAAACATAGGTTACTTTTTCAAATAGAGGTTTTTATAAGTTTATAGGTTTTACTTTGATGCCTGTTAATTTGAAAATACGGGTGAGCATTAAAATTTGATGGCTTCATTGTTTTTTGGTGGATGACAACAGTTCAAACACTGCAGTTGAATCGAAATTAACTAGTTGTAATCTTGATGCCTGATTTTAAAAGATTTAATTTTCACCTCTTTGTGGAGGACGACCTCCCCTGAAGCCACCACGATCATGTTGCGGAGCACCTCTTTCAGGGTGTGGTGGTCTGACTTGCTGAGACATAAGAGGTGGTACATTGTGAGAGTGGCTGTGCGAGGTCTGGTTCTGGTACTGCTGATGTTGTTGCCGCCCTCGAGTACGTTCACGCCCATCATCCTTGCTATGGGACTGCTGCTGCTGTTTCTGAGAATGCCTTTCTGTAACTTGTACACTTTGATCTTGTGTGGGGGACTTCCGGTTGGGAGGAGGAGTGTGGCCACGAGAACCTGCCACAGAATAAAATGTAGCAATAATTAAATGTGAACACTTACCTTCAAATTTGTGAGGAGAGCATTTATTGATTGATGTGAAAGTAATTAAAATAATAAATAAAAAGTCCTATGAAACATGTCTATTTACAAAAATTACACAGCCAATCTGCTATTAATTGATGTAAGCCGATAGTAAAATATCACAACTTGAAAAAAAAATAAAATGTTGTTGCTGATTCTGCATAATATAACATATAGTAAAATACATGTAGTAATGGGAGATTGTTTTCTACAAACACCAGCACTAAATCGTGAAAAATTGCAGACATGTTAGTACTTCACTGCAAAAACGACATCGTAAAAATTTAAACATGTAAAACAATTGAAAGATGTAGTGTTATATATGCCAAACCAAAATTTTAGATACAACTTTTTTCACAAATTTGATTGTTGGTGCAAATTAAACCTACAAAAATTATATTATCTGACACTCTGCAGATGAAGGATACTAACATTGTTAATACTAATATAAAGTCAACATTAACATTAATTTAATCTCAAGAGAATAATTTGAAAAGAATAATTATTCAATACTTATGAATAATTATTCCCTGTTATTGAATCAATAGATCTGCAAAAAGGTCATTAAAAATGTATAGCAGAAGAAAACATAACATCACTTAATATAATTATAGTGGGTCCTTTAAAAAAATCTGGATTTACTTTATGGAAGTGAAAAAAGACTATATTCAGAATCCAGATTCACTATACTAGCCACTTTCGTGAAAAATAAGACAACATTAAAACATGTTTCATATAGATGAATTAGTGGAAATAAGGTGTGAACAGAACAGATAAAAAATATAATGCCGAACAGTTGAAAGCATTCTATTCAAAAAGGGCCACCAAAAGCCGCAGCCATAGCTAATAGACTGTAGAGCCAATGATTTTTCAGCGATTGCGGGAAACGGACAGAATTCGTGGAATAGACCCTTTGAAACGGAATTGCAGATTTCAAACGGAAACGTCATTTTACGAGCCAAATCCACTTACTTCACTGCTTTTTATTAACCCTTGACCTGCTGATCGCGGCATATGCTGTGTCTACATGTGATAGCGGCATTTTGTTGTTTCGGGAACAATGACATCATTCAGCTTGACTATTTTTAGCCATTTTTATTTAAGACAATTATGATTCCCGCTTGTACCAAAAAAGCGTGGGATCGGTTCCTGTATACGACGCATGCGCACACATTATGTAAATGAGCCGCAAATTGCCGAAATTGGCTGAGGACTCCCGAATCACAGCATGCATCGTATACTGTATAATACAACCCGGATTATAATACGTTTACTTAATGTTGGGCCGACGTTGGCTAAGGTGACTGGGGAATGACAGTACAATCAATACCGCAGCGCATGCGTTGATGAGGGGCTGGATGGGTCAGCACTTTTTCCATCGGCGATTATTTTTTATTATCGCTTGGCATTGGTAATATAGTAATTTAATGCGGTTATAATAAATGAAAAAATATGTGTTTTTTGTGTTTTGTTCTGTTGATGATTGGCAATCAGCAAAATTTTGTGCTATTTTTCAATTACAGATCTGAGTTACACTCAGTCACTGTAGTCAGTAATTTTAATCAACAAATGTAAAACAAATGTAAAAAGGAAAATCAATTTTTTTGAAAAGGAAAATCATTGGCCCCAAGACTGCCAAACCCCAGAACATAATGGACTTCACCAATACACTCGCACACCCCAAATATATTATAGCAGGTTTCAGGGCATTTACAATCTTCAAAGTCTATTTAGGCCACAATATAGATTTTTCATCACACACCTAAATCAAAGTTGAGGTACACCTCATACAATGTACTGGAATGCAGGCAACACTTAGGCCACAGTTTTTTAATTTCCTCGTTAAGGGATTTTTTTGTCCAGATTAGACTGTCGGAGGACGAAATAAAAATAAAGTTGGAGGTTGTGTACTTTTTTATTTTCATAAAAAAAATTGGGTCGGAGGACAAAAATATCAAATTAGGTTACAGCGCCATTTTCTTAAACAATGACAGTAGGCCACTCGTAAGGGATCAGGCTTAGCCAATAACACGACATCATGCATACAGCTAGCAGGAAAGTTTTCAGTTTTAGAGTGCATGTGTTTCTCGTCCTTACCACCCCAAATTAATTTTTTTGTTTTTGTTGGGAAATTGGGTAATTAATTTTTTATTATTATTTAAATACAAGATGGGTTAGGTCGGTGGAAATAAAAAACAGAATTGGGGTCGGCGGGTCTGTGAACCTTCAAACAAACGAAACAAAATTGAAAGCAGATAAGAATTGAGAGAGGAGTAGCATTTCTTGTGAATTGTGGACAGAGTGCCCTTTTTGGTCTTAATAAGGTCATTAATAATTAAAAATTTCTGAAATCCGTAAGGTAGTTTAATGCACAGGCACAAGCACTTTCAAACAAACCAAACAGAATTAAAATCGGATGAGAATTGAGGGGGAAGCATTTCTTGTCAATGGTGAACAGAGTGCCCTAATTGGATCTTAATTAGGTCCTATGCTAATTAATAATTAAAATTTCTGAAATCCAACAGGCCGTTTAATGCACAGGCACAAGCTGTTTCAAACAAACCAAACAGAAATCAGATAAGAATTGAGGGAGGATAAGCATTTCTTGTGAATGGTGGACAGAAAACAAACAGAAATCGGATAAGAATTGAGGATGGATAAACATTTCTTGTGAATGGTGGATGCCCTAATTAGGTCGTAATTAGGTCATATGTTAATTAATTATTAAAATTTCTGAAATCCGTTATTTAATGCACAGGCACAAGCTCTTTCAAACAAAATTGAAATCGGATAAAAATTGGGTGAGGAGAAGCATTTCTTGTGAATTATGGACAGAGTGCCCTAATTAGGTCATAAATTTTATTAAAATTTCTGAAATCCGCGAGGTAGTTTAATGCACAGGCACAAGCTCTTTCAAACAAACAGAATTGAAATCGGATGAGGATTGAGAACAATTTTTTGTGAATTGTGGACAGACGACGAACTCAACACGATGGCATACGCTATCTAGGCCTAAAGGCCGGATGAGCTAAAAATGAAAAAACTGTGGGCTTAGTGTTGTACAAATCGCAATCCTTGCTCATTCAAGGGGCATGATCTTCCACACACCTTCATTTTACAAACCATCAGCACTGGAATAATATCACCGTCAGTTAATTCTGGTTTAAAAAAAGATTGATTGTTCTTATTTCTACTTTTGTTACAGCAGTGTGCTTTGCAGGTGGATACTCCTTATGCTGGTTGTTGCAGATAGGACCAATTATACGACTATCGTACATCCAACCTCCCCTTCTATGAAATACTAGCTCCAGGATTCTTAGTGTAATGCTATTGTTCAGATGTGGACAGTGTATACATTTGCATTCACACAACTGATGTGCAAAATTAATAGGAGAGGATGTTATGGTGTTGCAGTAGGCAGCCGTGCAGATAACAGGTGCAAGGGACGCCAGCGCCAACCAGGAATAGCTCTGAAAGCAAGAAGTAGAGAAGCATTACCAGCTTTGATTTGCTGAGAGTTAACTTGCACACCTGCATCCATTGTTGGTGACTTGCGTGTTAGAGGAGGAGTGGGTCCACGTGAGCCTGCAAAGAAAAAAGTTACATAAATATATTAACACTCAAAGTGCTAAATTAAATAATTTTGATTTTCACTAACTTGAACTTGTGTCTCTCTACCATGATCCACAACTTCAGGTGGGTGAAAATTACTTACAAAATGTATTCTTATTATCTAGATGCATATTTTGTAATCTGTTATTATTGTGTAATGCTCACTAATGTAACACAGGACGGTTGCCAGATCAGGTATATTAAAGTCAATAATGGACGATAATCGGGTAATTTTGAATTTAATCAAGTAATATAGAACTTTTTTTTTTTATGGCATGTTCCTCTCTGAAATTGCAAATTTTGTTTTAAGTAATGGTATAGCTATCTGGCATGGTTTTCCAGATATAACTCATAAATATTAGAGTAAAAAATGGCTGCAAGTCATTTTGAATTTGATACAAGTTGCCATTTTAAAGGGTATAATCCTTCCTGAAACCGCACATTTTGTTTAAAAGTAATCATTAAGCTAATATATGGCGTGGTTTGCCAGATATCAGGAATATAAAAGGTAATTATGGCCGATAGTGGGCTATTTTAAATTTGATTGGACTTGATTTTCAGGGCTCATCTATACCTGAAAATGCACTACCGTATTTTTCGGTGTATAACCCACTACTTTTTACTCCTTGGAAGGCATAGTGCTGGCTATATTTATAACAAATGTGGGCTATATATTGTTGAAGTCCAAAATTGCATGTTTTTACTGCCACTGGCCGCGATTAACCTGCAAATAATTTACCAGAATCTTCATGTTCTTATGTGAGCACGACCATATACAAAGTCTTTGTACTAAGAGTCGAAAAAATATGAATATAAAGGTTTTAAAAAAGTTTTAAAAATTACATCAATTACCCATGTGGTATAATATAGGCTAAATTTCAAACGTACAGCCCCCCAAAAAATTGAAGTTAGTTTATATGGTCAATAATATGCCATTTTGAATTTGATCGAGTTGAAATTCTTTCAGGCCATATCACTCAGAGAAACTGTGTTATAGTAATAGTCTAGCTATCTGGCATTGATTCATCTGGTCTGGAAACGAAATGCGGACAGACAGACAGAGGAGACGCTGACTTCGTAGGGCGAGGGTTAAAATTAATATTACATTGATGATGATATTTACCTGAGCCACCTGAGGGAGCAGTATAGGATTGCTGAGCTGGAAGGCCGCTGCCTGGAGCTGGCTGAAATTGGCCATAGCCGGTTTGGAATTGGTAAGGTGGATAAGATGCTCCTGTGAATGGTCGTGAGCCTGGAGCCACCTGCTGCGTAGCACTAGCAACAGTTGTTACAGGCTGGGATGACTGAAAAAGACCATAAACTTCCAAGATAAAATATTGTAACAAGTCTTCTTTAACAAAAACATGCAACTTGATTACTACACAGTTTGTTTTGCTTTCTTACTACCGTACCGGTATATATAATATATATCACAGAATTGTAAAAAACTCCTACATGCTTCATACAATTAACAGTTGATGAAATTCAAAGACTTCCAGGGTTTTCAAGGCCAAATATCCCCATTTTCATGGTCCTACCATGAATATAAAGTAAGGAATCATGACCAAAACCTTGACAATTTTGGGTGAAATTTTTTTATTCCATATGATTTTCAACTTCATTCTGCCTTACGAGCAAAATAGTAATAATAACGAGAACATTTTAATCAATATTTTAAAAACTTTGATAAAATGAGCCACAATATATTTCACTAAAGAACAACTCAAACCCAAGGATTTCAAGATATTTTTCTCAAATTCAAGGCTTTTCAGGGCCTTGAAAACTAAATCAATCAATGCTAATCAATTAATGCTAATCAATGCTAATTGATTAGCAAAATATCTATACATCAATGACAAGGATGGCTAGCAAGTTACAACTTAGATTCATGAGAAAAATGCTATTCAATAATTTTCAAATAAATTTTTCCCTGACAAGGAATGTTTCAGTTGGGAGGGGGGGGGGGGGGTTAAATTTTAGTGCTAAGAAATAGAATCTATGGGTTATTTTAACTGAATATGACCCCATATGTATATGCACAAATATAGTGTCACATGCATTTTATGCTACGTCTAATGTGAAAAAAAAACATTATTGGGACCGAAAGTTTAGGGTTTTTAAAACGTACCTTCACGATGGCTGGATCTTGAGGGAGTGAGGACTGAGTAAGAGGAGCTTGGGGCTTTGGAGGTTCACACACATGAAGATCTTTAATGTCACTTCCCCGAAAAATGATGTATTCGAACACCTCATCTCTAGGTGGTACAGGATGCTCTGTAGGCCGATCCTCTGTGCCAAACGATCTAACTGAAAATAAAAAAAATGCAAATTTATAGCATAGGGGTCAAACTTTAGAACTATACAATATTTTTTTACGTAATGCCTAACATTTTTTTACTAAAAAATAGGGTTTACAATATTTCATACAAATCGCTTGAGAATTGACTGACTGGATACCGGTACCAAAAAGCTAACTGTCCTTTTGGACCATCCTCCTCCGTTGGACAGACTCAGGGCTCGTAATTTGACAAAATTTCCACTTTTCCAGTCGGACAACTGGCTAAAAAACAGACTAGTCCTTCCCAAAAATATCACTTGTCCTTCTTAATAATTGTCAAGCAGGGGCACTCATCCGATAGGACAAGCTCAGTGAAACCTAACTCGTCCTTCCAAGATTGTTGGTCGTATCGGACAGGGCCAATTTCGAGCCCTGAGACTATAGACCCTAAAGGCTGTAGTGTAGGCTAGGGCCTAGACCCAAGCTTTTGTCGCTAGACTTCAGTGTTTTTATCACTGGTTGTGGGTATGGTGGGACCATGTATTTATTATATGGTGATGTTTACCTGTACTTTTTTCATTGAATAAAGCTATCTATCTCCATGGTTTATTTGATACAAACATTTCAGTTTTGTATGTATTTTCTCTCTGATCATGATAACATTTTTTAACCTTCCCCCACTGCATGACTGGCAGATCGAAGTATGTACTGGTACTTTCTTTGAAGGACGTATACTGTAATTCTGGAAATATAGGCTGTCGTTTATTTTGCAAAACTTCCTATTAGGTCTAGAAGGCTAGACATGTGACTTAGACTAGTGGTCTTTGAGTCGCCGCTGTACCCCGAGTTGCCATGTGAATTCAACTGCTTCGTTCTCTTTAAAGATAGCTAACTGACTGATTTTGAATTATAATGGCTTTTAATATCAGTTGTTCATCAGGGGCAATTCCATAAATTCATCAACCACATTACTAAAATTAAAAAAGTGAGTGATCAATAAAAATGATGTTCCATTTCTCAAGATGTTTCTTCTATTGGTAGGCCTACCACTTCTTGTTTCAAGAAAAAAGCTAACAAAAAAAATGGGATAATTTTAAAGAGATAGAATTATTATGTATAAAAAGTGTGAAAAATATGATATATATTCACTGGGAGGGAACTACATTAAAAAATGTATTAAATAATCTCAGGCTATTTTATATTTTTAACAAATATGCATGTCTTGACAAAAACCCCGGAAATTTTACTTGATATTGTGACAAAAAGGGATTTTTTGAAATTTCGAAGTAAGTCCTTATCGATACTTTACGTCCAACACCGAAAAACATCATATTTCTATTGTGTGCTTGATGCTTTGCCCGGATATATTCCATACCTTAGCTGTAAAGCTAGAAAGCTACCATGAACATTTTAATGTGGTCACATATTCTTAGTAGTATTTTAAATCTCAGGAAACAATTGAGTAAAAAATTTACGTCCAACACCGAAATTAGGTTTACATCCGACACCATATGGGGATCACTCAAAAAGATGATCAGCTGGTTCATTTATTTGTTTTTGCAAATGAAAAAATTTGCTGGAAGGGTCTAAGGATCATAATCCTATTAATTTAAATTCATCCTAGCTATTAGTTAGGTCAATGACATGAATAAACCCACTAACTTCATTCCGGTTTATTCTCAGAATTGCGTTAGCCTACATGTCAAATGGTTTAACTTTTGACATGCATTCAAATAGGATTTCGCGAAATTTTCAGGGTTGTTGCCAGTTGACTATAGGTCATACGCCCAATATCGCGAACCAGGTTTTTCTGCATTTAAAAAATATTTACTCGTTAAATTTTTTTTTTTTCACTTCTATTCAACTCACTAAAATGTCCAGCGATCTCCAGGTATAATTTTTGTTTGAAAATTATTTTGACTTGCAAAATCCTTTCTTTGTTATGTATACCAATATTCTCGAAGTTCACGTAATATCGCCTACCGCTCTCAGGGCTAGACAATAAATGTTTGGACCTTCTTGTCCGAAGGGCAAGAAGAATTTTGGGGTATTTGCCCCCAAATTTATCTTTTGCCCGACTTGCCACTGACATGCGTTGTCTGTTATAATAGTCATTGAAATTTGAAATGCTGCAAATTGAAGCTATTGCCCAGGAGGCCACTGTCTGTAATTTTTTACTTGGCCCTATCTAAAATTGGTCGACTCAGGCAATCGGGCAACCGTTAGTGTCAAGCCCCGACCCTAATGATGAATGACTTGCACCTGGCTGTCATCATACAATACATGATAAAGAAAGGATAAGATGATACAAAGTATTTTTTGCAGAAAAATTGTCGGAAATAGTCGCCGCATAACTTGCAAAGTAGAATGGATTGGAAAAAAATAAAATTTAGTCACCAAATATTTTATAAACGGCCAAAAACCTGGTTCGCGATATTGGGCGTACGACAAGTTATAGGCCTAGTCTAACGTTACACTAGATGCTAATGCTTTTAAGTTTTATACAAAATTTCGTGACAATCCCTTGAGAAATGACTGAAGAGACTGACTGGATACAGAAAAGCTCACTTTCAATTTGATCATCATGGCATCAACCACCAGCAACAGACTGTAGGCTTTATAGTCTAATTAATTAAATTCTTTTAGCGCTGGGACAGTCTTCATCTGTTCATACGTCAGAATGAATGACGTCCACTCTACAGTAGCCTAGTCTACAGTCTACAGAAGTCAAATTCTGAATTATAAAGAATGTCAAGTAGTCTATGACCTGGTCTAGCAAAACATCATAAACAACAGCAACGGAGTACAGACTCTAATCCTAGACATAGACTAGGCCTACATGAACTGCAACCTGTCAAATCAACAAAACTCTCAAAAAAGTCAGCATGAGATTGAGACAAAAACATTCCACTTTCAACTTTAAAGTTTAAAGGGACTGGCCCACGCTAAAGTCATCAAAAAATCGGTGATTTTATTTTGGGTTCTTAATATGACCATATGATGTAAACATGTACATAGACTAGAACTGCAAATTTTTATAATTTTTGTGCTGCGCATTCACCAGTTAGGCTAGATATAGAGACGAAATTCCTGATTTGTAATTATTGACAACCATGTCAAAAATAGGAAATGCGGGAATTTCGTCTCTATATCTAGCCTAACTGGTGAATGCGCAGCACAAAAATTATAAAAATTTGTAGTTCTAGTCTATGTACATGTTTACATCATATGGTCATATTAAGAACCCGAAATAAAATCACCGATTTTTTTATGATTTTAGCGTGGGCCAGTCCCTTTAAGAACAAACAGTCTATTCCGATGTCAATTTTAAGGATTTCCTAAATAATTCTCACTTTAACAGAGGTGTCATATAATACAAATAAATAATACGGTAGGTCAATTATTCCGACACATTGAAATTCTATTGTGCGAGTTATAATTCTATATCATTACAAGAGAAATATAGCTGCAAAAGAAGTGGGTTTTCGTGACCCACCTTTGGCCAGAGCAACAGTCGATTCATTGGCATCAATAGTGTACAAAATGCCTTCATAACGTATTTCAGCCTTGGAAATAAGGCTGATTTTACTTCCTAAATAAGGTATTCCCCCGCTCATAATGCTTATGAGTGTGGGGACGATCAACTTGAGAGGATGACGAGCGATATGTGGCCCTGTCACAAATTTCAACGACCTCACAAATGGCGGAGATGCAGCGTTCTTGATGCAGGCATAAACCCTAGAGGGCGCCTGTTCCTGATTTCCCACAATGCGTTTACGGCGCATGCGTACTTCATTCTGATATTTGCTAGCTCGGAAAATGGCGACGGCGTCTAACCCGTTGGATGAGATTCTCAATTCAGCGGTCGATGAGAGTGCAATCTTCGCTTTAGTTGGGTCGCTTGAGAGTCAGTTGGCTTCACCAACTCATAAAGACAACTCGCACCAAAATACAAGCACAACTGTCAACAGCAATCATGTTGGAAACACATCTTCATCTGGAATACCCAATGTTGGGATTTCCAGTCACACACAAGCCATGCAAGCAGCAGGCCACGCGCCACCGATGGTGGTTCCCAGCCCCAAACAAGGGTCGCCACAAACTCTGCCCACTGTCTTGACTAACAGTATTAATGGGGAGAAAGCGCAATCACCCTTAATTCCTGTTAATACTTCTGTCACAAATTCCCTGGGTATGCACAATATTAATATTGGCCTTCCAATGCGTTCTCATACAGTGTCCAGTCCGTTGTTGACACAAAGTCATGAAGTAAATATTCCAAGCAATAGCAATGTATTAACTCATTTGGCAACAGGTTCCCCAGGTCCTGTTGTTAGTGTTGGTTCCACGAATACTGGTACTGTTGTGTTTACGACTGTGAATAGTATATGTGCTTCTGGGACAAGAACAACTTCAGTTACCACGAGTGGCATTGCTTCTGGTGGATTAGCGATACCCGGAACAACGTTACATAATTTTACTAATGTTAATCCCTCCTCGCAACCTTTTACGGGAGCACAAACTGTAGTGTCGGGTCAATTCGCTAATTTAGGGACAGTCGTACAACAAACTGGGAGAAGCGATGTTAAACCCGTTATGGTGAATGTGATGAACAATCCTACCACAAACTCATCTAAGCAGCCTCATTATGTCATAAAAAATGAACCTCAGGTATCAGCGAGAGGCAGTCCCATGCAGCAACTCAAAGTGGAACCAAAATTTGTGACACAAATCCAATCTCCAGTCTCATCGCATGTGGTTGGGCAAACTTGTGTAACCACTGCCTTAAAGTCCAGTACCGTGGTACCAGGTACAACTAGTGTGATAGCTATTACCAAGACCACAACTGCAGCAACAGCGCAAGCAGTGACTGTTCTGCGACTTCCTACATCGATACCAGCGAGCACCCCACAGGCAACACAGTTTTTGAACATGAACAATACAAATGTCAGACAAACTGCTCCTGTGAACCAAAAAATGTTGGCACCTCGTGTAGTTGGTCCACAAACAATACGAGTAGCGCAACCTGTTATGCCTCGTCAACAGGTACGAGTTTTTTTCGTTTGTGTTGTTCACAAAATACTATGTAACATCCTTGTGCTCCACGATTACAAATCTGGTTTTATCTCGTATGCATTTACAGACTTATGACATATTCATTGCTTTAAATTTCCTAAATTATTTCTTCTGTTTCATTATTTATTTGAATGCGTTTGTGTTTGATACTAATAATATAAAGAGTACTGTAATTTCACATAAATTTTTAAGAAATTTTCACACACTTGAATTTTTTATTGCTACGATGTTATGGCTGAAGTGTGTGAAAATTTAAAATGAACAGAATGTACCACTTTTTAAATTGAGATTATCAGTTTGAGTTTCAGATTGCTGTCTCATAATAAATAATCTGCCTATTTTTTCAGGCAGTGGCTAATCATAAGAGATTCTTTGTAAGTAACTCTATGGACAGCCTTGTTTACAGAATGACAGGCTCCCATTCACTACCATTATAACTCTGCTATGACTAGCCACTCTGATTTTTTATGCACCCATATTTATTAAAAGGTAGAGTGGAATTGCAGATAATTATTATGTCAATAATTTGTTGATTGTAACTATAAATTGGGTAGAGAAGTGAAGGTATGTTTTTTTATACGCTAAGTTATACATGATCGGGAGAAAACAGGGTATCAAAACTCAACTGGCACCAACTGGGAAAAATTTGTTCAGTATCGCATAGAAAAATGCTACGCGATTCTGTCCATTCGCTAATCAAATTTATAATTGATTAGCAAAATATTTATACATCAATTTATAAGGATTTCTAGCAAGTTACAACTTAGATGAGAAAAATGCTATTCAATAATTTCCAAACAAATTTTCCCGTGACCAACCATGTGAGCCACAGAGGGTGTCTGGTAGACTACCCCAGAAATTTTATCATATAAAAATTAGGTTTGGTTTAGTTAATATTTACGAGTGGAATTTGATTTCAATACATTTAAGAACAGACTTAAAAGGGGGGGGCATTTATAAAAAAATATTGGGACACCCCCCCCCCCCCCCAAAAAAAAAAAAAAAAAAAACATCTGCACAATATGATTCTGGGTCCGCCCCTATAATTAATACACAATCGGAAATATTTAATCATAATTAGATTACATATTTATAATTAATTAAAATAAATAATGCAAAAACAACCACCAATTAACAAAATTTCCACCTTCAAATATAATATAAAATACATACTCCATTAAACGCCCGGGGCGGTAATTAGAAACTCCTGAGATTACTCCCGGGATGTGCGCTTATTGGAGTAGTTTCTTAATGATCATATAGTGTATTTTCAAATAATATTTGTATTTATTATCTAGAATAAATACGGTATACATGTAGGCCTACATGTCTTGAATTCATCTTATAACAATGAATTAAATAATCAGTGTTCTGCATGCTTAGTTAATGTGACAGGAATACAAGAGTGACTAGAGTGACTCATTTCAATCTCTGACAGTTTCATAAAATCTCATAGAGTTTAAATTTCTTCATTTACCAATTTAAGAAACTTGTCCGATCAGAAATGTCAACTAGATGGCCAACTTGCCTGAATTATCATTTTACTTGCCCCAGACAAGCCTTAAAGTTGAGCCCTGCTTATGAAATGTTTACAGCGCTTGTACCATACCACAGCTTTTATTAAATTCAGTGACATTTAATTTGGGACATTGAGCCAATGCTAGTTTAATGTTGGTCAACTGCCTGCGATGCCATCCCAACCTTAAATCAGCATTTTATCAAAGTCCCGTGTTTGCTGTGATTGTACTAGGTAGGATTTGGGTTTAACCCTTTCACCACTGAAGCCCGTTTTTAAGTGCTGAATGCCATAGCATTCAGCACTTAAAAACGGGCTCCAGTGGTGAAAGGGTTAAGGGTGTTAAGCAAAATTGTCATGGTGTGTATTTACTGTGCCTTATACATGTTATATTTTGATGGATTTTCACAGTGAGTGATGGAAATTATAGGGTGTGTTCAGGTTAACCCTTAACATGCTTGAAGCGCTGAATTTTTTTCGTTTAAAACATGGAGACTGAAGGGTTTTTTCAATTTGAAATCATCATAAATGTCTTAGTTATGTCTTATTTGAATACCTATGTTATGGGTCTACGACCATTATTATTTTTACTCTTTCAGTGCGGGGACCGACTTAAGACTTCTGACGTCTACACTCTACAGATGTCAGATTCTGACGACTAAATTCGATCCTCCTGCTGTAGGGGTTTAAAACTCTAATGGTGTTGTAGAGGGTTTGCTGTATCATGTTCTGTGGCAATTAGGTAAATTATAATTTTGTTTGTTTTATAGAACACTGTAACATTACAGCCAGCATCAGTTCCTTCACCAGCCCAGGGCACGATGTTTGTGCGTAATGCACAGGGTCAGCTGGTGTTGGTGTCCAGCCATCATCCGATGCCATCACAACAGATGACAAAGGTTGTAAACCAGCATCCATCATCACAACCCTACAAATTACAGCCAGTCAAGGTGAGAGCTTCATTCAAGATTTTTATATCTGTGTCAAATGTCCCACAGCAACTGACACATGTCTATGAAACTTTTTCCAATTTAAAGAAATAATCATCCAAGTGCTCTCTTTCTAACATTGGGAATGAAATTTAATGTAATTTATAAAAAGTCACTTTAGAAGTAACTGCTTTACATTGAGTTGATATATACCGTACCGAGTTGTAAATACATGTACATAACAGGGAAAAATTTGTTCAGTATCGCTTAGAAAAATGTTATGCAATTCTGCCAATTTGATAATCAAACTTGTAATTGATTAGCAAAATATTTATACTTCAATGATAAGGATGTCTAGCAAGTTACAACTTGGAAGACAGAATTGCTAATGATTAATTTTCAAACAAATTTTTCCCTGCACAATAGTTAATACATTGGTCTTATTTAATATTTTTTTATGTCAGCATGAAGTCAGAGGAGTAGCTACATCGGCAGCCGTGACACCTCATTCTCATCAGCAAGTCACAGCGTCTCCACATGGTAATCAGCCAGTGGCAATCAGACCACAAGGGCATTTAAATCAGATGGGAACATCTGTTCGAGGGCAGATGAATGCTGGGATAAGAACATCTACAGCAAATGTACGAGGTGTGGTGCCTAGATCACCAGTGGCTTCAGCCCCACAGCTGGCAGGGGTTGTCCAACAAGCCACACAGCCTGCAACCTCGACTAGTAAGTATCATATTTAATTTAGCTCCCATTACCTCCCAATATGTGCAGAGATACTTTCGGTGTAAATTCACAATGAGCATATTCATGAATATGTTTTTATATTTAAAATGAAGATATTGTGTATTGAGAAAAAAAGTTACGTATGATTTTTCACTTGATACTTTGGAGAAAGTTTTTTGCAAAATTTATCTAAAATGTACTGACATAAACTAGTCAGTCTTGTTCATTGAATTTCATTAAACACACAGTATGTACTCCCAGTCATGACCTCTTTCCTATGTGGCAGTTTTCAATTTATATTAGAATCACCACCATGAACATGATGAAAATGCAAAACCTAATGACGCCTGTATAGGTTTCCAAAATTACATTAAATGTCTGGAATTTATTTTAAACAAAATCTGCATGCACCATATGATAATCTGGTGGGTTTTTCAGTAAAGAATCTTCTCAGCCAAAGAACTATTGAATTTTTTTGTCGATCCTATTTTTCAGCAGCTGTGTCTAAAGAAATAAAGATGTAATTGGTCCACACGTGTGGAATTTTCCTGTAATCATCACATTTTAATATTCATAGATTTTTTTATGTTGAAAATATGTTATTCATGGTTCCAAGAATCAATAAGATGGTAGTAAAATGTACTAACTTTGGATCAAAGTTTGAAACTTATGTCGTTTCGACTTACTTCGGCAAGGCTATATCACAAACTGATGTCCTGGCAGTGAAATGGCTCAGACATCGGCGGAATGAGAACTAGATTGCCATTTATAGACGCAAAGTTAAGGAGGCCATCCACATACGCCAACGCGCCACACTATGAACAGGGACTAAGGCTACCAGCTACCACCCATCTACGACTAGATCATTCCGCCGATGTCTGAGCCATTTTACCGCCAGGACATCAGTATGGGATCAAGGCTTGCCGTAGCAAGTCGAAACGTCATAAGTTTCAATCTTTGTTTCAAAGTTAGTACATTTTACTACTATTTTAATTTTTTTTTAGTTGTATATAAGATTAAAATAAAGCCACAACGCTGTTACAGTGTATTTGAAGTGTGAGTTGGTGCAGTTTATTCATACACACAGCCATGATAGCTATTCTGATTAATCGTCAGATAGTACAGAATTTAAAATGACTGCTCTGAATGAATGGGTGACATCACAATACCATTGTATTTTTGTGTTCTTTGATACCGCGTTATGGGTAGCTTATTGCGGTTAACATGATAAGTGATATAAATAGGTCATGAAACGCTGTATTCAGATGTGTCAGGATAACGCGGTACCGGTAGTTAGATCTGTGAATATGATTGCGGTGAGAAGCATACCATATAGTAAGTGCTGTTTGGGTACCAGGGTGGTACTGCTACTGGCATTTTGAAATTTGTGTCAGTTCATATTTATACGGGAAATAATGTGTGATATTTCAGAGAGGTCATCTTTTGATATTTTAAAAGCAGAAAGATGGCTGATGCCTGGTATCCCTTTTCACCGCAATCATATTCACAAATCTACCTGACTACATGTGTACTTCCACACTTTATTAGGAACCCTGCATATAAATGTAGTGAAGTGTTAAATTCAACTAAATTACCAGGGAGACATTATATTTTAAATTGTAAGACTAAATCTGTTCTGTTCAGCTCAACAAGTACTTCTCAATCATCAGAGTATGCAAGAAAATGTGAAAAAATGCAAGAATTTCCTGTCTACTTTAATCAAGTTGGCATCTAGTCAACCTAAGAGCACTGTGCAGAATGTTCGCAAACTTATTCAGGATCTTATAGTGAGTATTATAGTCACCTTATTGATGTTACATGTGAATGTGTGTGAGAAAGGCTTGCAATCGCAATTTTCTCTGAAATATTTGTTGGACTGATTGCATTAGATTAAATTTGACATGACTGAGGTATTTGAAGACAATATATTGAAAAAACCAACATTTTTTTTACTATAATATTTAACGAAAAATCTCTTTAAGCTTGCCAGGTGCATCTCCTGAATTCTGAAGCATACCTGTGGTACATTCAAAGACTGGCAGGCTACACCCTGTTTACCTATGGGTGGTGAGACTAAAATTTGGCGCCGAAAAAAAGCCTGGAAGATTGGAAGTTTAACGTAAAAAAAATCTCTAGTCCAAATGACGCCTTTTTGAAGAGCGTCAGAAATATTTAAAAGCGTGTCGAAAAAAATCAAGCGAGAAGACCCTGCTGCTATAACTCAGTACCTAATAGAATTGAAATTTGTATTTCTTTTGTATTGAAATGGACTATAACATGAGACTTCTTTATAGCTAAGCCCTCGTACATTAACCTATTTTGTACCAGTTAATAATATTGGCCAAGGTGTTGTTCTCATCGCACAAACTAAATTATCAATGCTTTGTTTCTGACTGTCTGGATGATTTATTATTGTGATGCTGAGTTGTATGCTTTTAGGATGGTTCGGTGGAGCCTGAGAGATTCACAGCACAGTTACAGGTGGAGCTTAAGTCATCGCCACAGCCTTATCTTGTGCCATTTCTCAAGGTAGCCTTGTAGTTTCAGAGATTAGTGATAATCAATGTGTAGGGATGTATGCTATCTATTTCATACTGTGTAAATCTACAAATGCCTGAACAATTACTGAGATGATCTCGTTTAAAATATTTAGGCCTATGTATGACAAATTTTCTTCAATTTCATCTTGGAAATGTAATAAAATAACACATTTCTTTAGGCCTATAATGTGTTTTTCTCCAATAATACAGCAACTAATAGTAATAGTGTTATTCTTTTAAGAAGAAAAATCAAAAGTTATTTATTTTCTGAAATATTTCTGGAAAGAAAATTAATACAATCTTGCAATGTGTAACCATGGACAACAAGGGTTTATTTAGTTTTTAAAAAGACGTGCATGAACTTGTATTCAAACGTGAAATGCCCCTAAAATGTCCTATTATCACTTATACACAATAAGTTATTTACAAAAAGATAAACTTGCACTTAAATAAGTGCAAGTGCAAGTATTTTTTTGTAAATCTGTGCTCTCAAGTGACTGAATATACTAGATATCATATACTTCACACCCTATATCCGGGTACAACGATAGCATAGTACCAGCATATTGTTATGCAGTTCTCGTATTAGTCTTCATCATTATTTACATATGCTACCATTGCACATCTAATATCCATCTATTTTTGTTGCAGAAAAGTTTGCCATCATTGAGACAGTCACTGAGTGCCAACATGATGAAAATAGAAGGTGTTCGAGCCCCACCTACTGATCTTTTGAAATCCCTTGTGTCTGTGTCTCAGGCGACCCAGGTTTCAAATGCAACAGCATTTAAACCAAGTCCAGCCACTTTAGCAATGGCTACACCTAGAGCAACACAGGTAAGACTTATGCAGGATCTTCGTCACACTAATGTTTCACGGCGACACACTTGAATTTTTCTAGAAAGATACAGCATGTAACGCAACATGTGCGACATGTTGTTCTTTCACTTACGGTGAAACCAGTGCTGTCATAACACACGCCCTGATTGGCCTAGCCTAGACTCTCATCACTGAATTAGGTTTTTTTCTATGTGGACAGATTTTTATTGAGAGCATCAGGGTTCTGCCCAGAAATGGTGTTTTGTTTTGGCAAATGTCAATTTATATAAGTACTGCAGACATATTTTGTGCTGAAGTAATCAGCTTGTCATGCTTTTTTATCCCCGCCGGAGAAAGTTGGGGCGGGGGTACTGCCATCGCCTGGAATGTCTGGCCCGCGCCTGTCTGTCCACATTTCGTTTTCAGAGCAGATCTCGTAAACCCGTGGATAGATTTCTTGAATTTTGCACACACATCCCTTTTTTGAAATTTCACCTACTTAAATGACCGTCCAACTGCCATAATCAGCTTTAATTTACCTGATTTCTGGCCACAGAAATTTCGTTTCCGGAACAGATCATGGATACCCAGGGGTGAATTTATTTCCTATTTTATTGCACACACACATCCCTTGTAGATAAGCCTTTCGGGGTTTATGAAATTTGGCCCACTTGAATCGCCGACCATCAGCCATAATTAAAGTGCCTGCTATCTGGCAAACCGTGCCTGATACTTATCTGGCCATTAATATAAAGCAAAATACATGTGTT
This sequence comes from Flabesymbios commensalis, assembly GCA_964017125.1. Lineage (NCBI taxonomy): Eukaryota > Metazoa > Annelida > Polychaeta > Terebellida > Flabelligeridae > Flabesymbios > Flabesymbios commensalis. Next base: position 56,531,040 of record OZ024909.1, on the reverse strand, counting down.
GTTTGAGGTAGGGATATGCCCTTAAAAATTTCAACCACAATCAAATTCAAAAAGGCCGACTATCGACCATAATTAACTTTAATATGCATGATATCTGACAAGCCCTGCGAGGTAGCTAGACCATCACTATGAAATATGCTATTTCAGGTAGGGATATGCTCTGAAAAATTACAACTCTATCAAATTAAAAGTGACCGATAGCCATAATTAACTTTAATATGCGTGATATCTGACAAACTGTGCCATATAGCTAGGCTGTAAAACAAAATGTGCTATTTCACGTAGGTATACTGTCTGACTAGCCTCTTATTTTTGTTGCCAACCTCCTGGCCTGTACTGTAAGCATCATACCTCTGAAAAATATATTAAGCTACCCTCCTGGTGACCTAGCCTAACAACGTTGACCTTTCTTGTAATATTGGTGTTTCAAAACACTGTTTTTTTCTCCACAACAGTTCTTTACAAGCTAGGAATCGAATCATCGACACTGAATGGCAACACTTGTTATTGAAATAATGATCATTGTTGAAATAACGACAAGTGATTCAGTGTTTCATCTAGGATTCAGAAGGGGCATGGCGCCACCTATCATTGGGGGCACCTGATAATGCACGACAGGAACCCTAGCTAAGATTATCAGTAGAACCGGGGAGTATCAGTTAGGTATGTAAACATCGCAAGAGATGAACAATGTACACGTCATCATCAGGCATTACATCATAGACCTGTGTGAAGACACAACACAAACTTGTGGCTGAGCGTTATCAAGGCTTTTCTACTAGGGTTTAATCAGTCATAATGGCCTGGGTGTGGTGAAAGTGATATTTCAAAGGGACATGGCGCGGCCTGATTATTTGAAGGACAACTTGCGCTCATGCTGTACATTTAAAGAGAATCTTCAATGTTGCATGTTCTAGAACTTGGTGATATAACTCACACTTCTCAAAAAATGCATAATTCATTGTCTTACCACTGAAAAAAAGGTAATTCAAAATTTCTATACTGAATCAAGGATTATCCTATAATTTGTATTACTTTCCAATGTAGTGTTCTGGTGGTCATAAGTAGGAGTTCTTTTATGATTGTGTTTGCTTGAATTTCAGGTAAACCAAACAGTTAGACCAGGTATGGCACCACAGTTATCAAACATGATCGTTCGTGCACAGATGGGAACACAGGGATCCAAACAAGGTGCCGCAAATCAGACTAGAAATTTACTCAGTCAGCAGCCTGTCATGATGCGACCACCAGCAACAGTTGGTGGTCTTGCAAATGCAAATGAGGCCGCAGGCTCACCCAATAATCATAAATTTAAACCTCCAATTGGCAGCCCAGCTGCTGCGTCAATGGCACAGCACAAAGAAAAGAGAAAATATGATACAGCACTCAAGTAAGTACACTACACATAATACAGCTAAACAAAAATTTAAATAATTTGGAACTATGAATGATGGAACTATAGCTCTAACCGTTATTCTGCTGCAAAATGGGTAGTGACTTTTTTGCAGTGCTTGAAAAATGTAAATTAATGTTTTGATATAAATATGACACATGATGAGAAATTATATGTTTTATCTGACTGGCTATTTATATATATTAACTGTAACTCTCTTAGCACCCATCTTTTATCATATTCATTATCATTAACCATCCACTCCTTGATATATGCAAATTGCTATATTCATGGAACAAATTTTAGGTAAGTATACATGTACTATAATGTAGCAATCCAGTTTCGCCTACTGTTCTGCACAGCAAAGCCAGTGAAGTGGTTTAAACCTTCTTGAAATTTAACCTGGTAAAACCTATTGCTTCATGTTTGAGAATATTAATGAAGAAAAAACTTGTCTCTAGGACCCTTCCCGCAGAAATTCATCCTATTATTAACAACTCATTAGTTCAGGCAACCAAATAGAGGGGTGTTATGCAACAGCCATTTCATACAAGAATGCTATGTAGTTGTTAAATAACAATAAATGCTTGAATCATTTACAAAGGTCTATTTGAGCCCTATGCGCTCCATTTATGCCAGTGATTATTGATATTGTCCAGCATTTTCAGTAGCTTAGTGCTAAGAACTTTTACCATTTTATATGCTGTTTGTTTATTCAGGGATGACGATGACATTAATGATGTTGCGGCTATGGGCGGCGTCAACCTCAGTGAAGAAAGTAGGAACATCATGGCCACAAATTCCGACTTGATGGCGGGTCAGTTGAGGTCTTGTAAAGATGAAAGCTTTTTGCATTCCCCTGCGCTGCAGGCTCGCATCAGTGCTATTTGTAAGTTTATCTTTGCTCTACACTAACAGTTCCATAAATTTCCAGCTGAAGTTGAAGTAGATATTGCAGATTTGAAGGGTTTTTTATCATGGTATTGTCTTTGATGGAATCATGACATTCATCCTCATTTCACATCAGAGGTAATGAGATGTAATGATCTGAAACCAGTTTATTTCCTGTAGCTAATGGACTGATCATACTGCATGATTATAAACCAGAAATAATAAGTGTAACCAGTTCATTCGCCTGTTTTTGATAACAAAATATTAAAATATGTGAAATTTGTATTTCAAAAAGATCAATTCAATGAATTCACACACTTCTATGGTGCTTTAATCATGTTAATCATCGTAAACTTACTGAAATCAGAATTATTAATTCAAAGTTCAGTTCAAGCTTAGGGTAATCAAATAAGTACTTTATATTTGGGGAACTAAGGTGGAAAGGCTTTAGCAAACAAATTTCAAACTAAGGGCTAAAAGGATTGCTGTCTGGAAAGATTTTTAAAATTTTAACCCTAGAAATGTCCAAGTCGATTTTATCGGCTTTATTTAAAATTTACAATTGTCGAAGCCGATTTTATTGGCTTTATTTAAATTAAGTTGTTTTGAGGCCGTTTTTCCCGCTCTCTCGTCATGTAATGACTGTAAATGCATGATGTGTGTCATTATGTAGCCAATATTCTAATTGGCTGGAAGATGGCCTCACGGACCAATCAGAGATCGTTTTACAATCTGACCTTGTTAGTCATCGCTTCTGCTCCGGATGTCAGCAAATTGACAAATTGTGTTTCGCTTCATTGTTTAACATCGACTTTGATCAAGTTCTAATTATTGAATGTTTTTATAAATGTGTCACTTTAGAAATACAAATATGTTGAATCATTTTTTCATATTCATTTACTGTAGCTATTACTATTTTATCAACAATCGCGCAATGAATTGACAACAAATATTGAAGATGCTCAAATTGCGGCGTCGCCATTTTAGAATTACAGAAAAACCCGAGTGGAAATCGGCGGACATCGGCTCGCATTCGGCGGCTTGGCCTAACGGCTCTATATGAATAGGCATATCGTTAGTTGTTCCCTGGTCTAGACTGTAACTGAAGCCATGTGGCTTGGCACGTCTTAGACTATGCAGGCCTATAATATCCTAATAACATGTAAACATATCACAAAATTCATAGTCAAAAAGGTCAATTTCAAGGTCAGATATGATTTTTCAGCAAATACATTTTGTAGGAGCAAGTGTGATATCTATTTTGTGTAGTTTTAACTGGAAAATCTACTCCTTATATTACTTTTAAAATCCAAGGCCATTTTCAAGTTCAAAAGATCAATTTCAAGGTTAATTGAATAAAAAATGATTTGAATAACAAATATCAGGCAGGGATGCAAATTCACATACGCCCGTAGGCCTGCGGCGACAAGAATTATGTAAGGGCGATTGTAAATCAGCATGTCACTAGCCCTGCTGGCGACTGATTCCCTGTGCGATCCGCAGATCATGTGTGGCTAAATTTACGCATAACTGCAGAGCGCCGCACAGCATGTACAGGCGTCGTCGTCGTTGCGCGCTACAGAGCGTTGTTTCGGCTCACACGTGGTTGTGGGGGACCTACATTTGGGGAGCACATAAGCGCACATAATTCAAGATTTGGCACACCAAAAAGTGAGCAACTGAATCAAGTTTGATGCTGACACACGTGGACATAAAAATCACTTTCACCAAGTTGTTAAACAAACTACTGACCAGTATATTCCTACAGCCTGGTCAATCAGCGGTGCGTGGGCGCGTGTATTGCATGTGGCCCGATCTGCGGTAGCCATGACAGCCCACAGCGTCACTTTTTGCGTCGTGGTTCCCAGCATTCGTTTCACCCGATATTTCACAGTTCAAAATGGCACTGATCAAGAAGATCATTTATCTAGTTTTTTGACATACATGCATGCTGACAACATTTCATTGCCCAACGAGCTGTGAGTGAATAGATGCAGATTTGTTGCTGATTCTAAAAGACTCATATATTATAGACCTGATGAATCAAGCATTAATCTTACATAAAAACGTCTGCAAAAACGTGTTGCAATTTTGTCTGAATGCAAGCTGTGGCTAATACTCCAGTTTCAGTCACACACAGGGCTGCCGCTGGCGCATGTATGTCGGTGCAGAAACGATGTGAATAACTGGACATGTAGGGGTGTTTAGACTAAGAAGGTCCAACCATGCCAATAGGCCTAACACAAAGTAAATTACACCCCAGAAAAGGCCTAATTTAATACACCTGAAATAACCTTTTTATCCCTTTTATGTTGTGCCTTGCTGTGTCATGATGCCATAGAGGCTAGAGCTCCATAGACTTCCCTACTTCTTTGTTGATAGGACTACATATCAAGTTCAGTTACCTTGAATAGCCCCTAAACGATATGAAAGAATATATAGGCCCCTATATTTTTTTTTCAAGTATGCTTATTTGACATCATTTTCATTATGTTTAAAATAACTGACTTGATTATATTGGCAGAACAGTTTACGTTTTTTTTAGATGGCCCCTTTTTTCACCGAAGTGGGCAACATGGCCCCTTCTTTCTCCAAGTTGGAATGAATACTAGTGAGCCAATGTCGGATTAAATTAATTGTCTGTACATGTAATAATTATGAACAGCCAATTAAATCTAAGTGAATTATGGGAGGTGGGGTCGCCACCAGCTAAAAAAATAAAGTAAACTGGAGAAGAAATGCTGGTTCAATAACGTAACTTTATATGAAGATAAAGGCCGACAGAGACATTTTCAGGTGGCGTGGCTGGTCACTCTGACTTCACTAGAGCTTAAACAGCTGCAGATTAAAGCTAAAATGCCCACCTGCAGCAAAAATGCTCAGGCTAAGCCTACGGAAGATGGGTTAGAAGGGGAAAAAATCAATAACCAATGATTCAGCAATATCGCGCATAGTCCGGCAACTAGTAAGGGCGATTAAAAAATCATAAGGGCTAGTGGATTTTTAGTTCCACTAGCCCGGCTGGCTAGTGGATAAAAATGATGAATTGTTTCCCCTGTCAGGGCTTGCCAAATCCCATGCCCGGACGCCCGGGGCTACTATCTTTTCACTATGGGCCACCAGAATTTGTCTAATTTTGCCTCTATAATGAGTGGTCCAGTAGCCCTGAAAGTCAGACGGGCTACCAAACACAACAAGGATTTGTCAGCCCCTGAAATATAGTTAGGAGCTTTTATAATACCTCTTTTGCTGGCGGAGGAGCTCGAATACCGCTGCTCCGGTTTTAGCCGGACCAGTTTTTGGCAAAGGTAATTATTTTTCCTTCGATTATCCAATTTTTTTCGATGGGATAGGGGTAACACCCTCTCAGTCAGTTGCCGGACTTACTAGTGTAATACCTCATTTTTGTGTAATTGTGACTGCAGAAGGTCAATTTGAAGGTGCAAATTGCAAGAAAATGATTTGTAGCTAATACAAATAGGAACAAGTGTTTTTTTATGTGATTTTGACCTGAGAATATGTTTGTAGTATTCTTTTGATGACTCAAGGTTACAGTAGGGATTCCCTCGCTCTAGCTTACCAGTCCGTTGTGCGTGAGCACACACGGGAGTGCGTTGACGCAAGCCCGTGAAAAATTATTTACTCGGCGTGTGCGTACCTCGGCGTGCACACCAAACCACGGATTGTGACTCCTTTCGCCCAGACGGAATCATACGGACACGAAGAAGCGAGGTGTGTCAACGTGCTTACACGCTAATAGACATGATTGCACGTACAAACAACTGTTTGATTAAACCTTTCTCCCTGCAAGTTACAAAGTATAATTGCCCCTCCTCCACGTGTGAGTCGCCCCCTCCACGTGTGAGTCGCCTGATGTCCGTGGAAGTCCGTCAGCCCCAGCGGTCAACTCCTGATTACCTAAGGCCATCCTAAAAAATATCCTTGTTTCCGATTTCATGGTGTGAAAATGTCCAAGCAGTACTAGCCTATACAGTACTGACTGTGTATAAGCAGATAGGCCTACCTGTGCTAGGGCTACTTTTAGTGCTAGTGTTAACCTCTGCTTCATCCCGAGGCCCAGTTCATTCCAGTCACCCCTAGCATTTCAGGAAATTGAGATTTCCCAACTCCCAAACTCATGGGTATCCAAGACGTTGCCAACTGGTTGCTAGACGTCGCTACAGACATGGACGGTTTCACTTGCTTCAAAAGGGCATAATATGATAGCCATTGTTGGCCACTGAGTTGACTGAATGACTCCCTGGTGTAGTGGATAGCACTAGGGCCTGTAGAGGGTTGTGAGTTCATATCTCGATGGACCATAACAATTTTTTTTAGATATGGCCTAGGCTAGTCTGTTATTTTTTTTTCCAGGAGGTTTAATTATTTTTTAACTTGCATAGACTCTAATCAGACCTTAACCAGGGGTCTGACCAGCCTCGCAGACGAATGGATGCCATGCGGTAGGACTAACTTTTACTCCTATTTTCACCCATGCTGTCGGAAATAGGGAACAATTTTTTTAGGATGGCCTGATGACAACCCACTTCCCCTCCCTGTCATTGCCCGTTGGTGTCGCCCCAAATCCGTGGATTCCATTTATTATGGTTATGGTCACACATATCGTTCCGTTGGAGTGCGTGCATTTCAACGAGTATAAAGCTGATAATGTGACTTTAAAGACGAGCATGCACAAAAGTGGGAATGCAAGCGAAAAATATCACTACTTTGCACTGGCTTTCACTGGGATGCTTTCCGAGCCAAGTCGTCTCCGTGAGTTGTGGCGCCAGCCTGTGTATACGCGTGCAAGTGTCCTTCACGCACTTTCGTGTGCGTGTGCGTGCACGGAAAAACATCCACTAACGACTGTGTCCGTCATGTAATCCCTACTGTATTTTCAAGGTCAGAAGGTCAATCTGAATGTCAAATTTGCAATTTTTATGCAACTACAAGTAGGCACAAGTGTAAGACCTATTTTTATGTGATTTTGACTGGAGAAATGCTTTTAAAACATTTTGACGATTCAAGGTCTTTTGAAAGTCAAAAGTTCAATTTTAAGTTGAAATTAGCGAAAAATTACTTTTAGCAAATGCAAGTAGTAGAAACAAGTGTAATACCTCTTTTTAGTGTGATTTTGACTGGAGAAGACGTTTATTGTATTATTTTATTAATTGGAAAAATATAATTTGTAGTAAAATACAAAAAGGAACTATATAGTGTCATACCGCATTTTATTTTTTTAATTGTTGATTCAAGATCTACTGCAAGATCTTAACGTCAATTTCAATGTCAAATATGATTATTCAACAAATAAGGCTATAGTTACTGGTGTAGCGCACATCTCTCAGCATGTGTAATTATGGTACGATAGATGTCATGAAAAGATAATGCTGGTGTAAATAAAACATATTTGTGGAAATGTGTTAATCCGTTATGAAATGATAATAATGTATAGGGCTAATAATCAATCAGCAGTAGGCCCGAAAAAAATTTCAATGAAATTTAGCTGATTCCAGATGGAATTCCCTTATTTTCAAGCCAAAGTGGCCCAGACGACAAATGCAAACGGTTTTGGAAACTGTGAGTGTGATTATGTTTAGCGCATTTATGTAGATCTGTGTATGTATGTAGCCTATGTAATTGTTCCTACTTGTATTTATCGCACATTAGAGCTTCAGATTGATCTTCTGACCCGGCAAATGACCTTGAATCATCAAAAGAATACCATAAAAAGTATTCTGCAGTCAAAATCACACCAAAAAGAGGTATCACACTTGTTCCTATTTTTATTTACTGAAAACACCGCAAAAAGTAAATTATCCAACCAAAAATCACACCAAACGAAATAATACAGTGCTCAAATGGATAAATGATAAAATCATATTCAACCTTGAAATTGGGCTTTTGACCTTGTGGATGATGTCAAATCACCAAATAATTACCAGAAATGGATTTTCCATTCAAAATCACACGATAAAGAGGTATTATACTTCTTCCTAGCGTTATTTGTTGAAAACTCCTTAGGCCTGTTTGACCTAGAAATTGACACTTGACCTTGAAGAAGAACTTTGATCATAAAGAAAGTATCATGAATGGATTATTCAATAAAAATCGCATCAAGAAGATGTATTATATTATTAATTATTTCTATATGTATTTGTTAAAACAAAAGTCATGTTTTTTTCTTTTTTGACCTTGGAATTGAACTTTTGACCTTGAAGATGACCTTGAATTACTAGAATAGTACTATAAATAGATTTTCCCCCCAAAATCCTATGAAAAAGAGGTATTTCACGTGTTCCTAACTTTATTTGTTAAAAATCCTCTTTTTTATTGTAAATTTGACCTTGGAATTGACTTTGACGGTTACCTTGATACACAAAAATAATATAAGAAATGGATTTCCCAGTCAAAATTATAACAAAAAGGTACATTTGTTCCTACCTTTATTTGATGAAGAATCATAAGTGACTTTCAAATTTAACTTCACCTTGAATATCGCACCCCCCCCCCCCCCTCTCAATGCAAATTTCCCAAGGATGACAAACTGTTTATGTATACATATATCCTTATCATCAATAACCAGCATATAAAAAACTTTTACTTAAAAAAGAAGTCCAGTGCCAGTTCCGTCGGACTATCACACTAGAAGTATTATTCAAATATCATTATTAATGTGGTGTCTCAAGTGAAATGCATAGGAATTCCTATCCTTAATTAAGGAAATTCAGGATTGTTTAAGGATTGTGTTAGTGAAACGCAAAATTAGGAAAATCCTTAGCAAATGCTTAATTCCTTATTTCCCTAATTCCTTAAATAAGGATAAGGAAATTTTCTTAGTGAAACGGTCCTCTGGCAGGACCCACTGAAACTAAATATATATGGTTTTACATTTTTCTTGACAAGAAAAACATAGCCATATCACTCTGAATCTAAAAAGTTATTTTTCATCAAAAATGCCTGACATTGTACAGACACAGCTGCCCAAATCTTGGACATAGCTAGGGTTAATGAAAAAAAATTGCATGATGTTTCAAGTTGAACTAAGGGCTTAAATGGTTCCAGTCTGGAAGATCAGATTTAATATTTTTTCTGGAGAACACAGTAAAAAATTAGATTAACGTTACATTGCTCATACTGATATAAATAAATTATAAATGATGTTGCGACACACTGAATTCACTAAATTAAGAGTTAAAGTAAGACTGGAATTAGGAATAATCTTATCTCTTGGAAAGTTCGATATTTCTTATTCAGGTGAAGGCAATTTTGATGTCTTAATCCTGCATGCACCGATCACAACTACCATCATTTATGATGACCTAACATTCTTTCCCAATAAGCTCAAAATGTCACTGGACAGTAGATTCTGTAAACTTATACCGGACAGTAGGTGGTCGTTTGCTCTATTCTTACCTTGTGAGACCGAAAAAAGACCAAAAAACAAAACTGACAAAAAAATATCCGGATTGTAGGTCCGATGTTGTTGGATAATCTGCCGGACCTTCCTCTGTTTTACCAGACATGACCGGTCGGTCCGACGTTATTGGGAAATTCTGCCCTAAAATAGCACATTTAAAATAAATCAAGTTTTTATCAGCGTGATTTCAGAGCACTCTTGCCCGATTTGAAAAATCTAAGTAATTTTCACAGGCTTGAAGCTGTGTACATTGTGAGATGCAAATTCAAGAGGGGAGGGGGATTCAATTTAGATAAAACACTGTTTAATAGGTTAATATTGAGAATTGGTATGCACAGGTTCTAAACATGGGCTGGATGATGCTCCACAAGGTGTGATAAACCTCATGTCACATGCTACTCAAGAGCTTCTGCGAAACTTGTCAGAAAAACTATCCATTATAGCAGAGCATAGATTGGAAATGTACAAGGTAAGTGTATATATTTCAGGAAATGTAAACTTTTCCATTCCCTTTAATTAACAGATGCTTGACCGCTCCGAACAAACAGTTGCTGGCAAATGATTCATAAAGTTTGTAGCACTGTCTAAAGATTTTATTTTTCTATTTAAATATTTTTTTCTGGAAAACACAATATAGTCTATTTACAATAAGCCAGCAAACGAGTTGCTCTGCTCCCACTAAGTATGACATTGTCCCCCGCCTGTAGTTTCTTTAGTCCTAATAGTTTTATAGCTTTAGTCTTGGTGAGCGCTAGCACTCGCAACATCGCCAAATGCTGAACAATTTCCCTTGTGGCTAAAAGTATTTGAACCTCTTTCGCCATCACCCACCTCAGACATGTCTCTGCTGTTCATAGATATTTTCATGTGGCTAAACAAAATTATGGCCCATTCCCATCCTTGCATCCACCCAATCAGGGAGAATTTTGTTTGAAAATTATTGATTAATGATTTTCTTCTTCAAGCTCTAACTCCCACTTTATCATTATCTTTCATGTAAAAATATTTTGTTAATCAATTTCAAATTTGATTAGCAAATGGCCAAAATTGCATAGCTTTTTGCTACGCGATACTGAACAAAATATACCCTGCAAATTAGTCTAAATAATAAAACTTGTTTTATTTTCATATACAGTATTTATAGTAATAAATGCCCATATTCCTATAAACACCCGCTCCCTGTTGTAGCCATCAAAAAACTACTCTAATAAGCGCCACCCCCCCCCCCCCTCTAGTCTCAAGGGTATTCTTATTAACGCCCTGGCCGTCTATTAGAATAAATATAGTACATGAAGCTTGCCAAGTGCAAATATCTATTTGAAATACACAATTCTTCAAAATAACTGAATGTTACAGACGGACAAGCGGTATGAGGTAAGCTCAGATGTGAAGCCACAGATAAAGTTTTTGGAGGAGTTAGATCGACTTGAAAAGAAGCGTCATGAGGAGGCAGAGAGAGAGGTCTTGCTGCGTGCTGCTAGGGTCAGTCATCTCTTCTTTAAAATTTAAGAGCATGTTTTTGAATAAAAGTATTAGAATTGATAAGCTATGTATTGGACCGCAAAAGTACATTCCTTATTTTGCTAGTTATTCAGACCTACATAGCATAAGACTCAATAGCTGTAACATTTTAGTGGCATGCATGTTTCAAATGCCTTATCAGCCTCTTGTATTCTAACAACCAGTCAATCATGTAAGCAGTGGTTTGTTAACTAATCTATGGTAGCCATACAGTCTCGCTGAGAAACTCCCCCACTGTGGGTACCTAGCTCTAATTCCTAGAAACTTATCTAAAAGTTATGGATTGGTGGGAAGGAAGAACACAATTTTTTTTATATATCAGCTCATATTTTCTTTTGATGTTCAGACAGGTCTGAGAACTGCATGGCATGGATCCTGTGTTTGTAAATTATTTACCTCATTATGAAAATCTACAAACTTAGGGTCCTGTGATAAATTGTGAAATAAAAACTTCAATTTTATCTATGTACCTACTTTTTGTAGAGTCGATCGAAAAATGAAGATCCTGAAAAGACAAAGCTGAAAGAAAAAGCTAAAGCAGTAAGTATTCAGGGTTTGCTTAGAAGCACCTATAAAAGCAAGCCTGAGATAATGCTGGATTTTGGCAACTTACCTTAAGTATCAATCTTCTAGAAAAATGTATAAAGTTAACTGCCACCAGTAATTTTTAATTTAAGTAAATCTAACAGTTATTTTTATCACTAAGATGCTTATGATCTGAACATTATTTCTGTAGTCAATTATATCTTAAATTTATTTCCTCCAAAAGGGAGGGTAAATAACCTTCGCCTGTGTGTCTGAGCGTCTGTTTTAAGTGCGATGTGTTGGCCAATATTTGTTTGACTTCTTACCAAAATTAAACATTGTTTTACCTCCCCCATAGCTGTAAGTAAATTTTCGTACAAAATAAACCATCACAGTGTTTCCTAGAGGATTTTGTGTATTCGGGGGAATTGAGAGTGATTGAAGGGGGGGGGGGGAGTTGCTGTGCAAGCGATGCGAGCAGGTTTTTTTACATTTTTAAAACGAATAACCCTCAAACTTCCATTCCACATACACTTTTAAAGTAATAAATGCACTTTGTTTTCAAATTCAATTTCTAAACTTTACTCTGAATGGTCCAGGTCCATAAATTTGTCAAATCTTAATTTCTTTTACAGCTGCAACAAGCAGAGATGGAAGAGCTCCGGCAACAGGAAGCTAACATAACTGCTCTGGCTGCCATCGGCCCGCGTAAAAAACGTAAACTTGATAGCGATGCCCAGGTAAGTTTGACTATGGTACATGTGCACTTCTAACATTTGATTGTGTATTGTCATTTTATTGTATTTAATCACTGCTTTGCCATGTTTTATGTTTACCCCACTGTTTCAATCACCAGATATTTCAATCATACTTCTAATATAATTGTAATATATAAAGGATAATGTTTTGCATGCCCTAAACATTATCTTGAAGCCCTGTCTTGCAGCCAATGAAAAGTATCCATCAGGCAATGACCTGAATAAGTTTCAGGGACAACAATTGTCAAATTTATTTTAGGCTTCCATATTGACTTTGAGCAGATAATGAAGAAAACCTTTAATATAATGTGACTATAACAGAGCTGTTTGAGGTTTGTTCAAAGCATCTTTTTATAGTTATTTACTATTTTTTTTTCAAAATATTAATTTCTTTAGCCATTATTTAAAGCTGAAAATCAGGTAAGCCTTTCTAGCTTTAATTTGAAGAAAATTAGTCAGTTGAAAAATCTTTTTTTATATCTGTTTTCAATCACATTCATGATGTTAAGTGTAATAAATGAATCATTACACTCTACATGGATAGTTGGAAGGTTTATGCTGTTATTTTTCATCTCTTTTGGTTTTAGCCGTTCTCGTGCTTAAATTTTCTACAAATGAAGCAAAATACATTTACCTGAAATCTTGACAACACGGCAACTGTCCGTTCTCATTTGTTGTGTATCTAACAGAATACTTTTTATCAATGGTGTTGTGCATTGTACCAGACCCAGTGATCCCTGTTACTGTATACAAAATATAGGGCCATCAACAGCTGGTCATCATATAATAAGAACTAAACTTTTAAAAGGCGTAAATGGTGATGACATTCTGTGTCTGAAATTAAAGTAAAGAAATGATAAAATATCCTCAACATCTACAGTATTAAAATATCTTGTAATGTTCACATTTGCATTACATTTTATGCAGAGTTCCAAAGCAGGAGGTTCAGCTATGACTGGTGGATTGAATGCTTCAACCAGCAGAGGAGTGGTCAGTGAAGCTTTTTCCAAATAAGGCACAAGAATGTCAATGTCTTGTATAAATGTACATGTAGTAGAATTAATATGTATCACTAAATGTGTAGAAATGGGAATCAAAATTATTGAGAAATATATCATAGTTTTTACCCTAGGTTCGGTTTTATTACTTATATGACTATTATTAACCCTTTCAAGCCTGAGTTTACCATTGTCATCTTCATCCACCACAAGCCGCGAATTGCTGTCGCAATTCTCGACTTGTAGTGGATGAAGATGATTTGATGTGGTTTAAAAAAAAAAAAAAATTATCCTGTATTGGTAAACAAGTTTCATGGAAATTTTCGTTCTAAAACCCTTTGTTTTAGGAAAATTAAGTCTGTTTTCAAGGATGCTTTAATACATCGTGGGGGCTCTAAGGATTAAAAGGTTAACCCTCTAAGCACCCATAGATCTCCACATTACTCTTAGTTGTATTCCCCTTGACCTAAGAATGCTGAGATGAATGAAAATGTTGAGATACTATCCGAGAGACATTTTGCTGGATTATACAGTACCATTTACTCTAGAAATAATTGTAACTTTTAGAGTACTGATGTCAACTGTAGTCTTATATTTTGTCACTGTTTGATTAGCAATTGTGTAATTATTTTCTAAGAGTGAAAAATGCCTTGGATCTCTGAAATTTGCATTTAATATCATCTAATTTTAGAAATGTGAGTAATTTTAGTAACTTGCAGTTGTGGACCGCGGCAGCGAGACCCAACTTTAAGTGACTGAAGATTAAATTGAATATCTCGGTGCTCTAGTGGCTGACCCTTACAGCACGGGGATCGACTTTAGTCGACAGAATCTTACGTCTGTAGACGTCAGATTCTGACGACTATTTAGTGGATCCCAGCGCTGTGAGAATCAACATAATATTATTTCTAATGGCCGGAAACCCATAACATAGGCATTGAAATGAATCAGAAAGAGCTAACTAAGACATTTGTGATGATTTCAAATTAAAAAACCCTTTGGTTACGATGTTTTTTTACAAATTTATTCAGCGCTTTAAGGGTTAATGTCCTGTGTTGCTGAGATGTGACATGGTTGCTTGATTCACTTTGTTGTTTTTACAGCGGCCACCACGCATCAAGCGAGTGACGCAGAGAGACCTAATCTTCCTGATGGAGCAAGAACGACAAATGAGCAAGTCACAGCTGTTATATAAAGCCCTACTGAAATAAGACAGTGAACTACACTTGTTGTATTATTCTGGAGATGAAGTGCTATCCCTACCTGTAGGCTACCAAGAAGAAACTGACTGGGCCTGACTCAGGCTATCTCTGACTGATGCTGTGTTGTGAAGTCAACGGCTGAAGCATGATGCATGCAAAATCAGCTAGGTTATTTAGATGGAGATAGCGGCAGGGAACCGGGCCATGGCAGTCTGGCAGATTACAAAGTGTGTGGCACTTGGGAAGCTGCTTACCGCCTCCCCCGACACCATCATTTTTGCAGGATGCATAAGGGGTGACGATTGTGATAATAGAAACCACTGGTAGCAAATGTGTGAGACACAATGACTACAAACTGAAGGCAGTCGTCCAGAACTAAGCAGAACCTTGTGCTCGGCAGTATTGTTTTCTGATAAGAGCGACTTGCCGAGTGGATTAAAAGTGCTAAGTGTTTATACAGTGCTGCCAGGTATACATTGGGCATCTAAACACTTGATTGTTTGTTTCAGCTGAACATATAAAGATTACTAACATGGAAGATGCTCAGGCACATTATGTCAGTTTATCATTAAAACTAAGACAAAGTAGAATATAAAACCATTTTTCATTAACCTTTACAGTGATAATTAATTAATTCTAATTTTCAATATTCGAAGTGTCATCTTGCTACTGTGACCTGGGAATTAACCAAATTTATTTTAGGCTTATTTTAAGTTTTCCCAAACAAATGTTACTTGTAAATTTATTTTGACAGTTTCCTTATTTGCCTCCTTGCGACACATATCTCCACTTGAACCTGAAGTGTAGTATTGGTTGAGTGACAGAAGACATTAGGTTGGGCCATCAGGCTTAACTTTTATAAATTTCCATTCAACATTGCGCTAGAGCTCTGATTTGCCGGGTACTCAATTGCTAGATCCTTAGGACAGTGTTTGTGCATTGTAAAATAATATGTTTGTCCAATACTACATTAGCATTTCCATCATGACACCAATATTTTATCTTATATCAAATCAATGGGAGCTATAATGTGTTCACAGTCTAATTGAGTTGACATCACAATAATCATTTTAATTATAGTGGCTTATATTAATGAAATATTGGTAGCCGTGTTAGATAATGCCAAACCAATTTCATCATTGAAATGGTGTGTAATTTTTTACTTATGCAACAACTTACAATTTGCTGCAATTGCATATAAAAAGAAACATTGGAATTTGATGAATTTAAAAAGAAACATCTACAATATTTGTATTACTTTATGTTGTTTTTTTGCTCTTAGTTTCTCTCCTGATTTCTCACTTAACACATCTTTTTCAAAAGAAGTTACCTGTTTGCCCGATTTTTCAAAATAGTTGTTCAAGGAGCTAGATATTAAATTTGTGTGCCATAAAAAGCATGTTGGAAGTGCTAAAAAATCATCACCGCTCTAACCACCATTGAGTCATAATAATTGGAAAAACACATCGTTGTTCAATAATTCGCTCAGGGACATTCAAAGTGTTAAATTGTTCTGAAAAAAATATCTCTATATATTACATGTATTATGGAACTTATACAAACTGTGAAATTACTTCAGGATGTATAATGTGCCTAATATGAATTCATGATTTGTAGGCGGGTACAGTATGTTTGTTTTGTATTAGAATGGCATGCTGACTGACAATATAAAATTCATAAAAATACTTCATAACTTTATTTTTACTACTGATTTATATTGTTTACAATTCCTATATATTTTGTTACTGTTCACATTATAAATTACCAAATTTAGTTTATCATGTTATTTGGTTGTTTTTTTCTGTATTTGCTACAGCACTGAGAAACATATAAATGTGGTCACTTGTTACACTAAGCTAATCCTAAATTGTATTTATGCGTGTTTTCCACTTATGGAACACTTTGTAATGTGTTGTAATGTTCAAGAAATTTAGTTACAATGAAAGATATATGACTAAAAAATTGCTTCTTAGAAATTATGCATGGGAAACTTTATTTAAGGCGTTGAAAAAAGCTTTGATAGCTCAGATATGTATTTAGGACTCCTTTTGAAAGTGTTGCATTACTCTTTGACATTTCATATATCTGAAGCTCGCATTGTGACATAATTATCCCCACATTTAAAAACTTATAATAAGATTTACATCGTCACATTTAATTGTTTTCAATAAATATTTTCTGGTGAGAGATCAATTTGAATATACATAGAAAGTGTCATACTTATAGGGATTATAGTTTTTCATCACCACACAAGAAATGTTTGCTTGTAGTATTTTGGCAAAAATATAGTTTTGTGGTGAAAAGAAGAATAATATAAGATTTAGTTGAGAGTTTACCCCTTCAAATTTCTTGCTGTCCTCAACAAAAGTCAGAAATTGGCCCATGTCCAGTTGAATTATAAGAATGTATTTTCCTACATTTGAAGCTGGAATTCCTGCTTCACATGATGACAATTATTTCTATTAATGAAAAAAGACATGTAAATTAATGATTTGATTAGCCGAGTATCTACATTAAATTTTAATAATTGTTTAATAATGGGCCAACGTCGTAGACGGTGGCCCATTATTAAACCATCATTTTACCACTGAATCAATTTCAGTGACATTTCACTTGGTTTGAAATTTACTTAACCCTCAGAACACTGATGTCGACTACAGTTATTTTTTCATAGTTTATTTCATCATATGATGATAATGTGATCGGGTAAATGATTTAGAGGTGTAATCTTGAACATACACATTACTGGAAATCAGCCCTTAAAGAGATGCAGAGGGTTTATTTTAATGTGGAATCGAGCGTGATCCAAATGTCTAATTCTATACTCTGTAAATTCTGTAAATTAAACTTCAACCGCCGGTGCTGCATATATTCTAGTTTTTATTTTTATTAGCACATCAAGTACCACCTTTCAAACATGTTAAAGATAAATGTGACATCAATCAGCAATATTTGAAAACAGTTGATCTCCATTTTGTCAAATCTGAATAATTTTCACTCACTTGAAGTTGTGGATCGCGTCAGCGAGACACAACTTCAAGTGGGTGAAAATTCAGATTGAATAATTTGGCGGTTAAAGGGTTAAATGGGTGATAATTGAAATTAATATTTTTTCACTGTGAAGGTTAAAAAATGAATATCGCTAACTGATGCGAAATATTCAATATTACAATTTATATGAAAAACATTCTACAATTACCATTTGAATATCTTCGAAATCTCAGTAAATTACTTAAGCAAGTCAATTTATTAGACTTATTTTGCAAAATGTGTTCCAGGTATGATATCAATACATGTTTCTCATTGTTTCTCTGTGCATATATAATTTTTTCGACTAACAATTATATCTGATTACTATATTTTGCATATTTTTGTTGTTGATGGACTCAAAATTCTATTTTAAACTCCTATTTAAATGACAGTTTTGATATTCAACCATGATATAATTAAGTTTCATATACCGGTATGATGCACGAACTGCCAATGTACCCAGTGGAGTGCAAAAGTGCAAACCACTTGGAAGAAACTGGATGATACTCTGTTCAGAATCTGAATTTAAAGCTAGAAAAACCCTTGTGCTGCTGAACTGTTTTTTTCTATTTCTCATTCATTTAGAGCTTCTAATGAAGAACGTTATTGGGATGAATCAAGCTTCTACAAAAATTATTGATCTGAAACATATTTGCAACCGTATATATACAGTTCAAGCAGCACAAGACTTAAGCTATCTGATTGGTTTTTGTATTCCACAAAAATTTAGCAACATACAGAACACAACTTAAGCAATCTATGTTCAAAAGGGTAATTCAATTATAGAATTGTTTATGTAAATTTAGTTATCTGATTCAGAAGACATAATATCAGAATTGCATCGCACAATAGGGTAGAGCCTGCTATGAGCAGCCACCTTTAGGAGTCATGAAAAGTGCCCTTTCAGGTGACTGTCCATAGGAGGTTCATTTGTATACGAAATGGCTGGCAAGTGACTGAAAAAATAAATAAACTGTGGTCTTTCTTAAGATAAAACCTGTAAAATAGTAAACGTGCTGCAACAGTACTTAGTCAGTGTGCAGCAAGTTGAATCAAACATCGCCTCAGTGGTAACTTCCACGCAAGTTTATAGCTTGTTGTTCATACACTAGCCAATGGCAGCTGAGCATTGGCTCTAGGAAATGTTATTGTACAGTTTTTCACCTTCTAGATAATTACTATTTATTTTCACTGATTTGTTTATTATACCATAGTCTCTGACTGTATTTTGCCTGGGGTTGTTGCCAGGAAATAGCTGAGAACAATCGGCCCGAGCAATGTAAATAAGAATTCATCGCAGCTTGTACAGACAGCATTGACCTGTACATAACGTATTGAAATTGGTGACAGCTAGTAATATATTGTACCAATGCTCCAAATATACAATATTTTTAAGAGAAATGAGGACAAGCTGTATAATATGAGCCCAGGGGAATAGACAATGGTAATAAAATGTATGCAGACTGTCTTTTGTGTTTGATTATTTTATTGAATTTTAAAGTTAACAAAGTTGCATGCCCTCAGGCAATTTAGCTGAAGACTATCGTCCATATGACATCTGTCTGTCCACATTCTCTTGTAGGCTCATTTGACTGGCGTGTTTTTGTTCTGTTCATCATACAAACCTGTCGGACGAATCAGATTCTAGATGGCAGCTGTTTGAACCTTTTATGAGCGGGGGCCCTGGTGCAGTGGTTAAAGCTGCCTGCTTAGAAAGTCTGAGATCGCAGGTTCGAAACCCACTCTGGCCTTCAAGTTTCAAAGAAACACAATTTATCTTCCCCGCTTACTCGTAAAGATTCAATATTGTGGGGACCCTCCGTGAACGTAAGGTAGTGTGCAAGGCCTCAGACCGCCAGGTCTCTAATTTCGAATACTGTTTCTGGAGGGCAGTGTCATCTACAAGGGGTCTAGTTGTGCCTTTCGGGGGTAACTGAAATTTGACCTACTTTCGGTTCAGTACTATAACCTATTTAGATGTTTTGACATGCACTTCGTTGCCGGAGCAGATCTCGAAAACTACTTGGTGGATTACAGCCATATTGCACATACATGATCTCGAAGGTCCCTAGTTGTGCCTTTTCGTTTTTTTGTACCTTGCCCCTTAGGCTTAATTTATAACATCAGTATATCCAATTAAAAGAGTTTGGGGAATATCATGAAAGCTGCTCACGATAGCTAGCCCATTACCATAAAACAAAATGTGAGGTTTCAGGGGAGGATGCAGCCCGAAAATTTTCAAATTGATAAAATTTAAAATGACTAAGATAAGATGAGTTTTATTTCATGTCGCAAAAACTAAAACATTATAACATTAGCTCTAATCAGCTAGTCAAGCGACATGTAAAATAAACAAATAAAACAAGCACGTTGGCTGGCAAGAAGTTAACAGGAAATGTAAAAACGTGAGGACGAATTATATAGAAAAATACTTGTAATGTATATGAGAATTAGCTGGTTGAAATTACATAATACATTTTGGCACATAAAAGTAGATAAAAGATTATATAAGAAAAACTAATGCTGTATATGAGAAAATTATATGATTAATAGTTGTGTAAAACATTTCGCATTTATTGATAATTGAATAAATATATCACATGATTTTGTCAAGGGACCTACCTCTATTGTGCTCTCAATTAAAGAGAAAAATAAGCTCGCAGGCCATCTCTGAAAGGTTTCAGGTCTCAGGTAATTCTCAATGCCTCTGGCAAAAAGTTCCAGATTTTGGGGAGCAAAAAGCAAAAGGAATATGTTCCATGTATGTTCCAGGATATTTTCAAAATTTCCTAAATTGCGGGTACGACAGCGTTTTTCAATCAGTTCCAGAATTTTAAAAGTCTGAATTGCGATGTTCATTTGGCTCCCAACTTCCAGAGATGGCAGGCGAGCTTTATTCAGGAGGGACTCCTATGAGTGTGTATCGAAAAACTCAAATTTTCATCAATAGTAATGCCTAAAAGTTTAACTACTTTTTCAGGTTTAATTATACAGCCGTCTAGTATCACTGGAGACTCAACTTTACAGTTAAAAAAAATCAGCTGAAATTTCTCAGGATTTGCTCGCATTAAGTTAATGGAAAACCACTATATAGCTTTTGCTGCCTCGGCTTCGAGGCATGATTTTAAAATTTGAAAATTTGGATGTGCAAAAGAGAGAGTGTTGTCATCTGCATAATTTGTGAGGCGTGCTCGTTTAATAAAGTAGAAAATGTCATTTATAAATACATTAAAGGAAATTGGACCAAGAACTGAACCTTGTGGCACGCCCTCAATAGTGGTATGAGGTATGATTTAATAATTTTGCTTGACTGATCCTGAACACCATAAGCTTTAAATTTTGCGATCAGAAGTTCATGTGGCATGCAGTCGAAAGCTTTGCTAAAGTCCATTAATAAAGCACCAATTTTATTATTCTTTAAAAGATCTTTACGCCAATTTTCAATAAGGGTGAGCAGCGTGTCCTGACAGCAATAACCCTGTCTGAAGGCTGACAGGGGACAAAGAGAAGCCGGTGTTTAAAAAGGGAGTGATCTGGTGGGCAAGAACTTTTTTCAAAAACTTTTGCCAAAATCGGTAAAATACTCACAGGTCGATAATTGGATTTATTTAATTTGTCAGATTTTTTGTATACAGGGATCACCTCTGCTTTCTTTAGGATATTTTGGAAAGGTGCCGTCATCTAATGCTTTGTTTATTATGTTTGAAATAACTGGGGCAATTTGGAAAGAGGTATGTTTTAGTAATTAAACTGGAATTTGGTCACATCCAGTTGCTTTCTTTGGTTTCAGTGTTTTCAGAATTTTTAGCACGTCTTTCTTGTCGTATGATGGAACTGAAAATTGTTTCCCTCGGAGTGTTGTTTAATTTCAATAATGCTAGGGTGTTCTGTAATATCAATATTTTGATTCTGTCCAATATCTTTTGCAACATTAATATAATAGTCATTCATAATCTCTGAGATTTCTTTTTGATTGTTTATAATTTTAGAATTTTCTGACAGGATTATATTTTCAGAGGATTTGTTACTTTTTGACAAAAAAGGCTTCACAGTATGACAAACAAGGCTTCACAGCTGACAAAAAAGGCTTCAGATCTGCCATTACTTACTTCAATATGCCTGATATCTGGTAAACTATGTTAGATGACAAGACCATTACTATAAAACAAAACGTGATGCACCCTGAAAAATGTAAACTTGATCGAATTCAAAATGGCCGACTATCGCCCATTATTTACTTCCAATATGCCTGATATCTGGTGAACCGTGCCAGACCATTACAGTTACTACAAAAGAAAATGTCCGAGGATAATGCACTCTGAAAAAATTCGACTTGATCAAATTTAAAATGGCAGGCTATCGGCCATTTTTATTCCCCCCCTCTGTACACAGACGTGGGAACATGTTGGTTTACCTCTGTCTGCTCAGTGTGTCTGTTACGTTCTGTCCAGCGCTTTCTCTCGTGCAAGCGGTCAAACACGAGACGTTGACCCAATGTTGGCCACAGTCTACGATGCTGAGCCAACAGTAGCACATTATTGGGTTACCGTGTCGTATTTGGCGTCACGCTGATATCTGGTAAATCTAGACTTGACAAATGGAGGTCGAAAGGTGGTATTTAATGTGTTAATAAAAATGAAAAAACAAATATAATCGGGACTGGCGGTTAAAGGGTTAGCGTTACAGTTTTTGACATGTGCGCTCTATTTTTTATGCGCCGAGAATTTGGCTTGATGTCATAGATGACTGGCATTGTGCATGCCGTAAGCATGCGGGCAAGGGAGGCCCATATGCGGGTATTTGTTATTTGATTGCGAAAATAGACAATTTTATTGGCACTAATCTCCAAAACAGGCCCGGAAACATGGCCAACGTTACCAGTTGTTACATCAGCAATAAATAAATCAATAGATTTATAATAACGACAACGATACAAAAAAGCGCGAGACTATTTTTTTCTTTAGTTGCTCTAGATATCACAGGGTTATAAGGAGATTTAAGTGTGTCAAGATCTCGCGCAAACACTTTTTTCGTCAGTCGCCATTGAGATCAAAAGGTTATATAGAGATTTAAATGTTCTCGTTAGTTACCATAATTGGTTATATATTCTAACATACTTTTTTGATTAGTTGCCCTGAAAATCAAAGGGTCATAATTATGGAGATTAAAGTGTATCTGAAATATGTCCCACTGCCATGTGATGAAAATATAAAACATAATACGTGTTATTATTGAAAGTTAACCAGTAAAAATGAAGGGGATAATTTGAAACTAGAGGGGGTAACTTGAAACTAGTTTCAGATTACCCCCCGGGGGTAACCTGAACAGGGGGGTAATCTGAAACTGTTACACCGGGTCAAGGACCATCTAATAAATTGTGAGGATGATGAGGATCCGAATTACGATCATTATTTTCGACGTATGTTTGCAGTCTCTGACTGACCGTCTATTTTTTAATCTTACTCTTAGACTTAGCCTCTTAGGACTAATTATTGTTTTGCTTTGTGATCCAGTCTCGTGTAGTGTTTACAACTCTACACAAAATCCCTTCAATCAAATTCAAATCCGGGTCCGGAGCGCTTGGACTTGCGGTCTTGTTTTCAAAGAAATCAAGATCTGGCAGAGGAAGCAAAGATACGGCAGAATGCATAGGGGACTGGGGGACTGGCTAGATGGCTACAGAGGATGGTGGGCTCACTCTCAGACCGCAAAATGTTTCATTGACTTTCTACAGTGATATTTAATTAATTTTAAGTGTTCGAAGTGTCGTCTTGCTACTGTGACCCGAAAATTAACCAAATTTATTTTGGGTTTATCTTGATTTTTCCCAGGCAAATGTTACTTGTAAATTCATTTGTTGTCTAGGTGATTTGGGTTAGTTGGGTCCATTGTGTTTTTATATAATATTTGACCTATTATATTTCATCCACAAAATGGCCGTCGTTTTTTCATTTATGCAGAAAAAATCTTGATACTGGTTTAAATGTATGCATCCCAAAATTATTTGGGATTGCTACATTATAATGTTTTTATTGAGTCCAGCCAAAATTCATGATAGCGATCACTGTTCGAGACAAAAAATGTTGTATGTCTGTCCACAATATTATCTTATGCTATCTTATAAATATAGTATAATTGAAGGGGTAGAAGAAATGTGTACAATTTTAGAAGGATTATGCACTCACCAAATTTAGTACAAGCTTGTTTAATATCGACTAGTCGTACGTATCTTCCCTCGCCACTTCCCCCCTGATAGTATCAAATATCAAAATCCAACATAAAATACAATGGTAGATAGCAGACTGGCAAGAAGAAAATACGGTGCGCACGATATATATATATATACATATCTTTCGCTTTTTTGTGATGCTAGATGTATATTTTTTTACTGAAATACAGAATTTTATTTTTTCGTCTTATGTCCATATTTTCGTGGAATCCATGATATATGATGATACGCATATGATATGGTAGATATCATTCTTCTCTCGAACAGTGGCAACCATCTTCAATTTTTCCAAAAGATAAAAAAATAAAAAATAATTTCTAAAAGTTCAGAAGTAATGTGGGCTTGATTTTTTTTAGTTTATTAACAATATTTTTTTCATAAATTAATTAAACAACAGCGACCATTTTGAATTTGTGGATGAAATATTGGTCAAATTAGCTACATAACACAATAGATGAATTTGTCTCCCCAAAATCATACAGAAACCATAAATTAATCAAGTGATTAGACTAGATTTTTTTCAGAATCAAATAAAACGTCGGCCATATTGGATTTGTGAGTTTCCTGACCCAAATCACCTATAATTTAGAAATCATAAATTAGACATACTTATCTGGTAAACCAATGGAAATTATTTTTTATTTATATTTTGACGGCCATTTTGATTTGCATTTTTCACAAAGAAAAGTACAAAATGCAGCTTGGTAACAATCATCTTCAAATAGCTGTATAGTATATGCTGGTATGACATTTTGTAGAATATTTTTGGTACATTTTTGGAAATTATACTTTATGGGAAGCATATATCACAATCTATTTTTTGCGGCTATCTTGGATTATTGGCGACCATTTTGAATTTTGCCATGCAAATATCAATTTTTCTGCATATCTCGGCCAATAATAAATCGATTTTCACATTTTTTTGTGTCTAACTATATATTTTTGTTGGCTGGGAATCTATTAGAATACACCAATAAAAAATAGAGATTAAATAAGTACCCCAAAATGATGTATATGTATTTAATTTATGCATTTATAAGCGGTTCGTATAGCCTACGATACATGAAAACACATAAGGCACACACATAAAAGCATGTGTAAAACATTGTATCTCAATTAAATCTATGCACAATCAATGACAGTCCCAAATTAGCTTGTGAACCTTTAATATCATACTTTAAACCAACGTTCATCAAACTGAGATGGAAGGTGCCACTAAAGCCCGGTTTCTAAAAAGGAAACCACTATCTCAGTCCGCGAATGATTCAGATTCAGCTTCTCCTTCATTGCGAAGCTTAATTACCAATCCAATCAACTTATTCCAAAAACTAATATATACCTCTCTGGGTTTCGTATTTATCAGTCATTAAATCTAAATGAACCTTGATCAATTTAATTTCTCCAACAATCGGCAAACCATGTACAGATGGTCTATGGTGTATGTATGGCAGGTGACAAAACTTACACTTGACTTCACCAGAACAGCTGTGTGTAAAGTTCTTCGCCTACCTGGGTTAATATACTTTGTACACAAGCATGATCATGTTTAAAGACCATAGATCCTCAGGCGCTGGAGCGACATGTAAAAGGGTGGATTATCTCTCAAGGAAAATATCACTGACAGCAGTTCGTGTCCGTCAGGTACAAAAACACCTCAATAAACCACAAAGGATATGGTGCCATAGCGGAATCAAGAACAATTCAACAGCTCTGCTGCGATATTGTTTATTCCTCCACATCTATTGAATTGGCTGAGCAAGCTTAAAAGAATGCTAGGAATGACAACAAAAGTCACCACTATATGTGTTGGTCATACCAGCTTAAATTGGTATTGAATGACCTTTCATTTAAATCTTAGGATGATATAAAAACTTGGCTGTATTTTTTTATGACAAAAGTTATAATGCTTGATGATGTTTTTTAAGATAGTAGGCCTATATTTAATACAGAAGATAGAGGAACAGTTGGAAACAGTTGCTGGAGAGAGAAATGTATAGGACAAAATGAGAAATAATTTAAAAAAATGATGGAATGTAAGATGAAAAACAATAAGGGTCGACGTAAGATCAAAAGAAATAAAGACGACGAAGGTATGAAATTCCAGTGATTGTACGTCTTTTCTCATCACAAGGTCATTCAGGGAGTGAGCTGATCTGAAAGAGGTGATTTTTCTGCTGCGCATTCATTCATCTAGATATAGAGACGAAATTCCTGTATTTCCTATTTTTGACATGGTTGTCAATAATTAGAAATCAGGAGTTTCGTCTCTATATCTAGCCTAACTGGTGAATGCGCAGCAGAAAAATTAAGATATAGGCTAGATATAGAGACGAAATTCCTGTATTTCCTATTTTTGACATGGTTGTCAATAATTAGAAATCAGGAATTTCGTCTCTATATCTAGCCTAACTGGTGAATGCGCAGCAGAAAAATTAAAAACTTTTGCAGTTCTAGTCTATGGACATGTTTACATCATATGGTCATATTAAGAAACCAAAATAAAATCACCGATTTTTTATGATTTTAGCGTGGGCTAGTCCCTTTAAAGGGACTGGCCCAGGCTAAAATCATAAAAAAATCGGTGATTTTATTTCGGGTTCTTAATATGACCATATGATGTAAACATGTACATAGACTAGAACTGCAAATTTTTATAATTTTTGTGCTGCGCATTCATCAGTTAGACTAGATATAAAGACGAAATTCCCGCATTTCCTATTTTTGACATGGTTGTCAATAATTAGAAATCAGGAATTTCGTCTCTATATCTAGCCTAACTGGTGAATGCGCAGCACAAAAATTATAAAAAATTGCAGTTCTAGTCTATGTACATGTTTACATCATATGGTCATATTAAGAACCCGAAATAAAATCACCGATTTTTTGATGATTTTAGCCTGGGCCAGTCCCTTTAACTAAACATGTAGCCCTCCCCCCCCCCCCCAATATTAGCAGAAAAATATTCAGTGATGAACGTTGTTTTATAGACCAGACGTGGCTGGGGGTAAGGTTTCACCCGGAAGGTGAATTTAAGCAACTTTTATTTTTACATAGCTGGATTACTCAGGGACCAGAATCAATCTGTTGATCAGATAACGGCTGCTGTTTTACTGAAATATGGCCAAAAAAGTACATGACCTGTGTGCGATTTTGGTCCGATTTTGAGAAATCGAGCGCATTACACATTTTCACCCACTGAGTAGTCAAGCTATGTCAATATATTTAATATCAATAGAAAGCTACTGACACACGCTTTCACATGGATGTAAAATATTTTGTGTCAGATAATTGACAAATGCACAAAAGAGCTTTAAGTTGGTATTTTAACCCTCACTTTTACCCATTTTTCATACTTTTTAAATAAATATTTTTCTCTCAGCTGATTTGTGTATGGTATAACTGTTTAGTTTTGATTCAAACATGTTCTAGAACTATTGTTGACTTAAAATAAACCCATTCGGAATAAAAATAATGAGTTATCTGACAATATTACATGGTTTTTTGGTTAGACATACAATGTGCGCGCTTTCCTTTGGGCTCGGGAAAATTGATTGTATCTAACAGTTTTGCCAAATGAGTAGTCACATTCTGAGCTATATCAATATATCTCAAATTAATTGAAAGCTACTGGCACAGGCCTTCACATTGATGTAAACTATTTTGTGTCTAATCATTGACAAATACACAAGAGAGCTTTAAGTTGCTATTTTAACCATTAATTTTACTTATTTTTCCGACTTTTTCAGTAAATAGTCATAATACTTTTCTCTCAGCTGATTTTTGTATATATTTTGTATATATTTCAGTTGAAATACCAGCAGTGAATACCAGCAGGATTTCTGTTAACTTTATATGGTATAAATGTTTGTTATTACTTTTACATTCTCTGGATCTATTTTTCAAAAGTTATCTTGCCCACTGACGAAGTGATCACAACCACTCGAAAAGTTATCTCAGCAACTACAAAAGTGATCTTGACCACTAAAGAAGTGATTATAACCACTTTAAAAGTTAATCTCAACCACTACAAAAGTTATCTTGGCCCCTGAAGAAGTGCTCACAGCGTTTTTAAAAGTTATATCAGCCACTACAACAGTGATCTCGGCCACGGAAGAAGTGATCACAGCCTGTCTAAAATTGTTATTTAAACTACTACAAATGTGATCTTGGCCACTGAAGAATTTATCACAACAACCTTAAAAGTTAACTCAGCCACTATAAAAGTGGTCTTGGCCACTGAAGAAGTGATCACAGCCAATTTAAAAATTAGCTAAACCACTACAAAAGTGATCTTGACCACTGAAGAAGTGATTACAACCACTTTAAAATTAATCTCAGCCACCACAAAAGAGACCTTGACCACAGAAGAAGTGATCACAGCGATTTTAAAAGTTATCCAAGCCACTACAAAAGTGATCTTGGCCACTGAAGAAGTAATCATAACCGCATTAAACGTTATCTCAGCCACTACAAAAGTGTACTTGGTCACTAACAAACTGTTAGCCACTGACTAAATTATCTAAGCCACTACAAAGTGATGTTGACCACTGAAGAAATGATCACAGCCACTTTAAAGTTATCACAACCACTACAAAGTTGCTGTGATCACTTCTTCAGTAGACAAGATCAGTTTGTTTGTGGCCAAGATCACCTTTGTGGTGGCTGAGATGATTTTTAAAGTGGATGTGATGGCTTCTTAAACTAGTGTTCAACTGCAAAATGCGCATGCCTGGGACGGTCAAATGTAGGCCAACAGTTGCCTATTGAGTACAGGTTGACGGCATTAATATAGCCACTGAACTGATTACAAGATACTACGTAAACGAGACATTGATCCAATGCTGTTTCAAGCTAGGCCAACGTCTGCGACGCTGGCCCAACATTGAACCAACATTGAATTAATGTACAATGTTTGAGAGAAAGTCCTCTGCAGCCCAGCAAACACAAGACATTTGTATAACATTTATACAACGTCGGCCAAACGTTTTCGACGTTGGTCCAACATTGCATGAAGTCATACAAATGTTTTGTGTTTACTTGGTGTCAATACAAGCTTTTAGGGTCAAGCAGTTTCAAAATCCCCACAGTAATACAGTCAGTTTGTTTGCAAGCCAGCGACCAAGTAGGGCCAAGGGCAAAGTGCTTTGAATTATTAACTCATAGATGTCGCTCAAGTATATATGAACTTGCTGTGATTTGAGAACTTGCTCTTAATGAGGCTTTGGGTATGAAACGCATATTTAGTGTTATTATGGAATAGGGCCTTGGCCTACCCACGGACACTATTGCCTTCTGGGGGACCCTTGTCCCGCGAATTTTGACAGTTGACCACACCTTTAAGTGATTAATATCACTTTTTTGTAATGACTGACATAAGATTGTTAGTGGTTAATATAACTGTTGTAGCGGCTGAGATTACTTTTAAAGTGTATGTGACCCCTTCTTCAGTGGACAAGATCTGTTTGTTTGTGGTCAAGATCACTTTTTGGGGGCTGACATAAGATTGTTAATGGGCAAGATTACTTTTGTAGTGGCTGAGATAACTTTTAAAGTGGATGAGATAACTTTTAAAGCCGCTGTGAGCACTCAGATCGTCAGTTGTCAAGATCATTTTCATAGTGGCGGAGATAACTATTAAAGTTATTGTAATCACTTTTTCAGTGGTCAATATCACTTTTGTAGTCGTTTAGATATTTTTTAAAGTGGCTGTGATCACTTTTTCAGTGGCCCAGATCACTTTGTAGTGGCTGAGATAACCTTTAAATTGGTTGACACCAGTTTTTTAGTGCCAAGATCACCTTTGTAGTGGCTGAGATAACGTTTAAAGTTGCTGTGATCACTTCTTCAGTAGCCAAGATCACTTTTGTGTTAGGAGCGCGCAGCGCGGAGCCTTGCGTAAAATTAATGTCGATACACTGGTCTCAACCTTAAGTTGACCAGGCCGCCATTAACGTGATCGCCTAGTCACATAGAGAATGGAGAAGCTATGCTGTTTCTCTGAACAGCGGGGCTCGAAATCAGGACGCATGCATGACTAGCGAGGCAGTAAGACGCTCTAGCCATTGCGCCACGTCCCCTTCTCTGTCACTATTGTAGTGGCTAAGATAACTTTTAAAGTCGCTGTGTTCATTTTTTTAGTGGCCGAGATCACTTTTGTAGTAGCTGACATAACGTTTAAAGTTGCTATGTTTAACTTTTGTAATGGCTGAGGTAACTTTTGAAGTAACTGAGGTAACTTCTTCTGTGGTCAATATCACTTGGCTGAAATAACGTTTAGAGTTGCTGTGATCACTTCTTCGGTGGCCAAGATCACCTTTGTAGTGGCTGAGATAACGTTTAAATTCGCTATGATCACTTCTGCAGTGGTTAAGATAACTTTTTTGTAGTGGCTGAAATAACTTTAAAAGTGGCTGTGATCACTTATTCAGTCGTCAAGATTACTTTTAAAAAATGGCTTCAGCGAATGTAAAAAAAATAACAAACATTTATACCATGTAAAGTCAACATGAGCGAGAAGGTATTCACTAGCCCTTTGTTGTACATTTCGTATCTAACAGGAATAAAATATTATGTATCCACGTTGAAGCACTTGATAGTTACTTTTAACTGATATCAAAGATGTTGGTACATTTTTTTTATTTTGGGTACCCGGTACTCATTTGGCACATTGTTGATTTCCCCAGGCTGGCAGAGAATTGCCTAAATTTTACATCCAACCCAAAAAGTATGTAATATGTTCAAATAGCTCATTAATTTTTGTTACAAATGGGTTTATCTTAAGTCAACAATAGTTCTAGAACATGTTTGAAGCAAAAATAAATATCAATCATACACAAAAATCAGTTGAGAAAAAAATATTTTGACTATCTACTGAAAAAGTATGAAAAATAGGTAAAATTGAGGGTCAAAGTACCAACTTAAAACTCTCTTGAGCATTTGTCAAAGATTAGACACAAAATATTTTACATCTGTGGCCTGTGCCAGTAGCTTTTTATTGATATCAAATATATTGATATAGCTCAAATTTTGACTACTCATTGGTGCAAAACTGTGAGAAACATACAATTTTCTGAGCCCAAAGAAAAGTGCACAAAGTCTAACCAAAAGAGCATGTAATATGTTCACATAACTAATCATTTTTATTCTAAATGGGTTTATTTGAAGTCAACAATAGTTCTAGAACATGTTTGAATCAAGACTAAACATGTATACCATACAAAAATCAGCTGAAAGAATTTTTTTTTGACTATTTACTGAAAAAGTATGAAAAGTAGTTAAAATTACGTGTTACAACTCAGTGTGCGAAAATGTATAATACGTTCTATTTCTCAAAATCAGACCAAAATGTACATGGGTAATGTACATTTTTGGTCATATGTCAGCAAAGCAGCGGCAGTTACCTGATCAACAGTAGTCCAGCTATGTGAACAAATAGTGACTTAAATTCCCCTTCCCGGTGACACCATACCCCCAGCCACGTCTGGTCTATTATATCTGTTCAATATTTTGAATGTTATCAATATCATAGTTAACATAACAAGTGTATAATAAATGACATTTTTTTTTTTGTATAATTTGTCCACGAAAACATATATTCAAAAATTTCAATCCCTCAAATTCGTCCATTAATAGCCAAATTATGTGACAATTTCTGATTTCAGTATAAAAAAATCAAAATGGCCGCTAAGCATTTAAGATGGCCGCCCAAAAAAGTCAACCATATGGTCGCACCACCCTAAATGAGGCGAAATCCAAGGGGGGTGGCTACTGACTAGAGAGTCCCTACCCAAATTAATGCTTTAAATGATTGTTCCCGCTTCTGGTGAATTAAGCAAAATACAGGAATGTTGTAATTATGTGGATAAATTGTAATTGTAAACACACACTGTTTTCGCTATCTGTGATATGAGGTACATTTATAACTTTTATGTGAGATTTTCGGATGGACACATGGGGTGAAAAGAATTTGTGTCTCTTCTGGGAATGGGCACAAGAATATTTAGGGAGATCTGGGCAAACTGGACCTTTTTCCACATATTGGGGCCTAGATAAAAAAAATATTAGCATACCATGGTTAGCATACCATTTTCAAAGCTGTTTATCCGACGAACCCAAAAGACGATACATAAGAGCATAATAATATCCAAATTGTAATAAAAACGGTGGTTTGCAAGTTTTACTAAAAAATGAATCTAGCACTACTTTCCAGCGTTTTAGAAAACCCGTCTGGACCATCTCGAGGAAGGTTACCTTGGGACATACGTTGTCAGATCGCTCCGTTGCACTCCTTCATCATCACAATAATGATCATACTCTTTTTTATTTCACAAATTAGCATTGGTGTCTTGCACTGAAGAATTTGAATGGTAACTATAGTCACAAGTTCATCACATTTAGCTCAGATGAGTTTTTCTTTAACTACCATGATGATTTTTTTTCCACTGAATGAACATAAACGGTTCCAAATTGACCATCGACATAACCAACATTTAAAATGCCGATTTTTCGAAATTGTAGCCTGCATCTTATTCATGTTAGTGGACACTTTTGTACCAAGAATATCATTCCCATCTCATCACAATACACGTGAGTCAAGCACGCTAGTCAAGTGCGTAGCGAAAACGTTAACCGAGGCACATAATGTCTTCCTGCTTTACTTTGCAATGTTTAACAAACTGTATTTTAACTATTTATTCTTTTGACCAGAAAGGTGCAAACTTTCGATCTGTAGTAGCTTTAACGAAGGGTTGGAGTGGTAAGAGCTAGCCCTGAATACAAGGCTATTCCGCCCGAGCTGCAGCTCGGGCGGAATAACTAAGCTTGTATTCAGGGTTAGGTCAGAACATCCATAGCATGTACCGTCACACTCATAACAAATCAAAGTTGTCTTTACATGTAAGCTGGTCAGCATTATTGACGGAAAGCAATTTTAAATGTGGAATGCAGAGCTCTCTTCTCCAAACCTACATTCATGAAAGGATTTGGTTTCCATGGGATCTCCAAGACAGTTATACGGTAAAAGGCAGCATAACAGAAGTGAGCACCGTACTTCACTACTCTCTACATTCTTTTACAATAATGCATATCTCTTTATTTCAGGCAAGACAAAGTCCACTGATTTTGCCATATAGCCTAAACATGATAAATCCTCTGTTAAATCGCGCCTCGATTCCACCTCACCAGGTGACGTTGTAAGTCGCTCACCCCAGGCGAGTAGGCCACGCAGCTGATACATTTACTATTATATACACTTTTACACAGATTGTGTGATTATATGATAGTACGATCGTAGATGAAAGACGTGACAAAACTATGCAGAGACGATGCCTACGCTTCTGACCGTACCAATGATGTGTGACAGATATGAACATATCATCTAATTATGTTGCCAACATTGGCACAATGTTGGGCCTTATACTCTTTGATAATTATTCAAATAATGTGATCACCTGTTGGTGCGGGATAGGACTGGGACACATTGGTTTAGATTTATGTACAGAATTCCTGTCCTCTAGTTTGTTTTTCATAATTCGTAAAAAATCAAAAAGGCTGCCACTTGTTTTAGTGCAATCTTAATACTGTTTGTAGTCAGAAAAATATGTAGGCCTACTATGTTTTCCGACAATATTATATATAAGAATCTGATACAGTGTATATATTTAGTTGAGTGACATATCACAACGTGTATTAATAATCCATGTATCTGACATATTTTAAATGTGTTGTTTTCAACTGGTATTAGTGTCCGTCGCAGCTAGACGATCTCTCTCTGTCGAGGTTGCAGCATCACGTTGATCTTGTGTTTAACGTCCGTTTTTGTTATTCGCTCGATTGTATCTCTTTTCAATTGTATAGCCTACTTCAATATGACACAGGTATGAACATACTGAAAGTATCTGGTGACACTTATTTCCACAGTTATCTCCATTGAACCATGGATGGTGTGACTAGAATGATAGTTTTGGAAAAGGCAAATTACATTATAAATTAAGCATAAGAATCGGTGAATATACCATATATAAATAATTTTAATTGTAGCAAAAAAAACAGCTGTTTACCATAAATCATTTTCATCTGTGTTGCGAATCGCTTCAGTGAGAAGTAACTTCACAGCTTTGTTTTAAATTGAAGGGGTCCAAGCAAAAGCATGCTAATTCATTTTTTCGTCGTTTTGAGAAAAAGCTGTGTATAGGTTTATAGCTTCCTTGATTTTTATCCTAGTGACTTGAAATAAAGTGCACAATGTTTGTTTTGAGACTTTATTCTACAGAAACGATTTTCAATATGCAATGGTTTGTTTTTAAAAACACACAAATCCAAAATTAACATGTTTTGCATTTGAAAGTGATAGAAGCCCATCATGAAAGACAAAGCTAAGTGATGATGACAACTTCATTCAGTGTTGACATTCCCGCAAAATAATATTTAGTACACATAACAACAACAATACATAAGTTTTTTGCATGTTAATATGTGGAAAACTAAGATGACATATATATCTATGAGGCTCACCCTTTTTAAGAAAATCACATGACATTTTTGCATAACATTAATTGGCTTGTATTTCACGAGTGTGCTATGTTCAGTTAGCACTTCCATGGACGCACTTAACTTGAAGAAAACATTGTTTCTTGCAGTTGACAAGAGTTTTCACGGAAGTGCTACAATTCTATATCCACTTTTGATAGCAAATTTATGTTGAATATATATTTCATTGACTTGCATCAATTACCATTGCAACCATACATGCTAACTTGAGAAAACATTATTTGACTCTTCTTTGACAGCATGAAAACTACTGCTCCATAACTTTGATTTTTTTACAGATGATGCATCAGACTGAGATAAGCACCATACGACAAGCAAAAAGAATAGAGACATACATGCTAACTTGACTTAGCATGTTCTTGCCTGGACCCCTTCTATTATTCATGCTACTACTTAATTTAATGGATGGGAGAAAGAAGTTTCAAGCCCTTATAGCATTGAATTTAAATGACCTGAAACCTGCTTGTCCCTACTGGTGGTGTCGCCACAGACATCACACTATTTAAAACTGGTGCCTAAAGTGTAAAAATTCACATTTATTTATTTGATCAAACCAATACAGATTACATAATTCATAGCTGCTAGAGTGGAGGTCACCTACAAACACAAACGCAGATAATTGTAAACGGCTCTTAGATGAAGATTTATTAAATACTCTCACCTCAATACAGGCGCATTGCCATGGATGATTACATAGGTACATGTTATTTAGCATTATCTGTTCGACACGGTCGCTAACAAGAAGGCAGTGTACCTGTCTAAATTCGACTAAAATCTTTGGGGGATCTAGGACAAAACAGAAGATTTGTTTTGCATGATTTGCAGTTTCTTTTTTCTTTGTTTTAGTCAAAGCGCTGTACCATGATGAGGAGGTATAATCGAAATTGCAAAAATTAGAGAAGATGTCAAAATATTTCTGGATAACAAATTAAGACACCGTATCTGTATTTTAAGAATTTCAATCAAGAATTAGATTTCAATAATATTGTCGACGATCAACGAGTAATGCAATGTTTGATCTGGATCTACTTCTACGTGTTTCACCGACTGCTTTGGTGAAATAATTATAACTCTGTAGAATACCTCTAATTCAGAACAGACCCTTAAATTATGCGGTGCATCTTGATCCCGAGGGAGGGGGACTCTCAACATTTGGTTTTGGGTGTGTAGACTGGATGTTCAAACCCTTACCCTTTAATAACAGTTGTGGCCAAAAACACACCCTTGAATTTACAGATTCGGCCGAAAAACACACAATTATGAGGATGGCGTAAAAAAACACTATTTGTGACTGTCTCAACACATGAAAAACCAGCATTTTATCACATTACGTGCAAAAAAGCATATTTTTGGTGAAACGGACCTCTGAGCTAATCAGACAGCTCTTGATTATACAACATTTTATTGACCTTTGACTATACAGTACCTCATTTTCATACCCTTGCATATACCAACATTGGTAAAAAGCACCCCTTGAATATAAAGAAATTGCCTAAAAGTGTCCCTTGTATGCGGAACAGTCCTAATACACATAACACAGTGAATACCTCCAGGCACACCGGGATGAATATGATGCTAAAAAGGAGTGGAATTTCATTGGAACTTGGATCTCACAAAGTAATCAAAATTACAATGTAGTCAATAATCTTCGTTAATTTTGGGTTTATATTGAAGAGCATAGGTCGACATCCTGGTATGATATTTTATTACGCATTTCTGGCTTATTATCTTAGCTTAGTTTCTGTAGTTCTATCTTTTATTTGATCTTTTTGTATTACATAGAACGCATCATGCACAGTGCTGTGTGAAATGTGAGAGTGGCCTCGTCTGTGACCTTTGGGGTCATCATCAGGCCCGTTGGCGCCACCTCAGGCATGGACATCGTGGTCTGTCAGAGAAATGAAGAGACAGAACTATGTGCCTGCAACACGACAGGGGGCGCTGGATCTCATCAGCAAGATGGCCGCCTCCAGGTTCGCGAGATGATCGCTAGAGGCCGCCATAGAAAGAAGGTGGATAGGTAGTCTGACCATTTTCCGGTAACAATGTCTTGAAAACTTTGTTTCAGATTATGAATAGATTTTCAAATCAATTAAGCGCCCTTGGACATAATGTATCAATAGTGTTAAGATATTAATACTACAAAACCATGTCATATAGGGCCTAAGATATATAATAATAATAATACTTTTATTGACAAAGAGAATCAGTATGATACAAATGTCAGTGTTATAAAAATAAAAAGTAGTCTATGGTATCAAATAATATTCATAATAAAAAATGCATAGAAGTATATGGTTATGAAAATATACCTTTTACACATTAGACAAAAAATATGTATAGATATAGAAGCATTTATTCACTTACAGGCCTATATTTCGCTTTGTTTATTTTAATAGATTTTTCTATGTCAATATTATATTTTATATCTCTATAAATAAAAATGTCCATATTGCTTAAGGTATCTCTTCTAGGGGTGTTGTTTTTTCATAATCTTTATTCTTTTATAACCAAAAGTAATAACGCGTTACTAGCTATTTTATTTCACCTGAGTGACATCATACGTCCATACAATTACCTTTTTTTCTAATATTTAAAACATGATCCTTTTGCACTATTCTCTGCTTTAGGCTGTGACCAGAGACAATGTGCCTCACTATTTCTGCTCTAGGGTTCAATCATCCTAAGTCAAGCACCGCGAGGCGGGAGGTGAATCATCAAAAATGGACACCGTTTTTTATTGAGGGAGCTTCGTATTAAAAGTTATGAATCTCATGCTGAAAATGTACACGATTATTAGGTATTACAGAAGTGCAATAAATTATATCTTATAATTTGTACATTTCAGTACATTGTCATTTTATGTTAGACATCGCTGTTCTGTAGAGAAAATATTGTAATGCCACTGTATATCACCTTAACAAATCCGTCTGAAATGACTAAACATAGCCACAAACAAAGAATGCAATACACCATGGCTCGAGCGTTCTAAATTAAGCTAAGAATTTTTATATCACGATCTCACAAGTTAACCCTTCAAGTGTCCCGATGTTGGGCTAATTAATGTTGTTCCGCCGTCTACGACGTCGGCCCAACATCGGGACAATGGTTACTAAACATTTTATTTTATTTATACTGGCATTGCTGACGCAATTTCCAGCTTCGAACGAGTAAAATATATCCCTATGTTTCAAAACTGAACCTGCTCTAGTTCGGTGTTTTTCACATCCATTTTTGATAAATGTAAAAGTGGAAAAGTAAAAACGGTTAGACACGACGTTTAAACAGTGTTGAAAGTATCGTCCACATTGAAAGCGCCAGTGGCTATGTTTTATCATCAAAAACATACATAAAATAAAAAAGGGATATCGCAAAAATAAATTACTTACTGAGAATTATTATTAGAAAAAAAAGATCCGTGGTATCAAAACGATATTTGTTATACCGTGACTTTATTTTTACAAATCCAATTTTAGATACAATGATGATATCACAGGACAGTATAATAATTCCACCCTGTGCACGGACAGACGTAAGGTTTTGTCAGGAAAGCCCCTGTGGATGTTGATGTTGTGATAACTGCGTTATCAGCATTAAATTGATAGCAGCTGATAAGGTGACTGAGAGCTTACGCACTGTGTTGTACTGCCTGATAAAGCAACCTTACACATAAACACACACTTTAAAGGGACTGGCCCAGGCTAAAATCATCAAAAAATCGGTGATTTTATTTCGGGTTCTTAATATGACCATATGATGTAAACATGTACATAGACTAGAACTGCAATTTTTTATAATTTTTGTGCTGCGCATTCACCAGTTAGGCTAGATATAGAGACGAAATTCCTGATTTCTAATTATTGACAACCATGTCAAAAATAGGAAATGCGGGAATTTCGTCTTTTTATCTAGCACAAAAATTATAAAAATTTGCAGTTCTAGTCTATGTACATGTTTACATCATATGGTCATATTAAGAACCCGAAATAAAATCACCGATTTTTTGATGATTTTAGCCTGGGCCAGTCCCTTTAACTTCCAGAGTCATTCAGCAGGAACGAAACCTTTATCAAAAACAAGTATTTTTGCATGTCTAAGACAATATTGTCAATTATTCCACATTGCGTAGATAAATTTATTTGCACCCAGTCGTTGTTTTGGATCGCGGTAGCGAGACAGACAGACCCCGGGAGACAGACAAACAGTAAGACGCTAATGTATTCATAAGGATCTGTATAGATGCAGAAATTTACGCTTTATGGATATACCAGGTGGGCATCATAGCGGTGACAAAATATACATTACTTAACTTAGTCATTTGAAAGTGCTCATTCTTATTTGGATATATTTACATAAATTTACCAGTTGTAGACCTACAATACATTTCACATTTATCAGCCGTTCTACGAAATGGTCGACGGAGATCGAACCACAGCACTTTCTCGGTACTTTCTGCGGAACGGGACGTCACTACGACATCTAGGTTGTGGTTTTATACAACGAAATATATCCATAGCGCATCGCGTTCTGGTATACCACTGGATACTATTCAGAGCTTCTAATTCAAAATTCACGTCAGATGTTATTCAAGTGGCGCATTACATATATATAGGAGCGATGTATATAGCCTATAATGAAATTTATTGTTCAACAATATTTCAGCCATGTTTATTTCGTATAGAAAGAACTTTCTTACAAATGAAACAATATTCGTTTTTTGGACAAAAACACGATGTATTAGGCTTGATCTGAGCGATATATTATATTTCATCAAACATGACTTTTTCAGCAGTAGCTCACCCTAGAAAACTCCGATATATAGATTTTATTTTGTTTTACTTGTGATGTTTTTGATAAATTTAAAACACTCACGAAAATAAATATATAAAAATGGTAAAAACTGTTGTTTTCTATTTGAACGAATTAGATATTGCCGTTGCAATAAACCTGTATAATTTTAAATAAAAACGTTTTTTTAAATGAAATCGTTTTGTTTTGTACTTTTTAGTTGCAAAACGTTTTGTTTAAAAACGTAAAACATCCTGCAGAGGCCGGGACGCAATAAATGAGAAAAGGGATAATTAGATCGAAATATAATAACCTTCGATCTGCTAAATACTCGCCTCGAGATCCCACTCACTTTACGAATAAATTTGGAAAGTCAATATACGTATCAGTGTTTCGATTTTCGCGTAAACAATGATGTAACTCCTTTAAAAATTGTGTCTCGCTAGTGTCCGATAATTTTAAATAGATGAGTTAGAATATACCAATTATCCAAGCATTTTACGATAAATGTCATAAAATTAATATGCCTGAACACGTTTCTTGATTTTTACGGTGGTTCAATATAAACGACAAAGAATGAATTTAAAGTGGTAAGTAATTAATATATATCAGCATTAATATGTCATTGGAAAGAAGTATTCAGGAAATGTTTAAAACACGGAGTTGTCAAACTACATGTATTGCTTTTGGGATACAGAATCATATCAGTGATGTGGCTTTAACTGTTATGTTATGATCATTTCATCTTTATATCTAAACTTCAGCTGCAATACTGTACTATAAGTCATCATTTCAATCAATTTTCAAATTAATATATATTTTCCAAAAAATCTATAATCAAGAAATGTAGTGGTGCGAAAATTGTATTTGTATGATCAAAAATCATTACTTATTACTATTTTTATGCATTTGCACATCTATTTCGACCTCACAAAATTCGTCTCTTGCAGCGACATGTTGCATATTATACTCTATTATCTCTCTTAGCCATGCTGAATTGGGCTTTTCTTGCTTTTCAAAGCCGAATTTTCTACTGTTCGAATTCATGTTTTATTTGAAGATCACTTCCAGACTTTTTAGAATGATCCATTTTCACCATTACGTATTTTTATTCAGTCCAGCATCTCAGTTGATACGAGCGTCGACCCAATTTTGCTTCAGTGAATGTCCAACGTCTGCGAGATTGGTCCATGACTGCAGCAGCATTGGCTCAAATGATCATGTTTGCTGGGTCAGCATCCTGAGCCTTCAGACGGTCAGGCCTGAAGCCTCGCCTTGTGGTACAGGGTACACACGAGTACATCCCTCAGGCCATCGGGGACCCCCCAGTGCAAGCTAGTACTCTCAATCATAGAGATCTGGGGTGCAGATGGTCAAGCCTCAGGCCTCGCCTTGGGGCAGCAGGGTACACGAGTGCATGAAGTATTTGCTGGCCTGCCAGTACTGCTGTGGAAGGGTAAATAGTAGTAACTGCTTATGTTTTGAGTAAGTAGTTACTGTTATTTGCCTAAAGCTACGAGTACTCTGCCTTGGAGGTTTACTGATACAACATAATGGGATCCCGTGTTATCTACCTATTTTTTGTATTGCCTGGCCTGTCAATGGTGGTAGGCCTATTACACAGAAATACATTGAAATTTTAGGTAAAAGAATAATTGAGTTAAGTGCACGCATAGGCGAAACTGAGTCTGAACGGCAAAGAAGGTTAGTACGCGCTCAGGTTTATATATGGTAGACCTACAACATTTCAACTGAAGGAATCGAACCCGAAACTTAGCGGTATGAAGTCGAGGAGAATCTCGTTAATGGAGGCTTCTAAACAGTTATGTCGTCGTGATTATCAGATTATGCGAGTGTGTAGTTGTGCGCCCCACTTTAGATCTGTGTGGCAATAGTAACATTAGCGGCACACAACAATATATCGTAGCACACAATAGGTTCACCTCTTGAATTGAAATGTTTTAATTTAACAGACAGAAAGCTGCTTTCAAGTTTTGTGTTATTATTCATCTACATTGCAGCAAATTTGGGTCGACGTCTCGTTTCGGCTGAGGATAAGATGATGGACGGACCAAAATTCAATGTTCATAACACTTACGTAGTTTGAACGTTTAGACGTTAGCCACAGTCAGTCTAGCGTTCACTACAGT
Organism: Flabesymbios commensalis; assembly: GCA_964017125.1. NCBI lineage: Eukaryota > Metazoa > Annelida > Polychaeta > Terebellida > Flabelligeridae > Flabesymbios > Flabesymbios commensalis. Next base: position 56,489,587 of record OZ024909.1, on the reverse strand, counting down.
TTCTTTTGCTGACCGGGATAGCATTTTTGGGTTGTGTTCTCATGCAGAGCTGACTGATCCAAAATAAATATGTAAAATGTTCTGATATAGGCTAAGCCTGGTAAAGGTGAATGGCTGACCACTCGTGCTCAGATAAACATCGTTGATAGTAGGTCGAAGGACAGAGGACAATGCCAAAACAAATTAGCGGACCGATCTCACGCATGCGTTATAATGATCCTGGGGTAGCGAGGTAATACACGAGTGCACAAACACCCCGAGTAGAGATGCAACCTCTCTATGCGGCAGCCAGGGCTCTCCCTGTAAGCAGACCCGACCCCGGACCCGACCTTGAAGATGGATAATATTGAGGTGTTATCAGCCGTAACGGTTAAATCAGTTTGAATGTCGCTGATGGTTTGAGGCCTCAGCCTATCAGCGACATTCAGATATAATTTTGGTTTTATTATAGGCGAATGGCGATAATGTGAGATCCACTCCAGCTGAGCAGATGGTTAACTGGGCCTGAGGAAGTGCCCCGGGATACACCGGGGTACATGAGTACGTACCCGGGGGTACGACAGAGAGGAAAGCGCCACCCCTGACCCCCAGTAAACATAGACGCGGTCTATAGTGTGACAGTAGATCTCACATATATTTTATATTGTATTGACCTTGTGATGGTGAAAATCAATAAATAAATAACGTGAACATAATATACTGCCACGTTATCTTAGAAAGTAACATTCATTTTCATTAGCGATGCACTGTTTCTCGGCGGTGTCGCTACAGGATTCCCAAATCTGGAATTTGAATTTTTTTTTGAAAACTCAGAAAAAAGTCAGGGTATTTTTAACATATTTTGACATGTTTAATATTGAGGTTTTTTTGCGTAGTCGTATAACCGTCGTTGTGGTGTTGCCAGTCCTGCGATAGATCAAAATGTCCGAAGTTTGTTCAGCCAATCAGAAAGTAGATTTAAATCATGTGACGTGCAAGTCACGTGAGTCGACTTCATCCCTGGCAATGGATTTGACAGATGATCATTAGGACGAGTTTGTTGAGATGTGGGAGGCTTTTACTTGACGTTACAAATGGACTGAGTGTGCATCACAAAAAAATCCACCAAAACTGAACAATATTAGCTAGTATTCTGTTCATTCCAGTCGGATTTATGCAAAAAATATTGGGCACTGAAAGAATGAACCATAAAAGTTTTGAAAAAAATATATAAAAAATATTTTTTAAATAATGTTGTTTGAACCATAATTGTTAGTATTATACCCCCATATTTTTAATATATTTGAAAATACGCGTATGTTCATCCTATTTAGTGTATAGTTATGTCATTGCTCATTGCTATTTGTTCATTATTATTGTGGAGTCACTTGGCTCCTTTGACAGCGACATGTGTAAATTATTAGGCTTATATCTTAAAACAAGTCTCCCTCAGACGCCAGTATTGTATTTGATATATTTGCTAAATATATTTGCTATATATGTCTGTCTGTCTGTCTGCCTATCTGTCTGTTACTGTCGCTTCCGGAACACTCAGTAGGATCGCTGCGACCTCACGACGCGTGGTTGGTAACAATCTCACTGGTGAGGCAGGCTGTCGTCGTTCGTCGTAGGAACCATGCGGATTGTCTGCGATTTTCTAAGCAAAACTTCCACGACGCTCACGTCGTGTCTAATGGGGGGCAGTCTTTGCAGTACGGCAAAGGCCTTAGTTGTTCACGTGAATACTCTTAATCCTCGAATAGTAGTATTGTACTCGCACTGATGTCACGCTAAATTTTATCAGCATTATGTATATTATTTCGTGCTAACATGATGACTGACTGGGAACAATTATCGTTGTATTTTATCCCTAATTAAGATAACAGCTGAATGACGGCTGTTATTTTTCACTCACTTGAAGTTGTGAATCGCGTTAGCGAGACACAACTTCAAGTGGGTGAAAATTCAAATTCAGCTTATATGCTCATCTGAGGCTGAATATCATATTTTATATGTGTGGCAGGTTGAGTAGCGACGGATTTGTGATTGTATTGCTCAGGCTGAGTAACACGTGTTTGCCTGTGGTGCGTATGTTTGCGTATGTTTGTGTATGTTTCGGATTTGTTGAGTGATTTGCTTGAATGATTTTGGATTGTCCGTTCGGGTCCGATCGTGGTTTTCCGTCTGTTTCCGCCGTATGTTTCAGTTCAGTGGATGCTTACCATTTATACTTGGCATTGTAATGTATAAGTTCATAATTAAATGTGTAGCTATGAATATTTATTCACGTTTAACATAGCGTGCTTGAATTGTAATATAATGTTTAAATGTAATCTTGTGAAACTCATTCTAGTCATCATTCATATTGTATCACCCAAGTTATATTAATTTAACTAAGGATTCTTTATTTGTGCTCTGTGTAGTTTAGACGTTAGTTCTCAACTGCGTTATTTCTATATAGGCCTATATGTATCACTCGTCAACCCAACATCTGATATGTTTCAGTCACCAAAATAAAGAGCATGTTTTAACTACGGTGTGTTTGATGTTGTGTGTCCAGTACGTTTTCAGAAAGCAATGCATTTTCAGTCAGAGCGCAGATCGGAACCCACGTAAATAAGATGACAACGGCCGGGCGGGGAATCCAATATTTAACCCTGCAAGTCCAGACAGCCACATATGTTTAGATTATCCCGATCATTTTAACAGTTGGACACGCTGTATGAAAATAAGAAGCCGGAGACGATCCCGGACCCCTTGAATTAAGATCAACCATGGTTCTTCAACCGTCACATGGTGCGTGTTCTAATGTGCACCATGTTGAACACAGAACATAAATGAGGTTGCTCAGAATTCTGAGTTAGCCACAAAGCTGAAAACTGGGACACATGTCAATTCTAAGTTGTTAACGATTTATTTCGTATCAAATGCACAATTGTATATTTATAATATGTTAATTATACTGTTTTACCCGTTGAGCTCAAATTACGTCCATAATCATTTTAAATCAGCTTCTATCAAGCCCTCACATTAAACATTTTGAACGTGCTACTCTTATTCGATCAACAAACATTACAAATATTTGGCCTCCAATTTCACATGTCTAACTAAGTCTTAGTAATTTACACTCCCATGAAATGGGGCAAAAATTCAATTCCATAACTTGGCTGCCAAAATAGGGCTCACTTCATACCCCGCCGTAATCATATCACGTATTTACACAATTTGTGAAAAATCAACGCTGGAGAATCATATTCCTGCTATTTGAAAATTGATAAAAATCTTTTGTGTATTTATATGTGTCTGCATGTGTAGCTCATGTGGATAAATCAGCCCACCTTGGATACTAAACTAATTATTTTAATACTTACTAAATTAAATTTGACGAAGCTGCTTTGGTTTATTCTACATGCATTGAATTGATCAATTATATAGACCTACTTACTGACGAGCGTACCACGTCAAATCCTGTAACCATTGAGTTTCAGAGTGTTCCCAGCAAACAGGAAAATTTGATCCAATGCTGGCTTGATGTTAGACCAGCGTCGTTGACAAAAGGCGATGTAGAATCGGTAACTAATAGTAAGTAATAGGCCTAGATTAATATTCAAGTCAAGCTGACAGCGTCCCATTGGAGATGGATTTATTATTTAGTTACGGTATAATATGCGCATTAATACGACGTGGATGCCGAAAGGATTATTTCTTCAAGTCTTGCAACTCCAAGCTGGAAATTGACCCCTGTATCCAGAGTGTGGAATATGTGTCAAGAGTCTACATGTTGAGTCTACATGTAGGCTACAACACAACGAAATATCAATTCGCGTACCCCATATTTTTGGTCCCATCGACTCACACCAGTTGAGTGATCCCAGAAATGTGTCGCCTCATTCAGATTATGTGAAGATCAAAGCACTCATTTATTTTGAGCGTGGCTGATGTGTGCTACGAAAACGAAACTTTATAACTCAATATTCTAAAGGTTTTTTATGTCCCGATCTGCTGTTAGATTTTTAAAAGTCATTTAAAAAATTACGCACATAAGGTTATTATCGATCTATTAGCAAGGTCGAATGTGTTTTGTGCACTATGGATCCATTAAATGAACCATGAGGTGACCTTTAAGCGTGGCGTTGAAAGTGCCATTTGCTAGATCGATCATTCAATCCGGTCAAATTTAACCGACCTTGTTTTTTCAGCCACGCTTCTTGTTTTCTATATTTGTGCTGTTGCGACTGGGCGTTGTCGCTGGCCCTGGGCCCCTGCCGTTCTTGCATCAGACCGCCGTGCAGTCTTGTGTATCGACTTGCCCCGGGGGTGCGCATACACCGTGTGCAGCCCACGCGCCCCCACCCGGCCTGCCATGGCAACACAGCCGGCTTTATGAATATGTCCTGAGAACCCCAGTCTTTGTTCTGTCGCGCCTGAAGCCTGAGAATAGTTGCGCCCCCGGGCAGGCAGGGGGCCTCCCTCTCTCGGCTTACACAGGCAGTGACGCACGGTTTTAGCTGGCGGTCGATAGATGGCTCCGAGTACAATTTTAACGAGAGATCTTGCGCGAAATATAAAATGGCCGCGGGTTATCCCCGGAAGTAAGGCCTGGCCGCAGCTGTATGTCTGGTATTCAGTTTTCACAGTGCCGCTCGTGCATACAGTACACGGGTCGTGGAGCTACCAGATTACACCAGTGGATCCACAGCGCAAACTGACGGTAAATACCAGGAAAACACTATTCTAGGTGAGTGATAATTGCGCAGTTTCCCGCCGTAGCTGCACGGCTGTTGCTATGTCAATGACGTGGTACACTGACACCCGTGTTAAAACAGATAAACACAGACAGTGTTAAGAGCGCCGTCGCTCTCGACTGCTATAGCGGCTTATAGTCAGACAGTGTAAAGCAGAGAATGACACCAACTGAATGATATCTTAAAATAAATAACTGTTTCACATTAATTTGTTGAAAACTAGCGGTGAACAAAATGCCCCTCGGTATAAAGCGTCCTATCTGACACTTGTAAAAGTTGCTGATGACATATTTGAATAGAAAGGTTGGGAAATGTAACCATTTTAGTGTTGGTGAAGCTATTAATATTTTCAAATTGTTTTTTTTTGCACACAAAAATGCAGAATTAGATTAGGTCTACGTTTAATAACTTGTTAGGTGTGTGGATCACAAGTAAAGCACCAGCTGTAAATAAGATGGTCTAAGCAGGCTAGGCTTCAAACGCAATACGGAAGACACGCATAAATAATATATAAGCCTGTAGATTTAGAATCGTCTTTGGTTTGTAAATTTTAGCCACAAAACTAACTCGAGCATTTTCTAACTAAGTTTTTTTCAGTAGGCTACATCCGTCAACATTGAATAGCATATATGCTTATCGATCCGTGATCATGGTGATGCGCTAGCATGTTATTTTTACAACGTCGTCCTGAATAGGCTTACGTAACCTGATTGTGGCCACACCTGTCTTTTGATGAATTATTATGGTGGGGGGGGGGGGGGGGAGGGTCAATGTGCAAGTTTATATTATGATTAACGCAAGCAACGATGCAGCCTCTTTAAATAATCTATTTTTCACTTTCTAATTGAGCAACAGAAAATTTAATCAAGGCTACTTTTCAAGAACAGTTGTTCATTTGCAAAAAAACTTTTCAAAACACTGTCCCAAATTAAATAGATCCACTCGTTACCTCTCATTCACGCTCTCTTTTCCCATTTGTACCAGCCCAAAGCAAATATTGTAACTGTACACATTCTTCCGAATGTATGATAACTTATCAACCTATTGTTTTCTGATCTACTGCACTCTATGTTATCCTTTAATATAGTCGTCGATGGAATTAATCTTGGCCGAGATTGACCATTTCGTTCCATTGTGATATAGGGCCATATGCGTCATTTTATCAAGTAGAGAATATGTCACATGAATCAGCAATTGGTGAGGCTATGTGTTCAAGATAACGGTCATTTTACATTAAATCAGGCAATTGACAGCTTTAAATGAGGGTAAAACGAGAAGAAGTAGGCCCTAATGTACGACTCAAAAGGTTAGAATAGAAAGTTCCGCATTAGCCCATAGTAATTATCAAAAGCAGTCGATGGAGTCGCCGTGACAGCTCTTTTAATAATTGAAAGAACCAAGGAGACAAGTATATCTTCAATGTGTAGGCCTATTCCTTCCACCACCATCGCCGGTGCTGACCAACACCCATGAACTACTTGCCAATACAACGTGCTGCTGTGTGTCTCTTTCACTCCTGAACGTACTGTGACATTCACTGATAAGTCAGTGTACGCGTCTATACGATGTACCTCGTACACACAATGTAGGCCTACCCACCCAGTACCGGTTTAATGTTGAGCCAGCGTCGCAGCCCATTGCTGGTTCAATGCCGGTCAATCGTATTCGACGCTGGCCCAAAATTGAAACAGAATTGGATGATAGTCCCGTGTGTGCTCTGACTGCCATACGGGTGACGCTTTATCCCTCAAAAGGCCACCACTCGGATAACACTATACACATGATACATCGGCACAATTGTGAAATAATGTTGGGCCACCGTCTGCAACACCATTATTATTCCAACCAAAACCCTTTAAGCTCTTAGAATATATTTCTTTCTGAAGACTTTAAAACACGAAAGTACTTAGCCTAGGGTCCTCAAACGTTATATTCGACATGTTCATACGGACTGTTGTACAGAAATGGTTATCGTTTCCCACATGCACTACTCCTCTTTCCCCTAAATAGGACACAAACTCAGGCAAAATAAACCTTATAGGCTCCTGGCCTACCGTCACGCCAATAATCTGAGACTGACATTGAAAGTTTGACGGATGTATACTCTCCCGCCTCCACCAATATAGAATTGGCCTATGATAGACATAATTGCAGAGGACATACGTTGCGATGGCACATATATAGCCGTGGACAGTCCCACACCGTAAAGATATGGGCCGTGGATTGCTATATTTGTTCTACCCCGGAGAATCAACGTTTTTCAACATGGATGTGACTGAGAGGTATCTCGACCCCAAGGTCAGCAATAACGCCCGGAACATTTTATTAATGACGTGGCGGTAAATGAGTTGAGCAAACGATGATGTAGGTAAAATGCTACTGATCGTAATAAACTCTATCTGATTAATCGCGATCAAGTCCTAGATATATATGACCGTCCAAAGCAAGTTGTATTATATTATTGTATTGGCACAATGTGTGACTGAAATCTTCATTTTCAACACACTCGTATACCATCTTCATCCAGGCGCGGATCCAGAGGGGGGGGGGGGGGGCAGGGGGCGCACGCCCACCCGTTTTTGCGTGAAATTCTTTAAAAAGTCCCCTAAATTGGCCTAAATATGCCCAAAAACTCGCCCCCGAGCCACCTGCGCCCCCTCCTTTTTCAAATCCTGAATCCGCCCCTGTCATCAGATCAGTGGTCTGCCTGTCAGACCTGATGCGGCAAGATGGCGTATACTGGCGTGCGCACAAACACGAGACATTTTAAGCCACTGTTGGGTTAATGTTGGTCCACCTTCTCCGACGTTGGACCAATATTAACCCGAAATTGGTTAAAAATCGTGTGTTTACTAGGGCGTGTGCATGGGGGTGGTACATATTACATAACGATAGGACCCGCTGATTATGCCTGTATTAACCCTTTCAAGCCTGCATTTACAATAGTCATCTTCATCCACTACAAGCCGCGAATTGCTGCCGCAATTCTCGACTTGTAGTGGATGAAGATGACTTCATGTCAAATTAAATAAAATTGTCATGTATTGGTAAAACAGTTTCTTGAAAATCTTCGTTCTAAAACCCCTAGTTGTAGGAAAATTAGGTCTGTTTTCAGGGATGTGAAATGATGCTTTAATGCATCGTGAGGGCTTAAAGGGTTAAACGGAACAGCCCTGATCATTCATATCATAGTAGGAAAGAGAAGCCATGCATTAGGGCTAAATGTGCCAAGTTTGCAGGCCATAATGGCACTAAAACGGATATAATTGTCACAGTTGATAGTTCTCAGACGATCATTTTTTATCATTTCCTATATGAATTAATGATAATATTTATTGGGATTATACGGCCGACAGCGTGTGTTGATCCGACATAGCGGGAATGGTGTGAAAGGTGAGTTTAATAGCACTGGTGAAAATTGTGTGCAAATTCATGTCCACTCTTTATGCCTCCTTCAATGAGCAGGGTTGTTCCATTTCAACAGAGAGTCTTACGCCCCTGTGGTTTCAACCTCATACAATATTCGGATAGATATAAACTTGAAACCAATAAGCAATGATCATGATGATAAACAATTTCCATTTAAGACAAGTAAATGAAAGAATGTGTCAAAAATAAGTCACTTTTGTGCGCATACAGGCTTAACAGACCCAGGATAACCTCCTGAGAATGGATAGATGAAACGGAGGCTCCCCACAGTATTGTTTGCAGTCATTCATTTCGCAAATTACGCAGATTACCGACTGTAATTTATGATGTCTATGGCCCGGTGCTTTGTGGGGCCCCTGTGTCCCATGAATTATGAATTGTAGAGCAGTGGTATATCCTACATAAACTTGAGAAGGGATCATTTTTCTTTACATTGCGGGTTGATTATGTTGTAAAATTGATGTTGCGTTGTTGTTGTTATGTGGAAATATCATAATGTCATTATGGTTTATTGCAATAAACATGATAAACAATTGAGTTGAATCGACAAAAACACATCTTGTCTCTACTCGGACAATCTTCAACTTGTAGTCCCTCCTCCACCATTACCAGTAACCAGTATAGTGTCTGTGAAATAAAAAAAATGTCTCATACACATGAATGAATGAATAAACGAAAAAATGAATAAATAAATAAATAAATGAATGAAAGAATAAATGAATAAATGAATGAATGAATAAATGAATGAATGAATGAATGAATGAATGAATGAATGAATGAATGAATGAGCGAACAAACGAACGAACGAACGAACGAACGAACGAACAAACGAACGAACGAACGAACGATCGAACGAACGAACGAACGAACGAATGAATGAATTACTTAATGGGTTTTTTATCAAATTTTGTGGACATAGTCTAAACTAGGCCATGATAACCTCTTGACAATGGTGATATGAATCAGATGATACTGCCCTCCAGACACAGGATACGAACTTCGAGCACTGGCGGTCTGAGACCTAAAACGCTACCTCTAGTCACAGAAACTCAATGCAATATTGAGTCCTTGTGAGTGGGTGGGACGGGAAGAAACAGTTCGTTTCTCTGAAACCTGAATATAATTATGGTGTATTCTAAATCAGCTTATCAGATGTGGTAAATAAAGCACTATAAGTTTATTTTACGTTGAATATATTTCGAATAGATGTCAACCAAGAAAATGATCAGTTTTCACGCGAGCTGTGTCATTATTTACTTACAAATGAATACCCTATGAAAATAACAAAGTACCGGTAAATATGCCGAAATTTTGCTGTAAATACAGTCATATCATTTGTCATTTTCACCCTCATATCATGTAATATACGATACCTTTGACACTTGAGGGCTTATTTTTATGCCATTTTGAACCAGTTACACCCAATGATATGTGATGTTGGCCCTCAAGCTAAGATTCACAGGCGACATTTGTTACTTAGTATTTCATCCTGCAGGTACTCGTTTTAAGTACGCTTTCCATTAAAACCTTTTCAGCTCTGAAATCATGATATTTTTAACACCAGCCTTTTAATGCAATGTAAATATTGATGTCCTTCAACAATGGTCTGTTGAACAGTTCGAAACAGGTATCATGGGTAATAAAAAAATAAAACATAATTCTGACTAGAAACTACATTAGGAATAAAGTTGTGTTTAAAAAATAAACACTGGATAAAATGCATAATTTTTCATTGTATCGAAGCCTCGAAAATTACACACTCCCACCACGCTCAAATCCACGTGATTCCATTTAAAATTACGCAGCTGAATTGAAAGGGTCTATAGCGGAATGAGCAACGGTACATGTGACCACACCACCGCCGGGCTGTAACAGTACGCCAGAAAATAGGACATTCTGGTGAATCTTGTGAGACGCATGCGCAAACTTCCACAGGGTTAGGTTGAGTTTTGTTGAGACATAGCTTGTGTAGTGTGCAACTGTGTGTACCTGCTTTTGTTTATACGGCCCCAGGGTAAAAACACTCTCACGGTGTGAAATATGCTCAACCATCAGCGCCTTTTCTGCGTCAATACATGTAGTAATCCGTACTTATTATGTGCATTTCTACATAAAAAGAGGGTGTTCGAAATGCAAGAAAAGGCATATCAACGAAAACCGTTGCTACAAGCTTTACAATCAACCGACACAAAGCGATTTAAGCTTAAGTTTTACGATCATCCTTTTTATTTGCACCCCTCGCCCTACCTGTTTTCATAGATAATTATCTGACACTTTTTAAAGTGGTACATTTAATTCAAAACCCTTTTAATAGCAAGATGATGAGCCCCCTTTACAGCGTTATAGGCCTACCTAAAATGGCCTAAAATGACCTGATAATCATCATGCCATTACGTCACCTGATTACAATCTAACAGTATCTACATTGATTATGAATACAACGTTATTCACGTGCAGTGGTAAATAAACCATTTTGAAATTAAATTAAACTCAAATGAATGTTAATTGGCAATGACGTCATCGGTCAAAGTGCCACTTACCACACATATGCTGCCGTGCAAAGGCAAACAGTAGTAGCTGCTTACTTGACAAGTAAGCAGTTACTGCTGTTTGCCTTCGCACGGCAGAATTGCTGAGACTATTCCTTAACCCTTTAACCGCCGGTGCCGTCCATATTCGTTTTTTACATTTTTCATAACACCTAAAATATGTATCAGCTTTAAAACATGTTAAAGATAAGAAGTGACATTAATCAGCCAAATTTCAAATTTGTTGACCTCCTTTATGTCAAATCTGAAATTTTTTCACCCTCTTGAATTTGTGGATCGCGTCAGCGAGACACAACTTCAAGTGGGTGAAAATTCCAATTGAACAATTTAGCGGTTAAAGGGTTAAGTTATGTTTATAACATAATCCATCTCACAAAATCAGGCCATAAATAGTGTTCTCGTGTTTATTATGAATGATATTATGATTGCGTATACGACTATAGAAAAGAGACAATATCATTGCATATTGTACTTTATCATATGCAAACAGCAAAGAGACACCCCGGTGACCAAATGGTTGCCAGCCTTTGGTCATCTTCATAAATTGCTTCACTACCACAGGTAATGTTATATCAGATAGTCATGTTTCGGGCATCATTCACCCTCTCATATCTCAAGCTTTTGCTTAGGAAATGCTCAAAGTTCCGAAAGCTAGATTTTAACAGCCTATTACAGTATTTTCATCCTTTTGAAGTGGAAAAAAATTAGAAATTATTATTAATTTTTTCGTCAATCTTATATAATAACAATATTATATCAGTATCATAATTTTTTTTGTAATATTTACGTATGTAGACGTGTGAGAAAATCTTATACGAAGGAATACAAAAGTAACGTTAGAGCCTGAGTGGGCATTATTGAAAATAATGGCCCAGTCAAGATTAACATTGCCGCCACTTATTGGTTCTTAATTTGCATATTATGGAGGGGTTGAAAGGTGTAAAAAGCAAATAGTCACTCCGTGTCATTACTCAACGCTGGATCATCGTCTGCTACGTAGGCATAACATCAAACCGGCATTTCACACGTTTCGTTGTTTTCTGAATTACTGCCATAATCCCTTACACCGCTACGCGCGACTATAGTCGTTTTTAATCTGTTTTATTAGTAGGTTAAACCACAGTTTATATGAAATGAAATGTACGTTTAAACATCACGATTTGCAAATGGTTGGTCTCAAATTGTATACAAATTTGAGTAATTCTCACCAACTTGAAGTTGTGGGTCGCAGTAGTGAGACACAATGAGATTAACCCTGTATGTCTGGCATCACTGCATCTCACCGGACACTAACAACTCGTTTTACTCACTCTTAATTTGATCATTATTCAACTAGCTCACTTGATTTAAAGTTTTCATAAGATCTGTTTAAAAAATGTATTCCGATCTTCCGCTTCCATTGGCAGAAGGCCCACGGAATCCATCTAGGCCCATATACTACTGGAGATTTTCCATAGCTGTCAGATTGATATGGATTCATGTCACGAAAAGCTGATTTTTTTCTTGACAATGCAGATATGAATGAATATAAACTGAACTTTGATATTCTACTGGTTTATTATATTAGGCTTAATAGCCATAACGGTAAAACGGAACTTTGAACCCATTAGACCCTACGCTCCGCCAATCACAGAGCCCGGGGAGAAATCGACGGTACTTCTTACGTCGCCGCCAGGTTCTCTTGGGTGCCAAAAAGCATCCAGGGCTTCAACATGACAACCACACACACAAACCAGGCTTGTCAACGCTTCATCAATGCTGGTCCATCGTGTAAGACGTTGCAGTAACGCTTCTCCAGCATACGACCAATTTTCCCTTGCAAGCTGAAAGTTGATCTATAACTTAGTATCTGTATGGCAGCGATGTGCATATGAAACGCCGCAGACTGCCCGGGGAGCAGGGCCTGCGGACCTCCAGGAAGCTCTATCATTACACCGAGAACCACGGCTTAATTATAGAGGCTGTATGGCCAGCGGGTTGATGGCTATCCTGCGGGGAAGATAGTGTCATATGTATACCTCGAGGGTCATGCAACTATATGAGTACAACTATATGAGTACCAGAGGCAAGCTCATTAAAAATACGTTTGAACTGTCTTATTTCATATTATAGCTAATATAATGCATCCATGGTGTATATTCGCGAATTTTCTGAAATTACAATGATTTTTTGTATTTAGGTCATCTATTATGATATCTACGATTTGCCATATATAGTTAGCCTGCCAAGTTTTGTATAGGGCCAACCTTTTTTTACAAATAAAATATACTTGTAAATATTCATAGGATTTCCACCAACTAAAAAGTCTTTGATTTCAGTTTGTATCTGAAATAAAAATTGGCAGATTTTCAATTCAAAACAGTTTGCTGATTTAGAAAAGACTGCATCATTTAAATTGCATTATCCGTCGCGATCCACAACTTCGAGTGGGTAAAATTACTTATAACTGTACAATTTGAATTAAAATATATTATGCCAATACTTCAAATTCAATGCTGATTTCTTCCTATATAGACGTGATATATAGACGTGACACATTTTGAATAAAATTCATTCCAGATGAAACTAGTACTATAATCCATCAAAAATAAGTATGTTCTATGTTTTATGTTCCCATAATTGGCATGTAAATTAGACTCGTGTAACGCTATTTTATAAAACCAAGTAATTGTCCATTTACCTCACGACACAGCGTGAATATATATAGGCGTATATGACATGTATATTACTAAGAACAAATAGCTGCAGGGTCTAAACCCTTGTTTTTATAAACCATGGAGACCAAAGAGTCTTTTCAATTTGAAATCATCATAAATATCTTTCCCCGCTTTATTTGAATATGGGTCTACTGCCGCTCTTTCAGTGCGGGACCGTCTTTAGACGTCAGAATGTGACGTCTGTAGACGTCACATTCTGACGCCTAAAGACGGTCCCCGCGCTGAAAGGGTTAAAATGGAATTAAAGCAGAAGTGGCATAGCCGCATGTATATAAAATAAATCTATGATACATAATTTATGTTTAGAGTTATTTTGAATAAGTGAGAGATTCAGATTTGAACCAATCGCCGTCAGCCAATTTTTTTGGTCAACAGATGGATTATTTATACTGGCCCTGATAGAGATCTTAACCAATCAGACGCGTAAGATCTGTCATTTCTCTGTATACTGGTATAATCTGCCTTGATGTGACGTGACAGTAGCACCCATACTGATAGGCCTTGAATCATTTTTATATCCATTAACTTAGAAAAAATACCTGGGTAACAGATTGAGACATTTAAATCGCAGAAATGAGTTTGCAATCATCCAATTTCTGAAGCCAGACAGATTAACAGATTATCTTGTTTATCTTGATTCCCAATTAATAATACATACACGTAAGCAGAGATATATTCATAATTATATATGTCAATAAGTATACCATAGACTAACTATTTAATCTATGGGTCTTGTAAAAGCATGCAGGTGGAATACAACATCTTGTTTTGTTACATGCACCACAAACATTCTGACATACATATATGCACTAGTATCAGATTTATGACAAGGAAGTGTAGATAATCGTGGACAAATTTGTGTTCTGGTATTTGAGTTCGATTGCACTATTTTATACTTTTATTATAAAACCTAGTAATACAACAAAGATCCTGGTGTAATATAGTTAGCACTGCCGTATGTCATTCTAGAGCTCGCGTGTTCGTTTCCCGTCTCTGGTCTCGACACCCATCTTTTAAAATATAATGTTTATATGAATAATACTTTTTATACTAGCAACTGAGATACAGCTATCTATCTGTGCTATTGCCTGCCAGGAGAACCACTATATTATTAGCGGTATTTTTTGTGGTATATGATCCCGTATTTTGCAGCATGTATTGAATATCTCACCTGTCTGTCCGAGGCAGGGGCTTATAGTTATATAGAAGGGTGGTATACTTAACCCGGGGGCCTATTCCGCAGCCCGCCTTACATATACTATGTGCTGTGTAAGACTGTCTGCCTGTCTGAAAGCCTTCAGGGCCTTACCTGTTAATTTCTGCCTGCACAATACCCAGGCCTTGCCGCGCGGCAAATTACAGTCAGACAGTGACGGCCCGCGGCCCTGAAATAAGAGATGCACCACTACCATGATTTGATTTTGGTTTGCAGAGTGAGTTGGGGGTGATCGCCTGAGGGGAAGGCGCGAGGGAGGAGACAGAGTGCGGGGCTTATACAAGGCTTATACAAGGCGAGGACCGCAGTGACTGGTCCACACAGACAGACAGACACTGGTGAGGACACGACGACAAACACCCCGAGCTAATACGTGCTGTGTGCTGAACCAGACTGAAAGGCAGACCCCGCAACCTGGAGCATCTACACCGCGCCGAGTTAAACCACCACCTAAACTACACAGCTGTGTTACCAACATCCACGAATGCTACCAGGATAATAACGCTGCACTCAGAGTAGTGTAGGCTGTCTACATGAGTGACTGAGGGTAGGCCACAATCAGCTTGAGAATGCAGTCTCTATTTTAACTACATATTACCATTACCGGTAATATTAATTGTGATCGTTTATGAACATCTTCGTGGTCACCAGTAGCTCTGTGAGCAGCTACAACGATATCGCTGGCAACCCGGAAATATCTTCGTTACCTGTATAAACCATACCGTTGCCAGTAGCAAAAACATCCTGGACACCCAGTGGCAACGACACTGTGTTTAACATTAGCAATGATAACTTGTTTAGCAGAGACATTCATCTAACTACACGCTGTCACAAGTTGGGCCACGACTACATTTAGAAATCAGCAACCAATATCATCATCAGTTTGTGTGTTTTAAAAATTGAAGGACGAGGTTGCTGTTGCTGTGATCGTATTTCGACGCGCTGAGATCTCCGTATGCCCCCGACCCACGGGTCAGAGCCTGTTAGACGGAGCAGCCCCCCGGGTGTGGTACCACTCATGGTGAGTCTGCCTGGACGCCGTGCCTCCAACACCGACCCCATGTCATCCCCTCTGCCCAACAGCCACTACAGCGTGAGCAAGATCAGCGGCGTACCATGTACCGCGACGCCCACACGCTACACCGCCCCGGTACACATAGATGTGGGCGGAAGTATCTACACGTCCTCGCTGGAAACACTCACAAAGTAAGTACCGCCGGTAATGAATGAGGTCATTACGACTACAGCGTCACTCGACACTAGAAGTGTTACTTGGTGATGTGGTTGATGAGGTTATGACTGCTACACGTGACAGCATTGGCAGCTCCTGGGGAGTGTCAGTGGTGTCACGTGAATGAGTCATAACCACATCACCAAGTAACTTTCCAGATGTTGTGGCTGAGGTTACTGAGGCTGAAGCTTCACCTGATACCAGTGACTCCCAGAGTCATTGGTGTCCAGTGAAGCAATCACGACCTCATCAACCACATCACCAAGTAACATTTCAGATGAATGCTGTGGCTGAGGTTACTAAGGCTGAAGCTTCATCTAATACCAGTGACTCTCCTAGGGAGAGTTATTGGTGCCCAGTGAATCAATCACGACCTCATCAACCACATCACCAAGTGACATCTCAGATGAATGATGCGGCTCAGGTCATTAAGGTTGAAGCTTCTCTCGACACTAGTAACTCTCTCTCTCTCTCTCTCTCTAGGAGCTACTGGGGAGAGTGAGCTAGTAGGGGTATCAAGGGCCGTCATAGCCTCATCAACAACTTCCCCATGTAAGCTGGTAAGAAGCTCATGTCGTTTCGGATCAGTTCGTTGGCTGAAGCATCAACCTATGCGTTTAATCAAGTTTCTGCGTGAATGATTTATGGCAAATGTGTTTCTTGTATTCATTTTTTTTTTAAATTCTATAATGTTTTGATTATAACAAAAGTAGAATTATTGAAAGTTTGCAGAGAAAAAATGTCATGGTGTAGAATATTTCTAATTGTGCAGTACCACACAAAGTACCTAATATAAAATGATCATCTGAGTCTTTTGAAAATAACATGGCGCTTAATTGTACAGGTCTACATCTGTACAGATATGCCACTTCTGTATATCACCCATTAAATACCTAATCACATGTACCTCACTCACTGAGTAGGCTACCACACCAAACCACAAACCCCGCCTACATCATGTACATAGGCATCACCTCTGTATATTACACATTAAATACCCAATTACTTCACTAAGTACACTAAACCACATACTACCACGCTTACATAGGCACCGTCCCTCTATATTACCCATTTAATACCTCTAATTACCTCCGTACTACACCAAACCACATATGACCACGCCTACATAGACACCGCCCTTGTATATTAATCATTAAATACCTCTAATTACTTCACTAAGTGCAACACCAAACCACTTAGTACCACGCCTACATAGACACCGTCCCTGTATACTACTCATTACCTCTAATTACTTCACTAAGTGCAACACAAAACCACTTAGTACCACGCCTACATAGACACCTTTCCTCTATAATACTACTCATTACCTCTAATTACTTCACTAAGTGCTACACCAAACCACTTAGTACCACGCCTACATAGACACTGCCCCTGTATACTACTCTTTACCTCTAATTACTTCACTAAGTGCAACACCAAACCACCTATTAGTACCACGCACCGCTCCTGTATATTACCCATTAAATATCTCTAATTGCTTCACTAAGTACTACACCAAATCACATACTACCACGCCTACATAGACTCCACCTTTATATACTACCTATTAAACACCTGTAATTACTTCAGTAAATACTACACCAAAACCACATACTACCAGGCCTGCATAGACACCGCTCCTGTATATTACCCATTAACTACCTAATTACTTCATTAACATGATTAAGTACCACACCAAATCACATACTACCACATCACCCAGATTACACAATAAATACCTCTAATTACTTCACTAAGTACTACACCGAACCACATACTGCCAGGCCTACATAGATACCGCCCCTGTATATTACCTATTAAATACTTGTAGGTACTTCACTAAATACCACGTCAAAATCAAGTTCGCCACGCCTGTACCGCCCCTGTATCATACACTCATCAAGTATTAATTATCTCACTAACAATCTACTCCAATTCCTATGTATAGAAGCCACTCTTAATACAAACTTTCCACGTATATAATTTTCTTGACAATTAATCTTGACAATTACTCAGTAAGTTATCTTGAATTAAACGCAGATGATAACGAGACTTGTCAGCATGTTCCTTTTTAAATATAAAGACATTGTTCTGGATCCACCGTATATATCCCTTCCATTGTTTAGTATCAATCGAGTCTTCTGGAGCTCATAGCAAAATAGAAACCAGACGTTGGCCTAATGATGAAGCGTGTCGTGTCGGAGTGGTAGTTTTTATATCGGTGTTTATTCCCCGTTGCTTGTATCTGGGGTGACACAAGGTGTCATATTGGCCCGCTCTTTTTTATTTCGTGTGTATATAACACATGTTAGCACGTTTTTAGGTTCCCTCCTGATATATGGCTTCTGGTTGAGTGATTTTATTGAGTGTCTGTCAGTTTGTGTACTGACATCTAAATGGAACAGATCTTAACGGACGCTTGTGTTCAGGTTCTGGTTGGAATTTCACCTCTGGTGTTTTATCAGCCAGGTGTTTTTACTGGTTATGCTGTTGTTTAGGCTACTCTTATACTCAGTAAACGCAAAACATTCGTATAACATTTATACAATGTTGTATAAATGTTATACAAATGTTTTGTGATTACTGGATGTTCACTCACACAGGAATTGATTATGTGACATGCTGCAGTATTGTGGCATCTGGCGACAGAAAGGATATAAACTACCACTATTACTTCTGATTTCAGCAAAACTCAGCTTCTGAACTCCTTTTTACTTTTTTGCTTAGTAGATCTATGACGGTTGCCTGCTCATTTTTTTCATAGTTGTTTTTGTTGTACATATGACTTATTTCTTGGTGTAGGTAACTGATACTGATGGTTTGACTATGCCCGTTTTCGTAATGGTTGATTTTCAATTATATTATATAAGGTCTTGTCGTGCATTCTAGATGATTGAAACATCTTACTTTACCATTAAATTCCATAATTGGAAGTCTTTTGGGGTTTTTCGAACAAAGGAAACACCAAAAAGTTACAATTCTAAGTAATTTGGCGGCTATTTTGAATTTCTGGCCGCCATACTGGATTTGAGGAATATTTTAGGGTGGCCCAGAAACTTATTTCAAATAGTATATCTCCAATTTTCACAAATGCAGCTGATCGGCCAAAATTAGGGTCCTATTTGTTACTGGGTAACTAAACAACGCGTTGAGCACTAGGTTTATACAACCTGTTGCAACCATGGTTGTTGGATGTCCAGCTTAACAAGGTTGCGGCACACGCTGCAGGCTTCGCAAGTCCAGGATCAACGCTTGCCAACGTCGCAGACGTTGACCAAGCGCAGATCCGACGCTGCGCCGCAGCGACAGCCGAGGAAGGGCTATAGCCCTGGGGGCCTCAGACGAACCCGGGCTGGCAGATCACGGACAGGAAGGCTGCCGCACTACCCGGCAAACATGAGATGTTGGCTCAACGCTGGTTTACTGTTGGCCCACCGTCTACGACGTTGGACCAACAGCAAACCAACGTTGGGCCAACGTCTCATATTTGCTGGGTACACCCGGCCAGGCTCTGCTCACACCAAGGGCAGGCAGGCGGCAGCGCGGGCGTCCTGCCGAGCACACTCGCCCCCGGGGCTCGAACCCGACCCCAGACGCACCACACTCTCCCCCAGTCCTGCCCTGCCCGGCCCGGCGCTGCCAAATATCAGACATCTAGGCTTAGGGAGTCGCAGACCCGGGGGCTAGCCAAAGCTCACTGATCGAATTTCCACCCTGTGCTTTGTTCATCCTGGGTTATCTGAATATGGCCCATATATTTGACCTAGCGACAACATTGTGTCAATGATGTACTAACGCTGTTTTTCCGAGCTTAACATCCTTCGTGAGTTGAAATTATTGCTAATTTAAACGGTTGACACTCTGAGTCTCTACAATTTTCCGGAATCACCCATGATATAGCTCACATTTGAAATTTCGTAATATTTTTCATATATTTACAGAAGGCATATGGGAAAGTTACGTAAGTTTGCTGCAGCTAATAGGCTTGCGATTTTTTTTAAATTGTAATATAATTCGAAACAGTAGTCCATGGTTATGAGCTGCTGACGGAACACTGCTGCCCCGAAAATTCAATAAACTACAGATGTTAGCCCACTTTGGGTTGAAAACCTGAGCCCGAGAGTGAGTTAACTGCATGACTTCGTCTATACTACCGTGCAAATCAAACAGCAGTAGCTGCTTACTTATCAAGTAAGCAGTTACTGCTGTTTGCTTTTGCATTGTAGTATATGCCCTACACTCTCGGGCAGAAAGAGGTCTTTTGTGTTGTGCAGCCAGTACTCGGTCTGCTATGCGTCGCCCCCGGGCACCCCTTTTCTATCTCATTACAAACTGGGCATTATTCGAGGTAAAGCGAAACCCGGATACCCCAGGGGCACCTGCCCGCGTTTTGCCCTGGCGCCCCCTACCTCCACACACACATGTGATCCGGTGGTGCTCCCTATAGAACAAACAGTCAGGCTGCGTCAAAAGACAGATTTCCCAAAATTACGATTGAAATGAAAAATAAGTGGCACACTGGCTCCATAGCGCAAAACTGACCCCTGAAAAACCGTATATATCACATCTTATTACGAATCTCAATATCGTATGATTAATCACCTATGTTGCCGTAGTAAAATAATATTTCTGTACGTGGGTTTTTCCGGTTATTTTTACAAAATGACGTGCCCCAATAATGGTCACGATAGATAACAGAGTCACCATAATATGTTCACACTTGAGAGGTGCATCTATGGAAATATTACCACCATCTTGGCATGGTAGGGTCATTATCTCAACTTGTTTGCCACTTCGTCAAGTAGTAGATTTCGGTACCAAGATGGCGACGTTCATACCAAGAAGACGATAATGGTCTGGACTTACCAACGTAATGTCAACCTTTAACCCTGTCAGCGCGGGAACCGACTTTAGACGTCAGATTTTAACCATTTAACCGCCGGTAACGCATATTCGGGTTTTCATTTTATATTAGCACATGAAGTACCACCTTTTACACATGTTAAAGATAAAATATGACATAAATCAGCAATATTTGAAAATAGTTGACCTCCATTTTGTCAAATCTGAATAATTTTCACTCACTTGAAGTTGTGGATCGCGTCAGCGAGACACAACTTCAAGTGGGTGAAAATTCAGATTGAATAATTTGGCGGTTAAAGAGTTAAAAAGAAACCTTTGGTATGTTATGGGTTATATACAAATATTTCAGTGCTTTAAGGGCTAAATTAGAGGATGTATCCACCATACGCCGCAGATTCTCGCAGTTGGAAAATAACATAGCGGGGTGTTTATGATGTCTTTTGATCAAAATTATCGGATAAAGCTGTGCTTAAAATATCATTGTTTTCATTTAACTGATTTCTAACATTTTATGGCTTGATGTCTCACCAGCAAAATGTCTTTGTTCTTCTTGTAACAATAGCCTCAATGCAGGCCTACCTAGATTTTTTCTGTTTCTGTACCATCGATTTGGAATTTTAAAATATTTGTTTCCAACAGTTTCAGGCTCATAACATAAAGCTCATCGTAACAGGTTTCCTCTCCCGTGTGTAATGACATGACCACGGACTTGACTGAGGATGACCACATAGAATTTGTATGTATAGTATGCTGTAGAGCCGGTACGTCTGAGTGTGTTGCGCCTCTGAACTCAGCGATGTGCAAGGATTCCGATATAGGCGCTACCCAGTAAACGCAAAACGTTTGTATAACATTTGCACGATGTTGTACCAAGCGTCAAAGACGTTGCGTCGAAGTTGTACAAATGTTATACAAATGTTTTGTTTTACCAGGTATGCGATCAAAGCGTATTGTGTCGTATTACAGACTATGTAATCGTATCTTATCGTACCATAGGCCTACATTCTATTGCTGTTTTTTACTCCGATTTATATGATTATAATCATATTCAAACTATAGGCCTATAGCTATCAAAAAGGAAAAATCATTCCCCTTTGACTATTTGCTTGTTTTTAATTTAAAAGATTTGAAAACAGCATTGCACATGCTCCTGCTGTCACCAGATCATGCCCTGATGTGTCGCAGGGACAAGACAGATCACGATACTGCCGACTCTGAGGGGTAAAAACCGTGCACATTTGGCGCCCGGGGGCAACGGCTTCGCCGTGGTATAGCCTACTCTAGCAAATTTTCCAACGCGAGAATTTACTCCATGTCGGTTTAATGTTGGGCCAGCATCTCTTGGGATAGCGCTCATCGTGGCAGGGTACGACGATAAGGCCGCTCCGCCATAGCATGCAGTGGGGGTCTGACAATACATACGTTCACTGGTTTTACACCCCCCCCCCCCTCTCCCTACCAGAGCATCCTGCCACCCTCTGGGCAATCCTGCAACAAAAACTGGGAGCCGCGACATGAGCAGCCCGCTCCAGAGAGAGACGTGGCACATTCGTATGAAGCGCGTGACTGTCACGTACGTACGCCAGCGTGCCGGGTTCGATTCTCTCTGATCCTATACAGCACGTTCGCCTTTCACAGTCATCTCCCGTCTCAATGTGGCAATAGCGAGCACGTTAATGGTGGCCATGTCGACATAAAAATTGTATTTCTCGTTATGCGATCACGTTACAGACGACCTCGTCGCGATATTGCCTTAATACCTGCTTACTGGGAAGCAACACCCCAAGTCAACAACACCAACAACTATTAACCAGCTTGTTTCACAATATTAACCCTTACAGTGCGGGGATCGACTTTAGTCGTCAGAATCTGACGTCTGTAGACGTCAGATTCTGACGACTAAAGTCGATCCCCGCACTGTAAAAGAAAAAATATTTCTAATGGCCGTAGACCCATAAGCTGATAACATAGGTATTCAAATGAATCGGAAAGAGCTCATTAGGACATTTATGCTGATATCAAAGTGAAATAAACCCTTTAATCTCCAAGGTTTTTATATAAAAAAAAATCATCGCTTTAAGGGTTGATGCGCACAATGCCCACGCAAAATTTATACCATGACACCCGATGATTGAGCTATCCTGGAACCACTGGTTATGTAATCACGACCTTAGGCATATGACCGCACCGAGCGTATGGTGTAGATTTGTGATCGGAAGCGTGCTAGACAGCATTGACTCTGTGATATCTGACTATATCTGTGGTGACCTCAAGCTAGAAGAGATAGCCAGCACACACGACGCGCTGACCCAATGCTGGGCTAATGTTGGTCCAGCGTCGTAGACGATGAGCCAACATTAGCCCAGCATTGGGTCAACGTGTCGTGTTTGCGGGGAGCCTGGCCCAGTGATGAAGTTGCATTATCCGGAGCATGAGTAAATTAGAGAAAACAATATCTCAAACATCAAGCCTAGCTCCCTTATGTCTGTGATATTCTCAGATCTGCTTACTCCTGTACATAGTATTAATAAATTTGTGATCTCATACCTGCATACCTAAACCATCGAACATAAACCTACAGGCATGCCAGGTTTGATGCTTCAGAATAAGTTCTCTAGATGTTGCAGCATGCATCGATGATAACGTTTGATCTCTATTCATGTGGGGACGGGGTGGCTGATCATCATAATTAAATTGCAGAGCCCCCCTGAGAAAAATGCAAAAAAGACAGCTCATCAAAAAATGGGGATAGGTCTGATAATTTATTTTTCTTAATGAAACCATATGTTGTGCCAAGGATAGTTCAATGGTGGATCGTTCTCACTAACGTTGGCTCAGCATTGAACCAACGTTGACTAAGACTTCAGACTTGCTGTGGAATTAGCTTTAGCCCAACGTGTTAGTGCTTGGGCCCCGGGCAACAGGTCTTGTCTCAACTGCATGGGTTTCTTTTGACTCGGGAATCAAGGAATAAATGAACAATGCCTGGTGCATGCCGCGTGGGTTGCCGGGAAGCCTAGCTAGTTCATGGAGCCTCGCCAGAGGGCACTGGCTGCCGCCACACACAGGGAGTGGGGGTGTCCTAGCCCCGGGTCCCCCGGCATAATCAATTAGCATGGAAATACACATCCAGAACCCTGCTTCGTGGTAAAGGCTCAATCCCCAGCACTCTCTGCTATACTAAATTCAATTTATAGAGGTCATCATCATCGTATGGAAAGAAAGGCAACACCAGAACAAATTTGTTACTGAGTTGATGTACAAGTATCATATATTTGAAACCAATTTCCAAAACAGCTCGAGGTGTATTTATAGCCCTGTACTTGTACTTACGTACTGGTGGTCACATTACATATTGCCACCAATTTACAATGAGGATTAATCTTGAACCCCGTTGCTATAGTGCAGAGATGAGAATATTGGTCTGATGTATTTTGGTCCAGATCAGCATGGTGATTATAGTCACATCTATCCCAATGGTGACACGATACGAAACAAGTATACGAATACAAATTACATCACTTTGAATGATATCCTACCTACGGCCCATACATTTGCAAATCCATGATTTTATACTGTGTCAGTAGACCCTATGTAATACCGGTGCTGTAGTATTTGCTTTCACACAATATATATTTAACAGGTAAACCAAAATCGATAACTAATTTACACATAATTATGCCCGGCATTTATGGCGAACCGTGCACACCATACATCATATTGTTGTTTACAGGGTTCATTCATTCATTCATTCATTCATTCATTCATTCATTCATTCATTCATTCATTCATTCATTCATTCATTCATTCATTCATTCATTCATTCATTCATTCATTCATTCAGCTATCCATTCAGTCATTCATTCTGTAGTTAAGCCATACTCATTCATTGTGTACTGATTGTTGTAGGTTTCCTGACTCTAAGCTGGCACGGATGTTTAATGGCAGTGTACCCATCATCTTGGACAGCCTGAAGCAACATTACTTTATAGACAGAGACGGCAAGCTCTTCAGGCACACCCTTAACTTCTTGAGAACAGCCCAGCTATGGCTCCCTGATGACTTCAAAGAGGTGGAGCTGCTGCTGGAAGAAGCCAGATTCTACGAGATCCAGCCCATGGTAAAGGCCGTGGAGGAACATGCCGCAAGGCGGAGACTTCAACTACAGGGGCCTGTAAAGGTCAAGAAGGAGAGGGTTGAGGACGGTGAGGGGGTATTGGGTTCAACTGCAGGTCATCCTGTCATGGCCGAGTGTGAGTGTGTCGTGGTCAACATAAGTCCCGACCTTGGTGAGCGCATTTCCCTAAGCGCTGATCGCGCGCTACTCGAGGAGGTGTTCCCAGAACTTACGGCAGCTCTGATGGACTCGAGGAATGCTGGATGGAACTTGGACAACCGCTGGGTTATTAGGTTCCCAGTGAACGGGTTCTGTAAACTGAACTCTCTACAGGTTTTACAGAGGCTACTCCAGCATGGGTTCAGTATCGCAGCGTCTAATGGGGGAGGGGTAGAAGGACAGCAATTCTCAGAATATCTCTTCTATAAGAGAAGTTGTGCTGCCGGCAATGGTGGAACCGCCGCCACAAACTCAACACCTTAGCTTTTTCTGATACATATTTCCATTGCTAAAACACATCATTGGCACATAAGAATAACATGGATGATGGAACCTATCATTATCATGTTATTTTATAATTGTTAATAAATCATCTTTCAAAGAGGCGTTGAACATCTTACATACACCATAAGATGAGATAGAAGGTTAGCAGACAGGACAAACTGGTCACATCGTTCTTAGACTTCAGATCAATGAGAGCTTGATCGAAAACACCAACTTTCCAGTTTAGCTATTGTGCACCTGCCAGCTATGTATGTGCCATGAATACATGTTCCAGATTCTCAAGTGCTGGTAGAAAATGACACACATTTGGTCTATGACAGGAGTGTTATTTATTGAAGGGATTGGACATAGCTCAGATAGGCATATGGTACAGCAAATACATGTGATGTCAGGTTTACAAGAGTGGGAAAGTGAGAATTTGATGGATATTGGATCTACAAATGTAGAAGCATTGGAACAGACCATTCAAAAATCCAGGTGTCATGTTACGTTATCGCAAGATTATTCTTTGGCGAACTGTTTTTAGTGGGCCAATAGGCGAAGAGGCATCGGCAAACTCGACAATGTGGGATGATCCACAAAACATGATATGTTGAACCTATTTATAAGTATTTCATGTTTCGTCGTGGACCAACAAACCAAAATAATGGCCAACGTATCGTCTTTGTTGATACACACGTTTAATATTATGTACATGTGGCTAAGACACTTACGCATTTGCTTGTCATATGTTTAGGTACAATTTCTACACGTCACCCATTTATATGTATGAATATTCAGAGGCATGTGTGTATGGAACCGACAATCCACTTAGAGGTATAAAAATAATAACAGTCCCTCTCGTAATTCTTTTTCAATTTGATGGATCCCGAAAATCAAATATATATACAAAGGGAAAATGGTACACTCTTCTGTCATTGTTATTGGCATGTGTAAACATTGATGTGGTTGAGAATAATGAGTGGATATTGTCGAGAGAACCAACTCCAGTTGCTACATGTTTGCGTGAGTAAATTAGCGTTCAGATATATCAGGAGTTGAGATATCATCATGGTATGGTTCTGGTAAAAGATATGAAATAAGCAACGTAGGCAAATCCTTATTTTCTATATCCGCACCAGACTTGAAGCCTATCAATGTTTATGCTGGCTGGTAACACGGATAGATTTATAGGTATACAGTGCACAAATCAAATAAATTGTATGTACGTTGTAAATAATTACGCTTTGTACACACATAGACCTATATGTAAGCAGTTAATCAAGCAGTTGATCTATAATTGTATCTGTAAATATTTTTGCAATTTGATCAATAATATTGTATGTTGAGAGAAAGTTTGTATCTGTTAACAGGTTAATACACAATGTGCACATACTGAACCAAATTATATATAATAGTCTTATATACGTTATGTACGATGTATAAATATATATTCTTTGTAATACGATGGAATAATTTATAGGCCGTGACATAAAAAATATAACATCCTATTTTTAATTATTATTCTTTTTGTTGCATACCAGATGCAAATTTGCTGATGCAATTATCATCTTCTGAGGCACAGGAATATCCAAGAACCTAGGTCAACTCGATCAGATTGAAAACTATTCTGAATATTCTTATCTCGGTACGACAATGACTCGTACGAACGCCGTACTAAAGACTTTTGAATTATTTATAATGACATTTTTTGTTAGTACGCCGTTCGTATAGGTCATTGTCCATTGTGACCGAGCTATAAGTTGCACAGGGTGAAATTTGGCACAATTAATGTCGGTGGGAATTTGCATATCCGTCATGTGTTTAACTGAGTCAATTTCAATTGGTCAGGAAGTGGAGCTATACGTACTTGGTCCTATATACCCTAAAATCCACTACAAGGCGCCACACCATGTAGAAAATTATTAATAAACTAATTTTGGAGACATCAATCGTAGAAACATGACATAATTGACTTACAGTGGACTTGAGCGATAATTTATGATTGATATTTATCAAAGCCACAATCATCGCATTTAAACTGTGATGCACCAATATTTTGTTGATGTGTGTGGAAAAAATATTAAAACATTGACACATTATGAGCAAGAACCTAGGGGCAAAGTCACAATGTTATTTGAAGTTTTTTTTATTATAAAACATGCTTATTTGAGAGGAGTAATAACAGATGCAGAGCTACATGTACATGCATACAATTAAATGTATGCTATTATTTTATATCAATAAAAAGCCCCGCCTCTTTTTACACCTGACACGGTCTAGCAATATTTAAATTTTATACGTCTATAACCTGCAAAATATTCAATTATCCGTTTCTTGGAATTTTCCACATGACAATAGTGAATTTGAAGATATTATCATTAAAATTAGACGTAACAAAAAAACTAACAAAAGTTACTTGACAAATCAGAAATTTCACGAATTTGCTAATTGTTTAAATTCAGCTGCGTTGTGCCATGAAATCCATCTGTTATTAAAAAATAACCATAGTGGTAATCGATGACTTCAAATATGGGCTGGCGTGTTACAACCCTGCTACAACCTGCTACAACCTGTTACAACCCTGATTCACCTACAGCCCTGATTCAAACTGGATTTTGATAATCTTCTAATCTCTAATGTTACAGTGAAGATAAAATTGTCATTGTTATTCAATCATGAAATGTAAATGTGCTTATTAAAGTGATTGATGTTTACAACATTTTTGTCTTTCTATCAGTTTTTTCACTACTGTGATATTCTCACGTGCCTACCTGAAAGATGATGTGCATTATGTGCAAATACTCCGCTGATTGGATTACAAGTGCCACATACATGTAGAAATGTTCTCTATTTTGCTATATGTATGGCAGGGAAACTTGGGTTTGTTTTTTTTGTAAATTATGGTACTAGAATCGCTTCTTCGCATATTACTTTTGCAAATTTGTGAATCATAAAGGGTTCAACACGCATTCTGAGCAAATTTGTGATATATGACCATTGTGCACTATACGGAGAATGAAAGATACAGCATAATATCGCTACATTTAAAAAACTAGACCTGTTAGATAGACCCATAATATTATAAACGTCTCTATTTTACACTACAAAACAGCTATTACCTAAGCGCTCCTAACGTTACTGTTGACGGAATCACTCGTTCTGTAGTGTCCACTCCCTCACATGCGCTGTAGAAATGAAATGGATAAGGTTTTTTGCCTATCCTTTTTGCACATATAGGTTAAACTGGGCCCGGGGAACCTCTTGAGGATGGTGAGATGAATGACACAGAAGTCGAAATGGTGGTCTGAGTCCGAGCACGCTACCTCTCGGTCACGTAGGCTTCCCACAATATTGATTTTTTTGCGAGTGAACGGGGAAGAAACATTTTTTCCCTTTAAAACTTGAATGCCAGAGCGAGGCTCGAGCCCGCGATCTCCGACTTTACAAGCAAGCAGCACCAGAGCCCCCGCCACTTGCACTGTAGAAAAGGCTTATGTTTTATGATCATTACGTAGGCCCGTACCCATTTAGATGCTAAAATATGAATTCACATCAGCTATCGTGGATCAAGATCGACACGAAGAAATATATTACTATTTTATATTCAGTGAAGCTATGAAGTATGCCTTTAGATCGTTTCCTTAAAACGTGTATTTAGAATATATATTCGTCTATACATTTCATTTTCTTTTAAATGTAACGTTATATCATACGTGCAGAAATGAAAGGGTAGACCTGTAGTCCCACTGTGACAGGGCTAGCTGTCTTTAGGATAACAAGGGATAAGGGTGTTAAGATCTGTGTTAAGAGGGGTGGGGACGTGGGGTGCAACCGTCCGGGTATAGGGTGCTGACCACCCCCGGGCATATACTGGGGGTGGGGTAGGTACCCCCTCTCTCAACCCTGCCACTTAGCTGACACAGCCAGGCTTTTGTACCCGGCAGTACAGCACAATGCCCAGCCCCGGGGCATGGACATGCCCCCAGGGCTGCCAATTGAGCCTTCACCCGGCCTGACAATTTCAGCTTATTGCCGCGTATTCTCATCTGTACCCGCGGGGCAATATCAAGTTTGAAATTCAATGCCCCAGTCCGCGCCAGTAGTTGCCGCCCGGGGCTGTCTTGTGGCTCCACGATCCTGCACGCCGGACACTTTGATATCCCGACTTCCGGAAAAGTGACAAATACAATAATACATCAATACATTAATACATATTAACCCTTACAACGCTGCGATATTTTTATATAAACCATGGAGACTAAAGGTGTTTTTTTTCAATTTGATATCATCATAATTGTCTCAGTTAGCTTTTTCTGATTCATTTGAATACTTATGTTATGGGTCTACGACCATTAGAAATATTTTAACTCTTTTTAGCGGGGACCGGCTTTATACGTCATAATTTGCCGTCTACAGACGTCAGATTCCGACGTATAAAGACGGTCCCCGCGCTGAAAAGGTTATTACATGAATACATCTTTATAAAAATTATCAAAATTCCGCACTCCATAAATGGCAGAATGTAAAATTTAATGTCAAAAACTCTTCAACATAAGATAATAGGCCTATCGCTCCCGGTTTTCAAATTAGTAACGTTAATCAAATGCACTCTCGGATATTAATGAGCTAGGTGGTTCACAAAACAAGCATATTACAACGTAGGCCCAGTTACACCCTTTATAGCTTAGGTTTGCCTGCTTTTCAATAAAATAGGTGGCATGCGTGTTCATCCCCACGTTCAAATTTATATAGGCCTAATAACGTAACGTGGCGTAAATTCCAGAATCCTAACAAACACAAAAAATTGTATAACATTTGTACAGCGTCGACCCAACGTCTTCAACTTTGGTCCAACATTGTACAAATGTTGTATAAGTATTTGCTGGGATGGGGATATCACGCAATAAGTAACCAACTACGTGAATGTTTGGGCGTGGGCAGAACGCCGCGTGCGTTATTGAAAGCCATGTAATATATCCATCTCGTGAAACGTGATCTTTGGAGCAGAATGCGAGACCAAACTTGTTCATATCGATTCCCACAATGCATCATGAGCAGTGATAACCGCGGGCGATAAAGGGAGGATTTGTATATACCACTCCGTGCAGTGGTCCTGCATCATTGAGGTTGTGGCGTTCTGTTGAATGACTGGGTGGATCTATAGATCTCTACCATTGTGGCGGACTTGTTATATAGTTACCTCTCCCCAATCCCTGTTATCTCACATATATACCAATGTAATCTATCAGCTTTAATATTTCGTGTTGTTCATTAGATTACGCCTATTAATTTAGGCTCGACCCCCTGCGATTGTTATTGTGATGTTAAAGTGAATAAAATAATTTCAATAATGTTAACCCTTACAACGCTGAAATAATTTCATATAAACCATGCAGACCAAAAAGGTTTTCTCAATTTGAAATCATCATAAATGTCTTAGTTGGCACTTTCCGCTTCATTTGAATACCTATGTCATGGGTCTACGTCCATTACTAATATTTTAATTCTTTCAGTGCGGGGAACGTCTTTAAACGTCAGAATCTGACGTATAAAGACGGTCCTCGCGCTGAAAGGGTTGAGAAACTAGGCATACGTCAGTTATCAAAGACTAGTTATGAATGATCATATATACATACATAAAAGTAAAGTGGATGAATGAAGCTGTGCACATAGGCCTACATGCCTAACTGCGCAGGGAGAACCTTCTGAGGATATATATGAATCAGATGACACTTCCGTCCAGACACAGGATGCGAAATTCGAGCCCTCCCAGCAAACACAAAACCTTTGCATAACATTTATGCGTCGAAGATGTTGGGCCGATGTTGTATAAATGTTCTATAAATGTTTTTGGGTTTGCTGGGATGGCGATATGAGGACACAGGGTCTGGATTTCTCGGTCACAGAGGGGGGGGGGGGGAGAAAAAACATTTGTTTCTTTGTAATCTGAATGTAGGCCTATGTCATAGCGTGGGCGAACCGGCGAGCTTCGGCGTGACAGGCGGCAGCGTTTAACCAATGCACATGCAAGTAAGCTGGAGCTTCACAGGAAACACAGCAGGTTCATCCAATGTTGATTTGCCACCGTGGAACAGCATCAAGCCAACTTCACTTATCATGCTTATAGAGCACTGATGTGGACTGTACAGTATTTATTACAGATTTTATTATGACCCGTATTAACCAGTTGTTAAAAGTAAAATAAATTTTTAATCTGGAACTTCTCAACAATGTTGGGACTTGGAAATCACAAATCACATAAACTTTCACTTGAAGTCGTGTATCGCGATAGCGAGAAACAACTTCAAAAGACTGAAAATTTAAAATTGAATAGCTCAGAGCACTGTGGGTTAATATCTAATTCTTGCGTTTGCTGTTTCCCGGATTAACCGAACAAACACAAGACATTGAGCCAATGATGGGTCAATGTTGGTCCGCCGTCGTAGACGGCGGGCCAACATTGATCCAGCATTGGTTCCATGTATCGTGTTTGCTGGGAAACCATGTAATATACACTCGCACTTTATTCAAAGATGAACGGAAAATAGAGAAGCTTCACGCGCATGCGCCGATTGATTATCTTTTGCTTAACGTTTAATTTAAATCTCAATTCCAGATCTTGTCCCAACGTTCCATTATTTCTAGCTTCTAAATGTCTTGAAAGCATAAAACAAAATATAAAAATAACTTTCAGTCTGTAGTGCTTCAAAGTAAGGATGCTTTATTAATATAAATTAAGCACCCCCCCCCCCCCGCAACATACTAGATTTCCTTCCTTTTGTGCAGTTTTTTACGTAGGCCTATTATATGAATGATTTACATTGTATTCCATAATTTTACATAATAGTAGGCTATCTGTGATCCGCCTGTATCTAAAAAATTCTGTCTTAGGCAACGCCACTATTTCTTATTTTAACATATTTGACTATATGCATGGAGTTAATCTAAAAAAATCAACTGCGACTTGTCAATTATGACAGATTGCTATTATGTATACCTCTAATTAACACATTGGGTATTTCATATTATGCAAAAATTATAATCACAAAAAACGCCCCAGTTTTAGCACAACAGCTATCACGATGAATATGAATGCACACATAGGTATAGGGGGCTTTTGTACATATGTTTTTATTTGTAAAAAATCGAAACCAGTGCGCACTCTTTGGCTTTGTTTTTGGGGCTCGCGCCGGAGGTGAGACACAAAAGTCAAGTAGAATCACGATTGCGATTGTCAAAATTGCTCAGAGATCAACAGAGTATCTGATCACCGTGGTATTCAGGGGATGTATCTATCACTTTGTACAGTTGGCCTATACGATCTTTTAATACAGAGGTGTCGATGGGGTCGCCGTGGGGCAGTTTCTGTATTTCTGATAGTAATTATAATGTAGCCGGTAGACCTACGCACGATCAGTCATTGAGTTTGAACCAACATTGAGGCAATAGTGGTTGCAGAACTCCTTCCAATGGTAGATCAACTGGTATACTATTGCGTGTGAATATCACAGCCACTATACTGATTTATTATGGTTTTAAAATCAATAAATAATTCACAGTTAACCTTTTTTTCATATAATATTAGGACCAAGTGCATTATTATACCCCTGGCCTATCGAAGAGTGACTCAGTCCGCCACATGACAGGATCAGCTAATCACCGTCCGCCATTCGGTTGTTATTCCAATTAGGGATAGAATACCATACTGTAATGTTAATACTAATGTTGTATGAAAACAACAAAAAAACGATATAGAATGAAATCGTCACCCCCACCCCTTGGAATTGTGTTCCCTACTTTGTCAAATGACAAATAGATCCCTTCCATCTTCAAGAGAGAAAAATAAATATGATAAAAATATAGTTACTGGCAAGCAGTAGCCTTTCAAACGAACGTGCTACATATATATACACCAGAGGGTATATCTAGATCATTTTTAACAGATAATGCTACAACGCATTAAAATGGCATCTAGAGCTTCTATATCTCTTCTCTTACATTTGGGTACTGGTGATCCTCCAAGATGAAATGAGTCGTAACGCATATTATAATGAACAGCGCCATGGGCTACTTTACCCTGCACATATGTACGCTATTGTTGAAAATAGAATCGCACATTACGTAATATAATACTATGTTACATTAAATAATATAAGTTACATAGACAATTATGACATGGATTTTTTTAAAATCGGTAATGCAACAATTATGGGTTTATTTAATACATCTTACTAAAACAACGTTTAAGAAGCGAAATAACATACATAGTTACAATTCTACGGCTAGCCATTAGTCATGCCAAAATGCATAGTTTCATACTTTTTATTTATTTAAGGTGGTGGTGTGTGGTGACAGGGTCTGGTGATGGGATGTGGTTGTAGTGTCTGGTGATGGGACCCGGTGATGGAAGCTGGTGATGGGGTCTGGTGATGGTATCTGGTAATGGGATCTGGTGATGGGATCTGTTAATGGGATCTGGTAATGGGAACTGTTGATGGGGACTGGTGATGGGGTCTGGTGATGGGATCTGGTATTGGGGACTGGTGATGGGATCTGGTGATGGGATCTGGTGATGGGATCTGTTAATGGGATCTGGTAATGGGAACTGTTGATGGGGACTGGTGATGGGGTCTGGTGATGGGATCTGGTATTGGGGACTGGTGATGGGATCTGGTGATGGGATCTGGTGATGGGCTCTGGTGATGGGATCTGGTGATGGGGTCTGGTGATGGGATCTGGTGATGGGCTCTGGTGATGGGATCTGACGATGGGGTCTGGTAATTCTGTCTGTTGATGAGATCTGGTGATTGGATCTGATTATGTGGTCTGGTGACGGGGTCTGGTGATGAGATCTGACGATGGGGTCTGGTGATGCTGTTTGGTGATGTGATCTGGTGATGGGGTCTGGTGACGGGTTCCGTTGACGGGGTCTGGTGATTGGGTCTGGTGATTGGGTCTGATGATGGGGTCTAGTGATGGGGTCTGGTGATGGGGTTTTATTGACAGGGTCTGGTGATAGGGTTAGGAAACAACTGACAATATTTGGTGACGGGCTGGCTGTCGGTTTATGGTGAATCTGTTATTTACTGATGACAGGATTTGGGTCTGAGAAAAGGTTGCATTATATAACATATCATAGACACGTAAACTCCATACTTCAAGGGCAAACAACAGAATCTTAACTGCTTACTTTCCAAGTAAAAATATACTGCTGTTCGCCTTTTCACAACAGAGCAGATAGTCTCTCACACGTTGCAGTCCACTCTGAGGATAACACCTCAGGTATACGCGGCCTCATCAACCAGGTCTGTGTACCACGGGGGGCAAGGAGAGACTGGCGCCCCCTCTCTGTGCTGTGCAGATCTGTACCCGCGGGGACATACCCCACCCCTGTATGATCAGGCTTCTAGTGAGCCCTCGGGGGCACACCCCCACCTCAGTAAAACTGCCCGGGGGTGGTGTGGCGCGGTGCAGAGTGTCGTACCCCAGGGCGATCCTGGTGTGACGCAGCTGCGTGTGCCTAGCGTCCCGGGGCTACCCCCGCGGCTCCTGCCAGACACCCTACAGTCACCATGCTTTAACTCTGTCAACGCTGAAATATTTGTGTGTGAACCATGGAGACCAATTTGAAATCATCATAAATGTCTTAGTTAGCTTTTTCTGCTTCATTTGAATACCTATGTTATGGGTCCACGGCTATTGTAAATATTTAAATTCTTTCAGTGCGGGGATCGACTTTAGACTTCAGAATCTGACGTCTTTAGACGTCAGATTCTGACGTCTAAAGACGATCCCCGCGCGCAAAGGGTTAACCCTCAACTCTTGGCATACATATGACGTGTTATAGCATACACATTTAAAATGCTAAACAAATGATTCTGAACATTTGGAAAAATCATTTTTCACCTGTCAATCACGCGTGTCAATCAAGTATTTTGGCTGAGGGCATGTTGTCGTCACGGTTTTCCTCTGTTCGTTTCTCCGTCCGGTTGTCCGTTCGTCTTTCCGCCAGAGTTAGCACCTTAACTTAGTTCATGAGTTTATAACCGAATCTCAATCAAATTTCCCATACAGGCTAACCCTAAGCATTGATTGTACTTACAGTTGTTTTTTGTGTGACCTCTAAAAACATGACAAATACTTTTTAGGCTTATCATTAGGTGTATTTCACTGACAGCTCGGATAAGTTTAGACACGGGCGAAAATTGGACAAAAATGAGCACAGTAGTCAGTTTACATTGAAAAGATAAATGAATTGCAATGCAAAAGAATAATGCTCGATAAAAAGTAATTTTCACATTTTAATATGTGGATGCTTGGATTGGATATTCATAACGATGCCGCTGATCCGCCTATTGCTCAACCCACGATAAGTGGTATACAGTATGGTATATAACCCTACAATCATAGACTATATAATTTTTTACATAATTGAAATCAACTTATTATGAAATTTTTAAATAGGAATTGCATTTAGAAAAATACACATGCCAAATTTGGAAGTAGAAATCACACTCTTTCAACAGAAAATGGTAGTCAATAAAATATTCAGGTAAATTTACGATACAGCAAATTATGTAACCCAATGAATGAATGGATGTAGTTTTAGGTCACCTTTGTTCACATATAGGTTAAGCTGGGCCAGAAGAACCTCTTGAGGATGGTGAGATGAATGAGATGACACTGCCCTCCAGACACAGGATTTGAAATTCGAGCCCTGGCGGACTGAGGCCGAGCACGCTACCTCTGGGTTACGGAAGCTCTCCACAATACTGAATCTCAACTAATGAGCGTGGAGCGTGGATGCCAGAGCGGGGGACGAGCCCGTGATCTCCGACTTTCCAAGCAGGCAGCTTTAACCACTGCACCAGGGCCCCCGCCATATTATCTTATCATTAAAATGAAATAAGTAGTGAATATCATTATCTATCTGAGTGTATAAAAGGAAACAAACATTTTAATCATAGCCATTGCAAAAAATCATGCTTTTACGGCATGGAAGAGGCAAAATAGGATGGAAAAGGAGCTTATTATTTCTAGCCTGAAGCAGTCAAGCCATACTTCTCGTTCTCTCCCTTTCTCTCTCTCTGTGCAGTTTCGCCGTATTTGTCCTGGGGCGAGTTACCGAAAACGAACGCCACTATGACAAGGGGTTGCCTCGGGCACTTTTTGAAAATTACAGCGCACGACCGCCTGTTGGTAATAGACAAGAGCTTTAAGTAAACTTAATATGTATAGGCATGAATGATGCATATTATGATCTATAATGTTCGAGCCTCGTTTCAATGTGTAGGCTTAATATACAGGCCATCCGCACGTATAATCCCTAAATGTGCCATTCATATACTTCAGGATCGCAATCGTGGAATATACGGGATACCAATAGCTAGCCTACAGAAACGTATATGGACATGGCTATTGTATTTTAAAACTAAACTAATGTGAATGGATTAGACATAATAGCGCTAGGTAGTCTATTAGTTAACTTAAAAAGAAATCAAGCACTTTGTGACAAAGGTATCAAAACTAGAACAAGCTGGAACGACTAGAGTATAGGCCTATTCTATAAATTATATTGACATAAATATACTTACATTTTAATACGTGTGGCAATATAAATATTTGATATTTTTTATATTGATGACTTCAAAACAATACCTAGATACTATATATATATGGTATGGTATGGAATTTTATGATACACACTATTGAATGATTAAACTAGACCGTATCCCCGCGCATAAGAGGGCATATAGTCTACCCTTACGAGAGAAAATCGCATGTTTGTTTTTTATTATTTCATGCTCGAATATAAATGCATGCACTTGTTTTTGAAAACTAAGTGCACCGTCGTCCACACTCCTAGCTCTTACATACTTTCAACAACAAATCGCTTGTTTTTTTATCATTATTTTATCTTCGAATGTAAATACATGCACTTGTTTTTTGAAAAATAATTGCACCTCTGTCCATGTGACACAACAACACCGTCATCAACTGGTGCGTAGGTCTTTATAAAATATATCTGTGTGATAATTACCTACGCTCAAAATTCAAATTATTTATGCCTATGTCATAATCAGATTTGTATCGTATTTTGATTGTGTTGCCGCACATTCAAAGGCCTAAAGAAATTTCCTTACAGCACGGGAACCGACTTTAGACGTCAGAATCTGACGTCTAAAGACGTCAGATTCTGACGCTAAAGTCGATCCTCGCACTGATAGAAAAAGTAGAATATTTATAATAGCCGTGATCCATAACATAGGTATTCAAATGAAGCTGAATTAGCTAACTAAGACATTTGGGATGATTTCAAATTGAAAAAACCCCTTTGGTCTCCATGATTTATAGAAAAATATGTCAGCGTTGTAAGGGTTAGACCCATGCTATACATTCACGTAAAATGTTTGGATTCAATATTACACTTGACGCTATAGTGGAGCTAGATGGGTTGTGAAGAACATGAAATTTACAAAGTTTTACATCTAAAAAATAGTCAAACATGAAGAATAATTTGAACATATTCCTTTCACAAATTAGTTTTATTTGATAGTCCAACTGACTTTTTTATTCCCATGATTTATTTTTAATCTGACTTTAATTTCTGTTCTTTTTAATATATAGGGGTCTATACTCAAATACAGCATCATTCACCATGAAATTGTAGACGTTTGTTTCTTTGTATATTCTAGATCAGCACCATTTACAACAAATTAATCTGTCCTGTGCATATGCTTGTAAATCCATACAAAACATTGCTAGTTTGGTGGACTTTAATAGGTGAATAAAATGACAACTCAGTCAGCTTGAAATATCGCCATCTTCGCCATCCTAAAATGGGACATGCCATTTTAATATGGAGGATGTTTATCACACCTTTTTTATCCATATTGTATAAATTACAGGTGATGAGAGTGTTTTTAGCTAGCTCCCAGTATTATGACATTGTAGCTTTAGGCGTAATATTGAATCCACATATTTTAAGCGAATGTACAGGCCGCTCTTACATGACTTTCACATGGGCCTCAGAAGCTATTATTGATTAGTCTGGGTCATATGTCTTTGATTTAAATTGCAACATGAGTGTCATGGGCTCTTAATTCAACTATATTTAAAAAATAATTAGGCTAAATAAGATATTGGTTTGGCTTGAGAAGTATCGGCTGGAACTGTTCTGACGACCCTGTTTCATAAAAAATAATATTGAAATTAATCTGATCCCAGTAGCGTTGTGAAATCTATAAAATCGAACAATATCATTATTGTTATCATTTTCAGCATTTTTGTAAAGCTCTAGCAACCACCTGAACTGCATGCTGTTTGTTCTTTAATACAGCGGGAACTGGTTCATTAATATACCCACCAGTTTAGCGACCATTGGAACATAATACAATCCAGTCATTGGGATATCTCCACATGGGACTATCGGCATCAGAAGATATATTTTACAACGTATCTGGTTCCTGTAATGTTTAATAATTTCTGCTATGACACATATATTACACAATTTCTTTTCATTGAGCATAAGGGTTCTTAATTGCGAGATATTACAAATTCTTAAGATATCTTATTTTGATGTCACAGACTTTAAAATGTCTTGAGAACAGGGTTTATTGGAAATGGTGATATTAAGATGTTAAAAAAATGTCGATATTGAAAAAAACGTCGAAAGCTTATGCACGTTGTGTTGGGAATTTGGGCAAATTTCGAGAGTAAAATGTTTTGAAAATATTTCATTTCTGAAGCTTACAATATATCAGTGTCCAAAGCTTCGGATGTACAAAAGTAGAAATCAGTGGTACAAAAGTAGCCTTGATGTCAGTCTTAAAATTTCCCTCTGCCTCAAAACATTTAAAGTTGAGGCTTAGTCTTAGTATGAGAATATAAAATGGTTGTCACCACTATCCTTGGAGTGCTACAATAGGCCTATTACCTTTCTGGAACTGTATTCTATTGCAGCCTGGAGCTCTCCACTTATATAAATTATGTATTATCTTGATACTGATAGTATAGTGAGGTCCCAGTCTATATTAGACATCAGTTTTCAGTAATGTGGTTTGTGCATGCAGCATTATATAGTTCAGTTTAGGCTACATACATTCCTAATGTGCAATGTGCTCGTCAATATGATTTCTTGTTTGAAGGCTCAGCGATTCTGCAGCAGTGGTTGCCAGAGAACAGTGTGCTACAGTAGCTGTCTTAATTAATAGCTCAATAAGTAAGACTGATAGAGAAAAGTATGAGTGAGCTTTTTAATAACTGTAATTTAATTGAGCTGACTATTATTAGAATGTTACCTTTCCCATCGATCCGATATATATCTATGTTATATTGATTTTTCGCACGAGGAAACGATTGCTGCTAATTAATATTACATAAATTTATCAAAAAACTATTATGGGTTTTAACAAGACTGAATTGAATGCTGACACTTTCTTTATTATTACTGTACCAATTTTAAAAAGATAGCAGGTTCTTATCACACACTTCTCAAAACTGCTTATTAACAGGATCGGCGGATTTAGGGGGCAGTAGTTGGTAATACAGTTCAATGCTCAATGTTGCATTTGTACTATAAATCAAGCTGTGTTAAACAATTATAATTTTTAATCTTTCTTCTTGCTTTTCAGAGTCTGTACGTTAAGGCACTGAGTACTGCCTATGTCGTGGAAGGCTATATATAAGCCTTCGGAGGTCTGAATATTTTTTCACTTGGTTTAATCAGGTCTCCCGTGTGAGGCAGGCTCTGGCCATTTTTTCCATTGCCTTGTGGCTTTTTCGTTGCCCTTCTCAGTCTGTAGATTAAACCTCCAGTCATGTACAGAATGGGCATGCGTAGGTCACGTGTATATGCCTTCAGTATACTGTAGGCCTACGGGTTGATTGCATTGAGCTCGAGTAGCTTTAATCTGATTACAAGACTATGGATACAACTCCAACGAGACACTCACCGAATGCTCTTTTAAAGTTAGGCCAACGTCTGTGACGCTGACCCGACATTGAACCAACATTGGAGAAGTGTACAATGTTTGAGAGAAAGCCCTCCTGCATGTCAATACAAGCTTGGGGTCAGCCCGTTTCGAGATCCCCGCAGTAATACAGTCAGTCTGTTTGCAAACCAATGCCCAGCTGAGAGACAGGGCTAAGAGCTTTGAGCTTTTGTGGAATTATTAACTCCTAGATGTCGCTCAAGTATATATGAACTTGCTATGATTTGGGAACTTGCTCCTAATGCGGCGTTAGGTATGAAAAATATACTTAGTATTATTATAGAATAGGGCATAGACCTACCCACGGGCACTATTGCATTCTGGGGGACCCATGTCCTGCATGTTTTACCAGTTGACTATACCTTTAAGGATATATGGATATATAGATAGAGATGTAAATAAACATCCTCTCATAAACAATCTGTTTGTCACTTTTACCAATATGAATTAACTGTTTTGTATAGGTTTTTAAATGTACCAATATTTGTTCGCATTTTTCAAGAGACTATATGCGTTTGACCAGGCAACTTCGTCTAAGTGATATCATGTTTTGTGTTGACAAGTCAATTTATAAAATTACTAGATTTTGCGGACAACTTAAATTTTACGAGGTATCCACTGCGGATTATATGTGGATATAAGGTATATACTGACGCTATTTTTATTATTTTACACGTGCCTGTACATAAACAAAATAGTTATATATACGTCATTTAATTTTAGTCAGTCACGTTTTTTATGTTTTTGTTCACTTTTACTTTGTATATTTTTATCTTTGATATTTTTCTTATAAATTAAAGGAATTTCTAATTCCAGTATGTCTTCATTATATATCATTGTTGTTAGGTTTGGGGTTCCATAAATACGGAATCATGTGTAAGCATGTGGCGGCCCTTTTCAGACAGTTGACGACTCGAAGAGATGTGTACTATTTTATATGACATTCACTCTTATGTTTTTATTAATGTTACATTATAAAAGTTGTCCCTCCTCCCCTCCATTCTCCGTAAGTGATGGGTTGGTGTTGTGTTGTTCAGCCTTGCTTGATGCAGGTTTTTACACAGAAGCCGCGTCACAAATAGTCTTCTTATTGCTGGTGATGCAGATGTTCCTGTCCACATTGTCATACTCATGGTGTGAAGATTAAAGCAGTGACATCAGCTCCTCGCATGAGAAGGCAGATATGATAATCACACAGCTTGTTGTTGTTATTTCACTTGAGGACAAAGCAGATCGTGTTGTCTGTGATGGTACTGGCGTTTTTTTTATCTATTGGTGCACTTTTATATTTAGTCTCTTCTGCTATGCCCCCCGTCGCAAAGGCGAGTCTGGTCTATTTTATATCCAGATGTGCTCAAATCAAGCAACCATAAGCATGACTGTACAACAGAGCTGTGACTGACGTATCACCACAGCAAAGTGGCATTGCTAGTGATCTGTTCGCCATCCTTGGATTATCTAGGGCTGCCACCATTGCAGCATTACATGAGATTGGTGAGACATATACAGTTGCTAAGATTGGTCAATTCTCTCTCAATCAATGACAGAATATGGATTAAAATTGTGGAAGTTGAAACACAATAGTAATTTGGAAAAGTGCACTTAACACATGTTGAAACCCTCTAACACATGCCAAGAATCCCTTATCGGTTGACTAGAGGAAAACACTCAATAATCCACCATGCCCAATCACCTCAACACATTATTTTTTATCTACGAATTGCACTGCCTTTAGCGTACTACAAAATCACTTGAATGACCGTAATGGACGAAAAGTGACATATATTACCACATTATATGCCAATGACTAAAATACCAGAACCTACACTGATATTCCAAAATTGTATGACAATATTTGTATAAGAAGCATATTCTGTCGTTTCTGTTGAATTTTCGACATTTTATGTCGTTTTTTACATCAATGTCTACTTTTTGTATTTTATAATCAATTAGTTTTAAAATATATCATTTATTGCACTCGTTGTGGTCGAAACGATGGAAAAAAACATTTGTCACTCTACCATCAATACTTTAGAGGTTATAGTAATACTGTAAACGTGCATGCACATAAAAGTAAAATTCGCATGTTTTAGGAATGTTTTAATATTGTTTTATGTTCGAATATAAGTGCATGCACTTGTTTTCGAAAACTAAGTGCACCCCTCTAAGTAAGAATTGTGTTGCTAAATCTGACACCTTGAGCGACACAAGTAGAATAAATTAGTCTTTCAAGTCACATTATAAGAATCACCCCCGGAACACCGAACCCCATTTAGCCGATTATTTTTACGACGCCAGAACTATTGAAACAAACTTTGCACTCATCTAAACAGATTGTTGTGGATTACTAATCCGCGAAGAAAAAAATAATGCACAAGTGGGCGACATCAGTTCACAAAGGGTAGGAGAGTGGGAAGGCGTCATTCATGTCAGTGGGGGGAGACTCCGTGGTTGAACAAGTCTTTAATCTCATTCAATGAGAATGTTATGTTCTTATAACAATGATCACGTCCTGAGCCCTCCTAGACAGGTATGGACGCTACTGTTGACGATAGCTGTGAGAATGCAAACATGCACTATATATGGAATGATGGGTGGCTGTTGAAACAGTGAAGATTTTCGTTGCGCCTAGCGACTAGACTTATATTTATATAATAAATGCAAATATTTTGTTGTTTTCTTGATTGAAGGTTATATAGTGCATATTATATCGATGCTAAGATTGTGTATTAATAGGGTTATATATTATATAAATGTCGTAACAAAACAAACCAGAGGGAAATTGAGACTTTTCAAGTAACAATAATATTTGGGCTAGGTTTTATAAGTTTTTGTGGCGGCCATTTTGAATTTCGTTGGGTTATTTTTATTATGACAGATTGATTGGAATTTCGTATATGAGTTTTTTGAAAGCCATTCTGAACTGGAATTTTAGACTTCAGACTTCGGACTTCAGACTTCAAATTTCTGAAGTCCCCACTGAGCTTTTGCACTTTTAAATATATATATATTCGTTTGTCAAGTGGAATCGCAATCAGGGTGCCCAGTGCACACATTGACTTGTCTCTCTGTTGACTTAATGTTGTATCACTATCCGCAACGCTAGCCCAACATTAAAAGAACATTGATTCAACGTTTTGTGTTTGAATAGAATTGCAACTGTTATTTGAATTGAGCATTTTAAAGGTTTCAACTGTCCATACCAAATAAACAATATTAGTTCAATACTGGGCCACTGTCTGCAACGCTGGCCCGGAATTAAAACATTGGATAAATTAATGTATTTTTATTATGCAATCTAGAGACTAAATAGTGGAGTCAATCTGCACATAGGGGAAATCTGTTCATCCTCTTGTTTTCATTCAATCACTCGACATTTACATCATCGAACCAACATTGGACCCTATTATAGGGCTACTGCCGTGCAAGCCAAATGGCAGTATCTGCTCACTTTACAAGTAAGCAGATACTGCCTTTGCCTTAGCAGAGCAGTATAGTGATCCAGAAAATCCTGGATAAATCCGAAAGAACATGCTGGATGACCTAGAAAAGTCATAGCAGTACTCTGACTACTCTGGGAATGTTGTGTCAAAATTACAAGTTGATTGGATAAAAACTCAGGGAGAAATAGCGTCTTACAAAAAGGTGCACAGAATAATAATTTTAAGAACCGGACAAAACTCAGTATGTTTGGGCAAAGCCCAACTATAACTAGAGAAGAATTGTGACTTTTAAAGTAACAATATTGTTCGGGCTTAATTTTATTATTTTTTTGCTGCTTTTTGGTATTTTGTTAGGTTATTTTTATTATGACAGACTGATTGTAATTTGATTATGTGTTTTTTCGCAGCCGTTTTGAATTGGAATTTTAGACATTTGGATTGCTGTATCACTGTCTGCGACGCTGGCCAAACATTAGAACAACATTGCATCAACGTTTTGTGTTTGATGGAATTACAACTGCTAGTTCAATCTTAAAATGTAGCATTTCAAAAGGTTCTACTGTCCATATCAAAGACCCAATTTTGGCTCAATCCTGGGCCACGGTCTTGGATATATGCATTTTGATTATTAAATTTAGAGGGTGCTCAAAGGGTGCAAGTCGGTGGTGTCGCCTCAGACAAAGGGCCCATAATTGTCTGGTCAATAATTCCATTCACACGGCGTCACCCAACATGTACAACATTGAACTGACATTGATTCATATAGTGATCCAGAAAATCCTGAATAAATTCAGAAGAACATCTGTGAATTCTAAAAAAAAATCATAGCAGAAAACATCAATACCAAAGGACCACTGTGCCAAGGTTTGAAGTCGATTGGATAAAAACTCAAGGAGAAATAGCTATCAAAATTTTACATTGATTCATATGGTGATCCAGAAAATCCTGAATAAATTCGAAAGAACATGATGTATGACTTAGAAAAGTCATAGCACACCTCCCCAAATCTTAAGGATCAATGGTTTGAAGTTG
This sequence comes from Flabesymbios commensalis, assembly GCA_964017125.1. Lineage (NCBI taxonomy): Eukaryota > Metazoa > Annelida > Polychaeta > Terebellida > Flabelligeridae > Flabesymbios > Flabesymbios commensalis. The sequence goes on along the minus strand of OZ024909.1, from coordinate 56,444,787 downwards.
ATTGGATAAAAACTCAGGGAGAAATAGTACTACAAAATTTGGACACAGAGGAATAAAAACTAGCGAGAACTGAAGCAAACTCAATATGCTTGGGCAACGCCCAAACATAATTATTGCAAACTCAATATGTTTGGGCATAGCGCAAACATAACTAGAAGGGAAAGGGAATTGTTACTTTTCAAGTAACAATAATCTTTGGACCAGGTTTTATGAGGTTTTTGTTGTCCACTTTGATTTTTTTTAGTTATTAGTCATTCGTCCAAACTATTGTTGTTGCAGCTCTGAGTTTTGGGCAAAAATTTGCCACCCTCTTTCTCCATCAGTCTTTATCCAATTGGCTTGAAATTTGACCTCAATAATTCTAGGGTACCCGATTGGGTTGCTATGTCTTTTCTAAGCGATCCAGCCAAGAGTGTGCGAGTACTGTGGGGTTGAAGCTCGAAAAATCCCATTGAAATAACATTAGCAAATTGGCTGGATTAAAAAGTGTAATATCTCGAATACCGTGCGTATGAGCTAGGCTAAAAAGGAGTGCAATTTGAGCCATATAGGACACCACCTCGGGGCGGTTCCATTATGGTACGATAAAATCCCATATTGTCACCCGCTTGCCGAGACCTTGGGGAACTTCCATGGACAGAGATTGCATTATAAGATTTGAAAATGAAATATATCGGAAACGGTGTGTCTGAGGCAGAAAAGGAGTGAAATTTGGACCCACAGGGTTAAATTACTATTTATAAGCCACTTTCCAAACATAATCCAAATCGGCCGACAAAATCCTAAATGGCTAACAAAATTTGAAATGGCCGACAAGAAATAAAAGTGGCCAATATGTAAAAAAAATGCTAAAATACAGTCAAATCAGGTAAAATCACCCATTATCGCCCAGCCAGGCTCTCTCTTTCAACTGTCCAAACTCACTTCATGTTGCTTCAGCAACAGGCAATCTAGTTTTTATTATGACAGATTGATAGGAAGATTGCTTATGAGATTTTTTCAGCCATTTTGAATTCTAATTTTAGACTGCAGACTCCGGACTTCATACTTTAAAGATCAGAAGTCCCCACTGAGTTTTTGTACTTTTAAGTAGATATATATTTGCTTGTCAAATGGAATCTTATTCAGAGTGCCCAGTAGCCTACACACATTGACTTGTCTCTCAGTTGACTTAGTGTTGTATCACTGTCTGTGACGCTAGCCCAATATTGAAACAACATTGAATCGAAGTTTTGTGTTTGAATGGAATGGCAACTATTATTTTAATTGTAAATGTAGCATTTAAAAGATTTCTACTGTCCATACCAAAAAACGTAATATTGGCTCAATATTGGGCCACTGTCTGTGACGCTGGCCCGGCACTGAAACATTACTGAATAAATGTATTTTAATTATTATATGTAGTGGTGCTCAAAGGGTGTCGTATTGAGTCACCTATAACAAAAGGCCCCTATTGACTGGTCAAGAATCCAATGAATGGGGCTTCACCCGACATGTAAATTATTGAACCTACAGCGATCCCACATAGTGATCCAGGGAATTCTGAATAAATCCCGAAGCACAGTTGTGAATACTTAAAAACAAGTCATAGCATTAAACTCTAATCCCTATGGATCATTGTGCCAAGGTTTGAAGTGGATTGAATAAAAGCACAAGGAGAAATAGCCCACCAAAATTTGACATTGATCCACATAGTGATCCAGAAAATCCTGAATAAATCCTGACGAACAACTCGGATTTCTTGAAAAAAATAGCATGCAGCCTGACTATCTGAGTAACATTGGGGTAAAATTGCAAGATGATTGCATGAAAACTCAAGAAGAAATAGTACTCCAAAAAAAGAGTAGGAACCAAACAAAGTTCTCAAAATGTCAGGGCATAGCCTAAACATAATTAGATTACAAATTCGCTTTTTTTTAGTCAAAATATTTATCATTTGTTTATTATGAAGGTCATTTCATGTTCGAATATAATTGGATGTCATTTTCCTAACTATTTTTTATGTTTGAATATAAGTACATGCACCTGTTTTCGAAAACTTAAGTGCATCTTCAAATATAAGTGCATGCATGTTTATGCGCGGGAATACGTTAATAGTGATTCCATATAGTGGTATTGACAGCCATCTTGGATTTTGAAAAATGCCACTGGGGGGAATTTTACACACCCTGGGGAACATTTTACACACCCTCTGAAAATTATCACCTGAGGGCCATTTAAATCAACCATCAAAAAAACTTTAAATTATCTCGTTTCCCCCTTATGGGTCATATGGCCAAATTTCCTCCTGACTATTCAGATTAATATTTTCTTTCTCTCGTTAATCCAAAATGCCAAGTTTGACATAGAGGAGGGCAAGAAACATGGCGATTCAGACATATAAAATCGAAAACAATCTGGCTCCCACCTATTTAAAAGCAGTCTTAACACCAGTGCAAAGTTCAAAATTTCACCCGCCTCTATCTAAATGAACAAGGCATGGTCTAAATTTATTCATTTGCTTATAGGGCATATGGCCCCCAGGATCATTCTGGAATACCTAAATGCACACGCAATGCTACCTCTCTGTAAATAAATAAATGGTCAGGGTCGAATACAAAAAATCCACCACAAAAGTGAAAAATTGCCCAGACAAGAAGGTACACATGGGCCCTTAAGTGTAAAATGAAATAATTCATGTAGGCTTATGTAAGTTACATGTAGTTTCAAACCAATCTAATGCTTTTCGACATATCTTGACACAACTAAAAATTATTTTATTATATATCTGTCTTTTGTGTTTAATTATATTTATAGGGCCTACGTAGATGCAGGACATCTCATATGCTTTCATTTTATATAAGGTAACTGTGATATTTTAAAGGGACTGGCTCAGGCTAAAATCATAAAAAAAATCGGTGATTTTATTTTGGCTTATTAAAAACATATATCCATAGACTACATCTGCAAAAGTTTTTACATTTTTGTCCTGCGCATTTACCAGTCAGGCTAGATATAGAGACGAAATTCCCGTAGGCCCCTTATTTCTTATTTTTGACATGGTTGTCTAAAATGAGAAATTAGGAATTTCATCTCTATATCTAGCCTAACTGGTAAATGGCAGCACACAAATTTAAAAAACCTTTGCAGTTCTACTCTATGGACATGTTTACATCATATGGTCATATTAAGAAGCCAAAATAAAATCACCAATTTTTTTATGATTTTAGCCTGAGCCAGTCCCTTTAATGCACATTAGAATTACACTCTTAACTTTGTGATATATAACAAAAGTGATATGAAAATATATAAAATAATGTAGTAGGCCTATATAACGGATAGGCCTACTTTGGTGATTATCATGAGTAGGCCTACAAAAAACTGTGATAAGCTATGTAGGCCTAATATAAAGATATAAAAATTACATGCCCGGGGCATATAGGCCTATGCATGATGCTATCAATTGGTAAAACGAATAAAATTATAATTTTCTCCATGCACGACTAATCCGGAAAACACTTGTGATACCCCCGGGGTGATAGCCAACCAGAATTAGGAATTGCCTGTTAGGCTTACCAAGCCTCTAAGGAAAATAGATTCTATTTTCCTTGGGCTTAGGGCCTACTGTAATACAAGCTTTTGGGCGGCGTCTGCCACGGCTCCGATAATAATATAGGCTTGTAAAAAAACTTTTTGATTTAGGTTATTTCGCAAACAAATATTTCTATTTAGTCATGAGGCTTATATATGAAGCGTAAAAGAGCAGGCCTAAGAGTCTGCAAATTATGAGAGGTCGACATGTTTTAGTACGGTATAATATCAATTTTAATAGTGTAACACACATTGTGCCAGTGTTTCTGGCTCTGAAAAAAGTTGGAGTCAGGCAATATGAAGATTCTGACTCCTAACCTGGTGTTGAAGTCAGCACTCAGGTGCGCATTTCGGTAAACAGTCACCGAAGGCCTTCGCAACGCTAGGGGGTCCGGGGGCATGGGAATTTTTTTTATTTCTGAGAAGGCTTTAGATGGCTTTTAGTAATATCTGAAGGTAGCCTACATTTCAAGCTTTGAAACAACTTATTTTTCACGAACGAAACATTGAAAAATATCTCTGGAAAAGATTTCTGAAAATTGTCGTCAGAATGGAATGTTTTTTCGTCAGGGGGGGGGGGGGGGGGGTGGAATTGTCGTCAATTCTGACGACATGACGACAAATCAGAAACACTGCTGTGCTTTATCAGATATTTTATGTCAGTGTCAAAGCAGGGAGGACTTCAGCACTGACCGGCCTACGGTCGCTGCGCTCGCCCAGAGACGTTGTTTACTCGGCTAGGAGGACTTTTGCTCTTCAGTCTCTGAACCTTTTACCAGTTAAATCTATTTTTTGACAAAATAGCTGTCAACGACCGAGATTATGTGAAAACACATTTTTGCACCCGTGCATTGGCCTCATGCTGACCTCAAACTGAAAAAGGTTGATTCTTATTTCACATTCATGAGTGCCACCTGGTGATTAACGGAGATTTTGCTCACGTGACCAGAACGCGTTACCCGCGTTGTGATTGCTATTGTGCTTTATAATATATTTTGTAAATCGGTTGTTATCTCAACCATCATCATGGTCAGTATACAAAACGATAAATTATGTTAAGTGTCATTTATTTAAGGTAGTTAGGACTATAATTATTTTTTATTTTATTATCTGCAACATAATATTTTTTGCTAAAATCCACAATGCTAGATTTATCCCATATTATCGCTCACCGGCAAACGCAACCGTCGCGTATTTGTTGGGTGTGCTTTCACCTTAGCTCAGGATTCTAGTTTCTGTATTTACACAGTGGTACCCGGAGCAGAGATATTATAATAACGAGATATGCCACTCTCATTGGCTGTATACTTGACAGTACTAAACCGGAAGTGTTACTACATGGGCGAGCCAGACGCCGGTTTGGAGGAGTACATTTCCCAAACACAGCCTAAAAAAACTACATGTTATAGAGAAGCCGTGTCGGTACCGGTTCAGAAAACAGGCCAAAATAAACATTACAATGGATGACAACATTACTATCACCTCATTTTATTGAAATAAATGTTTAATAAACAAATTCATATTGAAAATTATACTTATAACGTCGTATTTTATGAAGTAAAATAGCAAAACTGTACAAGTAACCGACTCGCCGATTGCCGCCGATTGTTTGTCAACCGATGGATCGAGTGAGGAGTGACAGCACATTTGAGCGAACCGGCGGTAACAGTGACAGACAGCTAGAAGTTGTACGCTGGCAAACGGGCAAGTGACAGTCGGAAAAATCAATAATATGGATAATATAATCTAACAGCTAGTCTACTACTTTATAAAAAAAAAATATTGCCACTAAATTTGAGGCTAATTCTAGTAATTGGATCTTCCGATTTCATGGAATTGTCAACAGGGAGTGACAGTGACAACAGCTAACGTGACTGTAGCGGGGGACTTTAGGCCTATAGGCCCTACGGGAGAGGGAGGGAAGTTGGGCCACGAGGCAAGTATGGGCATTGGGCACCCCTTCTATTGCCAAATATTTTTTTAATGTAGACTAGGGGCCTATAGACCTAGTTTTGCAAATTTTTGATGTGTATTTCATGCTCATAATTTTTCAGTACTTCAAGATATAGACTAGACCTAGGCCTAATTTAACTTGAGACCAATTTTGACACATCTACAGGTAGACTAGTCTATCTTTTTTCTAATAGGTTATAATGAGTCCATAATTCTGAAATGAATTAGGGTCTACTGACATCAGACAAGGTGGTTTACAGGGTTCAATTTAAATAACCAATATATATAGGCCCTACAGATGCATGTGCCCGTAAAAAAAAATATTAGGGGCGCATGTGCTATTTGTTTTTCTATTTTTTCAATATTTTGACTTTTTTCCCAAATTTAGTTACGTGAAGATATATAGAGCCTACTGTAGCCCTGTCGTCCTCTCCGAAGCCTGTTTCAGGCACTGGGGCTATATAACTGCACATGAATAAAGTGTTGATATCCCTCTTGCGCATCGCGACCAAACACCTGAAACTTGAGTGCACAACACCCCTAAACAAAAAGATTTAATTGGCCTGGATCAACCCCCCCTTCCTGCCTTACCCTCCCATTTGATAAAAAAGTATTCCAGACAGAAGTTACAGAAAAAAAGAAATAATTTGCCTTTACCCCCTACTTTTTTGTTCAAATTTGTTTTGAACCACCCGGTAAATAAACGTCCACAGAGGCTACTGCGTCAAATGAAAAAAAAACTAAAAATAAATATTTGTTAAAACCCCCATGTGCCCACCCTGCCTGAATTTTTTAAATTTGCCTGTATTATCCCCCCTTCCTGCCTTACCCTCACATTTGAAAAAAAAGTAATCCGGGCTGAGGTTATATAAAAAAAAAAATTTGCCTCGACCCCCCGTATTTTTTGTTCAAATTTGTTTTGAACCCCCCACTCCCACATCCCCCCATGGCAAGAAAATGAAATTGGACTTGACCCCCCAACCCCTCAGTCTGACCCTCCCCGCCCGTAAATAAATGTAATCCACAGAGGCTACTGCAATAAATGAAAAAAAGACACTTAAAATAAATATTTGTTAAAACCCTCCTTTTATTGTAGCTCCATGTGCCCACCCTGCCTGAATTTTTTTAATTGGCATGGATCATCCCCCCTTCCTGTCTTACCCTCCCAAAAAAAATAATCCGGACGGACAGACAGACAGTCAGCCGGACAGACAGACGGTCAACCCGACTACATAATGCCTCTGGCCGCAGGATGCCTCCGGCCGCAGGCTGGCGGAGACATAAAATACACCATAACTACTATAAAAATGAGAAAAAGTCTAAATTTTAAACTTTTTATTGACAATGGGCACTCAAGATTCACTTGAGTGAAATAGACTATCAATTTGTGCCATGAAACATTTTATTGTAGCACTATTTTATGTTATCAAATATTTTCTTTAAATTTAATTCAACCTTGACAATCTCAACATGAAAATTGATGAGCAACACAACTGACATTCTAAAGTCAGCAAGAAATATCTCATTTCACCAAATACCTTTAACTTGTTTAAGCAAATATAAAGTGTCTTATGTATAATTATTAAATATAATCACAGTGTTCAGCACAGACAAAAAATAGGTGGGGACATTTGTCTCACTACCCTGGGAAAAAAGGAGACATTTGACCTCCAAGTGCGTAATTGACGTGATATCGCGGCCTGTGCTGAACACTGTAATCAAGAATGTGGTTGTATATTCTTGATATAATATGTCAGGTTATCAAAATTGAAGTGGATTATATAATTTCAGGTAAATGATGCATTTGTGATACCACAGTCCATCATGGGTTATATAAGTCATTATATACAGTAGAGCATGCTATGAGCAGCCACTTTTATGAGCAGCCAACCTCCTATGGGAGTCCACTAGGTCATTCCTCAAAATGATCCTTATCAATGAGCTTGTGGGAGAAATTTGTCATCATCTTCCTGGAAACCATATGCATTGCACTGATGGATGCACAGATGTCCACAATTTCTTTTCTTCCTACAAAGAAATTGATATAAATACAAAACCAATACAATTTTTTTTATGTACATACAGTAATAAAAAAATATTTATGACAGTGTAATAGTACATACATGTATTTATAATCATAAGGGAATGACCATTTTATTTCCTGGGGGAATTATGAAGGGCTAAGTTTATTTTTACACACACCATTTGAAACCAGATTTGTTTCTCAAGAATTTAAAGTCAGCGTTAACAAAAGCATAAATAATTTATTGGGTGATATTTGTGCACTTTTATTCCTCCAAATTATACAAAGCCATTTAAATAGCAATCATGCCGTACAATATTTTATATTTTACTTCAAGCATTGGCATGATTACCTTTTCATGAAAAATGATAAATGGACATGTTCCCTCTTTTAAGAGGTGAATCAATATCTTTTGAAAGTTATTCAAGCAATTGTCACGCACAAACAGGTTGTGCCAATTTATTTTCTCAGCCAAAAGTGGCACCAGATTTAACCCTGGTGCTGCTGAATTGTTTGTGAGTATTTTTAATTCATTTGAAGATGGAATTGCTAACACAATATCCTGCTTAAAATGAAATAAAAGAAAAATAATATTATCTATGAAAAATAGGCATCTCCCAATCTGAATTATTTGAATAACTGAGCAGATACCAAAATATATGTTACAAATTTGTTTGGTATTTTCCTTTAAAGTTTAATACTCTAAAATTTGCTTGAAAACTTATAAATACAGTCTTAGCAGCACAAGGGTTAATTTTATTTTACAAAAAATCTCCCTGCATAATTAAAATGTTGATTAAAATGTCTTTATATAAGGAGGGCAGAGGGGGAGGGGGGGGGGGGGGGGTTGTCAAGTATTTCTATCTAGAATGTCAAGTAGGCCCTACATGTTACATTTCTCTAATTTCCATTAGAATAATATCAAAGGTAAATCTTAACTTTTCTAATTATTGCATTGCATTATTATTGAATGTCTGACAAGACTTAATATTATTATTTCAATTTTACGAGCCAATGCCCGGTCCTAGCCTACCTCACATAATAGATATCCTAATTATTGGGTAGATCAGATGATCATTAAAAATCAGTATTTTTATTTTGGCTTCCTGATATGAACATATGATGTAAACATGTCCATAGACTAGAAATGCCTAACTTTTAAAAATTTTGTGTTGCGCATTTACCAGTTGAGCAGATTTAAAGACAAAATTTGTGTATTTCTTATTTGGGACATGCACATCCGAAATAGGAAATCTGGAGGTTTGTCTTTATATCTTGCTTTACCATGTTTACCCTGTTTACATACCAAAGACTAGAACTATTTAAAAAAAAAAATTGTGTGTTTTTTGCATGTCTGAAATAAGAAATCGGGAATTTTGTCTTAATATTTTGCTTAACTGGTAAATGCGCTAGACCACACACAAATTTAAAAACTTACACAATTCTAGTCTATGGACATGTCCACTTTATATGGCCATATTAAAATGCGTAAATTAAAATACTGTTTTTTTTTTAAAGATACTAGCCTGATTGTGTCATTTCACTTTGCAGGCCCTATCTTGTAATCATAGTCTAGTCTCTAAATTTTCCAACTTTATGACCAACACAGTCACACCATAAACCTTTAATTTATGTCATTTTGGGGTTAGCATGGTTAGGGATATAGGTACCCTATCCAAATCAAGTCAAAATAATAGACTGGGCGTATGATATTTATAAGTTATATTTGCTATTTAAATTGCATGATAGGATGAGGTCAATTTTTTTGGTCAAACCGAAAGCCAGAATATCTTTTCAGAAAATCTGCCAAGCCTTTCGCCCACGATATTATTGTGAATTTCAGGATTGTCACCGGGGAGGGGTGGGGGATTTTCAATTGAACCACCCTTAACTTTGGCTGGAAATATAGCCTACTTTTTGTCATTATAAATTTTATAATTTCTAAGTTATGAACCATCCTCGGACTTGTCACAATGGAAGTACGGTACCCCGGTATGTTCACATGAAATAATATTAGCTAAGATTTCAGTCCTCGGTCAAGCACTTGCCAGTACAGTCACGCTGGGGCTAAAATAATATGTGCCCAAAAACACCCTTTTCAAAAGTCTGATGATCCTGGGCATGAATCAGTGAATGCGAAGTAGGCTAGGCCTAGACTAGAATCCCTAGCCTATTTAACAGACAATGTTCACAGACAACTGAACTGGCCAATTTCGATGCCTATTATCAATGGTAGACTAATGACTTCTAGGCCTAACCACTGGTTACTGGTAGGCTAACAGTAGGCTAACAGTACACTGATACTGTGACACTGTCAGTGTCACTGACAGGCGACCACGTCACTCATCAGTTATGTCGCTTAAATTAATCGTGACGATGTAGACTACATAAATTCTACCAACAAATATGTACAGACATATCCTACAAATATAATTTGGTGGATTTTATTTTAATAAACTTTACTTTTTCTCAAAAAAAAATGTATTTTATTCACACAGGCCAAAATACCGATCGCCATTTCTGTACATTATCGCCCACATTGATGGCATCGGTAGGGTGGATGTTTAAATCGTTTTCTGTGTATTATTTTGATAAAATACAATAATTATGTATCACTTACCTTTCTACGAAACTACAAAAGATAAATGAACTCAAATCTGGAACATTTTTCGGATTGTTGGATCAACCAGCGCGCACACAAAACTCGATGTGGTTGTGTTGTTTACAGTCATTGTTAGCGTCGACTTGACAGGTGCTTCACAGTAATATTACTCCTAGGCGGCCAGGTGGCGCTCCCACCCATTGCGGTAACGGAAGTAGCATTCAGTGGCATATCTCGTTATTATAATATCTCTGCCCGGAGTATCAATCAAACATCATGATAAGGCGCTGAGCATACATTTCGACCAAAAATTGAAGTTGAAACAGACAGTCAACAATGATACTAGTAATACTAGACCTAGGGCTAGCTATAGTATAGACAGCTGCGGAATTAGCTCGCAGTGGGTCGATAAGATTCTATTCTATTCTATTCTAGAGTGAAAGTCACTGTCTTTAGGGCCTAATCTGTCACTTTCGCGTTGCATGTTTTTCGCTCATTGCTCAAGCAATATTCATCCGATTTCCATGAAATTTGACAAGCGTTAGTTTCTAGTCTTTGTTACGGCATCTGCCCTGAAAATTTTATGGAAATATATTATGTAGTTTGAAAGTTAAACCATTTGACATGTAGTTTTTGCGAATTATGACGCTCCTCTATAAACCCATTGCACGCTATCAGCTTCACTCACGAAATTCCACTACATGTCAAATGGTCTAACTTTTAAAATACTCATTCAAATTTCACGAAATTTTCAAGGTAGGCGTCGGAATAGTTGAAAAGAGTGCTTGCAAAATTTCATGGAAATTGATTTAGAATTGACTGAGAAATCAGCGAAAAACACCCAACGCTGTACCCTGATGACATCGCAGGGCTCTTGACACAGTGACCTCCATTTTTAAATGTAATAGTTTCAATACGATCACAAGTTTACGCCTGCTGGAAATGGCCCAGTTTTCATAGGCACTTTTTTCATGTTTTTTTAGGATTTATGTGATTTTGTGATACACTGCAATAAAAGACATGTTTTTCTCTGTTTGTTCTTTTTGCTCACTATTACTTGTAGAAATAAAGCCATCATTGTAGAATTTAAAAAGTAATTTGTTTTGAAGGGCACTTTTATCACCTTTTCCGGGGGTTCCCATCATTAGATTTCTCGCAATTGTGAAAAATGGTGCCAGCTCTTGCCTTTAATTCCATAATTGTTGCAACAAGTGCTTGAAGAGATAAGTGGAACAGGCATGCTGTGGCCCCTTCTGATAATTTTTTTTACACAGGTGCCATTTTTTTATTTTTGTAAAAAAATGCAAAAAATAAAAATAGACTATGTCCACTGCCCTATGAGGAAGTTCTGGAAGACATCATTGAGACCGGTTGGACAGAACAATGTGGGCATCTCGAAGAATTGAGAAGCCTAGGGAAGGCTGCACTAGTTTGCCCATGATAAAACCTGGGTGAAGTTTTGTTTGCCTACCCTGCACTTCCTCATGGGCTGCATCGAGGGTAAAAATGCAAGTTTCATGGCTATAAGGATGAGAATCAAAATTTTTCCTCTTCCATGACCCCCTTGTGGACTTAAAAAAAAAAAAATGGGGCAGGAGGCTATGCCCAAATTTCTGATTGTTATGTGATATATTTGCTCCGTCACAATATTGTGGGGCACTCATTGGGTGCCCTGATGTATCTTAAAACCTGATATATACAGATAGCACATCTCAGTAGTTTTATTCAGCTGCTTCAAAAAGTTCAAGTGTCTGGGTGATGTTTTGGCTTCTGTATCCCTGCCGGAATTTGCATAATTGAGGTCACAGCTTTTGGATGTTTTTATCATTAGCTCAGATTTTGATCTGGCACAACATTTTTCTTGCTCAGTGAAAACTGGATTGTGGTCAAATATTAATTCTAGCATGTCGGCAGTTACGAAAAAAGGCTCAGCATAATTTTATTGGACAATTTTAAAATTTATTTAATCTACCTATTTAGTTGTCCAAATTCTGGGACATATTATACGTGGCCTGACTCTTAATGTTACAAACAGCACAGCCCCTGCCAAACCATTTTAAAACATACAAATTGTGAAAAGATATTGTGCACCGTACCCTGAAACAAAGCACATATTTCGTTAAATCTTTATCGATTTTTAACTGGTTGTCCAACGGATCTCTGATTATGATATGGCAGCAAAATGGACTGTCTCGGAAGCCCAGAATGCCCTTATTTTATGCCCTGTATATGTCCGACGGCTGAAACATGAGGAGCCCGGCTGGAACATGTGGATATATGGATGTTGTTCAATGTATATATTTCAAAATTATCCTGTGTAAGTAAAATTCAATTGACTTGAACAGTTGATGAAATACAAACTTTACAAGGGACTGGCCCAGGCTAAAATCATCAAAAAATCGGCGATTTTATTTCGGGTTCTTAATATGAGCATATGATGTAAACATGTACATAGACTAGAACTGCAAATTTTTATAATTTTTGTGCTGCGCATTCACCAGTTGGGCTAGATATAGAGACAAAATTCCCGCATTTCCTATTTTTGACATGGTTGTCAATAATTAGAAATCAGGAATTTCGTCAAACCGATGGTTTGAACAGCAGCGATTCGTACAGTCTAGGGGCAGGGCCATAGCTACTGGTCAATATGGATTGGTTCGTGGTTGGCCTATTTCTCATTCTATCTTTCTGAAATTTTAGATAGTGGGCACCCGATATTAGCAGAAGGACTTTATACAAATTTTGAGCGACATTGATAAATAAATGGCCGACGATCAACAAAGGGACGCCTGTTGCGCCAACATCGAAATTTTGATTGGCAAATTGGCATTTGATCAGCTCTTTTAATCGGGTCGTGGTCAGCTCATTTCTCTTTTTATTTTTCTACAAACTTAGATAGTGGGTAGTCTATGTAAGTCGAATGGTTCTATACATTTTCAGCTCAATTAAATAAACGGCTGAGATATGGTATCGTGATCGACAAAGAGACATCCATTGCACCGACATCGTAATTTTCAATTGGCCAATTGGCATTTAATTGGCTATTTTTATCGGTATGTCGTTGGTTGATTTCTCCTTCTATCTTCCTGAAAACTTAGATGGTGGGAAATCTATATTAGTAGAATGACTTCACAAATTTGCAGCGAAATTAACAAATAAACGGTAGAGATATCGTGACGTACCTACCGACACCCGGTGCGCTGACATGGTAGTTTTTCAGTTTTCTGTTTCATAACAGCAGCAGCCAAAATTTTCACCAGTACCGCCAAATCTAGTCTTTCATCGTCAATGGTGAACGGGTATGGGGGGCCCTGCCCCTACATGTTATTCAATAAATAGCTTTTAAAAAGTAGGACTTTGTTTACATTTTGGCTAAAATATGTTGTTATCTATAGGTTAGTACGTGTTCCGGCCGCCGGCACGGCATACCAGCATTATAGACATACAGTTATACACTAGTACAACGGCGCACCAGTCTATTATTTGGGTGTGTGAGTCACTTCGTACGTAATAATAGTCTACTTTGTCCTACAGTTCCTTCTTTAAAAAAATCAATGCACAGTGCACATATCACTGTATGGCTGATGATGGGGAACAATTTTTGTATTTCATGCATAATAATAAATATTATTAAAGTTACCTTAGAAATCTCGCCTCATAGCTGAAGTGGTAATATAAAATAAACCTTGAGAAAATTTGCTGATCTACATCAAATTTAAAATGGTCGACTGGTGGTGACGGAGGACTGCTTTCGTGTTAGCTTTTTTGCGTTTTCCTACAAACCATCATACTTAGAGAATGTCTTGGAGGGGGATGCCATTCTCACTACTCGTTGCCGAGCTCAGAGACTGACAGCTTTTTTTAGTAACAGCACACATGATCACCAATCAATATTATACATTTTTTGTTTTCTAGTCGCTGGGGAAGAGTTCCAAGATGTTGCAGCACATCAACTACAGGATGCGCTGCACATTGCAGGATGGAAGAATGTTTATTGGCACATTCAAGGCATTTGACAAACACATGAACCTGATTCTAGGAGACTGTGATGAGTTTAGAAAGATAAAGGGAGGGAAAACAGGGAAGGGTGAAAGAGAAGAAAAGCGGAGTCTTGGTCTAGTGTTGCTGCGTGGTGAGAGTCTGGTATCCATGACAGTGGAAGGTCCACCAGGTCCTGAGGTTAGTGTGCTACTGTCCTTTACAGTTGCATTCTTTATGATGTTAGTTTTTTCCTGTGGATACAACTTGACAGGTTTTCCAAATTTTCATGGATACTCTACAAATTTGTCGACTATGTTGCTCAGCCAAAAAATAGTCAAAATAGTTTTTAACATTTATTCTTCTACATTTATAGCAACATTTATTATGTTAATGGTATTGTACAACATGTTATATGTATATATGTATGGTATTTGTATGGTATTTGTTAATTTTTAAATGTAAACTTGCTGACAGTTTGGCTTGATTGTACAATATTGTACAGGCACAAGTGATCTGCTCTACAACTCAAAAAGCTATGCAGTTCTTCCTAATTGCTAGTCACTTTTTAAGTAGATTAGCAAAATATTTCTACATCAATCAAAGCAATGCGAGTCTCAAGTTTAAAGGAGAAAATTGCCAAACAATAATTTTCTACCAAAATTTTCCTGAATTATGGTCAACTTTTAAAAAATCATTCACAATGTTATGATGGTTCACTTATTGGATATTTTTAGGAGGGTATTGCCAGAGTACCTCTTCCAGGAGGTTTAGGAGGCCCAGGTATGGGTAGAGCTGCAGGTAGAGGTGTTCCTGCTCCACATGCTGGAGGAGCTGTTCCTGGTCTACAAGGACCTGTCAGAGGTGTTGGCGGCCCCTCACAACAACACATGCAACCAGGTAACATCATACTAGTATGATGTCTAATACAGTAAACAGCAGATTGGATTTAGTTATCTCACATGATAGGGGATGAATAAAGTTTAAATTAAAATTTTAATTGATTTTAAATCCCTGTGGGCACTATTTTTTGTTAGTTTTATGGGCATATTTAATTTCACATCATGACAGATTTGATTGTGCAATAATTTATTTATTTTATTCTAATCTATTAATTATTTTGTACATCCATTTATTTGCTTTTTAAACTCTTTTGAGATCTGAAATATACAATTAAAATTTTCAATTACTCAGAGATATATCTCGATGCCGCGATTCACAGGTTCAAGTGATTGAAAATTATTAGGATATGTAAAATTGGGTCCTATTGTGTATCAGCTACAAAGATTTAAGCCATTTTTCACTTCAACAAGATCCGTACAGGGCCTTCAATTTTTTGAAAACCAATGAATTTAGCTATGTGGCCTTGAAAAACCTTGAATTCTTTTGCAGTCACAATAAAATCATTCCCACATGCTAACTTTAGTTGTTGTACACTCGTCCGCAGTGTGAAGGCTTAGCACCTCTACTCTGTGCTGAGTGTAAAAACCAGTCGCACTGCCATGGTTCATTGACACAATTAATGTGGACGGCCGCATTTTGTTGACTTGGATTTCAATGGGAAGCAACGGGTTACAGATATCCATATAATAATAGATACATAAAGAGTGTTTATAGATGAAAGTTTCCAAAAATTAAAGGACAGTTCAGCAATTCAGATTCACCTATTTGGACACACATATTTGAATTTTACAAGTTATCATAAGATCTAATCTAGCTAATTTTGGCAGGTAAATACTGTCAATGAATCTTCGAAAGGGAGCATTGAATTTAACTTTTTGTGATCCTGAAAAGCCTGGAAATAGCTTGGATTCGATATCACTGAAATGAATGTGTACGAACCCTACTTCTAGAAACTGCTTTCACAAATGCCACAGAAATAATATACTCTTAGACATCAGTGCTCTACAGGTTAGATACAATTTGCTGTTTTGATTTTTAAGCAGAACGTGCTTTGAATTTTGAAGAAAAATCAACTCTTTAATCTTTGCAGGTGGTATGCGAGGACCTGGTCCGAGAGGTATGATGGGTGGCCCACCACCTGGCATGAGAGGACCACCCCCTATGGGACGAGGTGGTGGAATGCGAGGTCCACCACCTGGCATGATGGGAGGTTAGTATAGTAGTACTTAATGTGGTTGATCATTTTAGCTCTCTTGGTGTATATTAATATGTAAAACTTCAAATAAAGTACTCCATATCAGATTTTTATGAAAAAAAGTAATACTTGGATATTTTTAGTATATTGTTATTTTATTATAGGGACTGGCCCACGCTAAAATCATCAAAAAATCGGTAATTTTATTTCGGGTTCTTAATATGACCATATGATGTAAACATGTACATAGACTAGAACTGCAAATTTTTATAATTTTTGTGCTGCGCATTCACCAGTTAGGCTAGATATAGAGACGAAATTCCTGATTTCTAATTATTGACAACCATGTCAAAAATAGGAAATGCGGGAATTTTGCTGATGAATGCGCAGCACAAAAATTATAAAAATTTGCAGTTCTAGTCTATGTACATGTTTACATCATATGGTCATATTAAGAACCCGAAATAAAATCATCGATTTTTTTATGATTTTAGCCTGGGCCAGTCCCTTTAACAAAACAAATTATTTATCAAACTTATCTTACTAGGTATAATAATTATATTATTATAATATGAACTATGATATTGTAAAAATCTAGAAGGGTGAGATATATTTTGATTTTTTCTGTTTGCAGGACCTTTCTAAATGATCTTGTGTTAATTTGTGGTAATGAACTGTAAAAGTAGTACCACGCTGAGACGGCGTGCCAAGTAGAGTACAGTATCATGATTCTGTGACTCCGCATTTGATAAACACACTGGCTACATCAGAGAGTTGTCACTGGGGCTAATGATGTTTCTGTGGTTTATATTTGCCAAATCTTTTGATGCAGAGTCCTAGCATTGGATCTCTGTCTCGTCTCGCATGTAAACTTGGTCTTGCATGGGAAAACTCAAGTTGAATGTACACCACAGAAAGTTTACAACAATGCCATACAAAAATTACACCGTGATTGAGCGTGGAATCTTGGGAGATAAATATATTTATTTTTTTATCATTAAGCACTGCTAAGCCAGGCAACCGTGCACCGAACTGACACAAAACAGTTTTTGATCATCGACCATTTGTTCTAAAATCATGTTGTATTGTATATTGATACTCAGATAGATGTGTGTTAAGGAGGAAACTCAACTGGGCATGCTGTCTCCACCACTGCCTGTATCGTGAACATTTCCATGTTTTTATGTACAAAACTGCCTATTAAAAAAAAAAAAATGCTAGTTATGCCTTGCACTTTGTTTTGAAGAATTTACATCAAACCTCATACAGGTATAATAGCTGAACCTTGATTGAGGTTTGACATTTCTATGACCTTGATTTTTTATATCCTAACACAATAATGATGTGCAATAATGCAGAGCAGAATGGTCAACATCTTTTAATGAATTGCTTGGAAATTTATACTGCATGTATATTTTACACTGATAGTACGGATAAGCTCATGGTGCTATTTATAAGACTCACCGTTTGAAATGCTGTGTTACACAAATCCTGAGTCTTGCTCCGAAATTTATACAACAAATGTATTTCAATATATCTAATATAACTGAGAAATTCGATATGTATATTGTTCTAAAATGATGTCACGACTGCTATTGCTGTCTTGAAGTAGTTAAATTTTTTCAAACATTCATATTTATAGTGTGTGTTCATGTAAACTGCAAGATGGATGTGTTCAAAATAGTGGAGGTTCTACTCCCTAGTCAAAATGTGTAGATAGCCTACGTAAAGAGATTTTTTTATCCCCCACCCGACGAAGTTGGGGCAGGGGGTATTGGCGTCGCTGTCCGCATTTTGTTCCCATAGCAGAACTCGAAATCCGTGGATGAATTTCTTTAATTTTGGAAACTGATTTTTGACTACATTTCATTTTCAGAGAATATATCGGGAACCCATGTGTGGATTTATTTTAAATTGCACACACACATCTATGGGGAGTTTAGATGTACCTTTTCGGGTTTTTAAAATTTGACCTACTCAAGGCAATAATCAACATTAATGTGCACGGTTTGCCAGATATCCAAACCGTTAATATATGACAAAATGTGCGGTTTCAGGTAAGGATATGCTCTGAAATATGTCAACTTGAATAAAATTTGAAAATAGTAGATTATCGCCCATAACTAACTTCAATATGCCTGATATCGGACAGACCGTGTCTGATTGCTGGTCCGTTACTATATAAAATGGCAAAATTGAGTTTGGACACCGATAGTTGATATGGATTAAATCCGGATTTTAGGATCTCTTTAGGCTGCCTTTCCATTGACAGGTTTGGGTGCGCGACGCGTTGCGTTGCAATGGCTGCGCGGCAGAATTGAAAATCGATCATATACATTAACAACGTGACCTTAACATACACGCTTTTGGCCGCGGGGCCAGTTTGCCATTGGATAGGTTCCTGCAGGTCATTTAATCGCTTCAATGGAAAGGCAGCCTTACAATAAAGGGTGATCATTTTCGCTCTGCCACATTTTTCTTCCATTTTCATAGGCTCATCACTAGTCGAGTTTTAAATATTTTTTCAATATTTTTTTTTTGAAACAGGAACGCATATACAAGCTGGTTATTTGTGTGGTATTTTTTTTGCCCCGTTTGCTGTCGCTAGGTCAGAGGGGTTGCCGTTCCAATGCCAGGTCCAGTTTTAATTAAGGCCCTGTTCGATTCGCACTGATGTAGTTTAGTGATACGGTTTTCTTCGGTCTGTGTGCCCGAAACGAAGGCCATGAATTGATAGCAGCACAGTTGCCAACAAACTAGAAAAAGCTTGAGCCATATAAACCATCTGGTCTGGCAATCCGATTCCAGATCTAAATTTACAGCCAATTAGCTCGAGCCAAAGGAACACATGGTTTGGCAAACCGGTTCAAGGTCCAACGACCTAACCTTCACGCAGGTAAGTTTGATAGTTTGGTCTTTCCGATCCACTGACTCCAATGTTGGTTGAATGTTGTACCAGCGTCTAGCTTTGGGTCAGTGTATCGTGTTACCGTCGACTCGCGAAAAACACATATTTTTCCAGTACCGTTTTAATGCTGGGCCAGAGCGTAGACATGAATCTAACACTTGGTGAACCTCTCTTGTTTGCTGTGCAGCCACTGTCCTGGCTGATGCGCTCCTAATCTGCGTTGACCTAATGTGGGGCCAGCGTTGCCGACAATTGGCCAACATTACACTAATACTGTGTAAATGTCTTAGTGTTTGCTGGGAGGTGTCACTATAACGTTACAAAGCAAAAAGGCAGTAAGTGCTCAAGACGTTGACCCGACGTTGGATCAAAGCTGGCCCACTGATTGCAGTGCTTGCCCAGAATTAAACCAGCACGTGTCGCGTTTGCTAGGGAGTGTTGTTTACACTCGTCCATGGAGCGCTGCCCCCCTCCCGTTGATCTCTATTAAACGTCACTGTTATGTAATATAGGTCTTGTACTCAGATATTTATCATCAAAGCTATCAAATTTCGTATTATACTCCAGGATCTGAAGGACGTGAGTGTGCAAATCGCGTAGACTCAGTTTTTTTCCAGAATATGTTTATATCCACAGTGGATCATAAATGTGAGGGTGTTCATTCTGGAAGTGGTTTTTAGGCCTCAGCCAAAGCTTTGGTGGATGCCTATTGTCGTCACCAGGCACGTCCGTCCGTCCGTCTGTCTGCCACTTTTAGCACTATAACTTGTTTCGCGGAACTGGAATGCACATTAAACTTCACATACACATATGATTAAAGTCCGACTAATTTGACCCTTCTGTGACCCCTATGACCTTGACTTTTTTCAGATCGACACATTTTCTCGTTAACACGATTCACTCAACATTTTTTTATGTATCGCTCCAAAATTTATACCATACATCCTTTTCACTAATAACTCGGCTGAGTTCAAAATTGGGCAAGATTCGGACAAAAATTGGGTCATGGTGGCCAATTACCGGCCATTATTTTTTTAATATGTGTAATATCTGGAAAACAAGACAAGATAGCTAGACCATTACTATTGAACAAAATGTGCAGTTTCAGGTAGGCATATTTCAACTTGAGCAAATTCAAAATGGCCGACCTGCGGAGAATTCTGATTGACAATTTTTTTCGTTAACGCTATTCACTCAACATTTTTTTATGTCTCACTCCAAAATTTATACCATATATCCATTTCACTAGTAGTTCGGATGAGTTTGAAATTGGGCAAGATTCGGACAGAAATTAGGTCATGCCGTCCAAAATGGCCAATTATCGGCCATTAGTTTTTTCATATGTGTAATATCTGGAAAACTCGACCAGATAGCTAGACCATTACTATAAAACAAAATGTGCAGTTTTAGCTGGGATATGCTCTGAAAAATTTAAATTTGATCAAATTAAAAATGGCTGATTATCGGCTATAATCGACTTTAAAATGCCTGATATTTGACAAGCAGTGCCATATAGCTAGACCATCACCGCAAAACAAAATGTGCGGTTTCAGGTAGGGATATGCTCTAAAAAATTTCAACTTGATCAAATTCAAAATGGTCAATTATCGGCCATAATTAATTTTAATATGCCTGATACCGGACAAACCGTGCCAGATAGTTAGATGCTCTAACCTTCAAAATTGGCATAATTTGGAAAATCATGATGATAAAAGTTATTTGTACACTTCTTTAACTTTTCTGATCCAAAAAATTATATGATTTCAACTTTTTTAAGTACCAGACATTCGGTCCATATTTGCATAAATTCAAGATGGCAGACAAAAAACAAAATGGCCAGATTGTTATAAAAGTTTTTGAAACGTGCACAGGACAAGCAAAGTGAGTCATTGTCTCAACCGTGTGCCTTCACCGTTTGCGGAGAACCCCAAAAATATAGTTTTAGGGCAGCAGCGTGCAAACAATGGGTCACTTTTTAGGGTAAAGATAATCTTTTTTGCTAGCGAAAAACACATAAAATTAAAATAGCCAACAAAATTCAACATTGATAATGCATTAAATCTATTCGCAGCATTCCTATGTCAGTCCTTAGAACAAAAATCTCATAGGACATATACCAGTCCAATAAATAATATAAAACGAAATGTATGGTTTCAGTGAGGGATATACCCTCTTCATTTCAACTAACTAAAATAAAAAATATGCTGACTTGCGACCATTATCGACTTCAATATCTCTAATATACACAGTAATCTGTGCTAGATAGGTGGATCATTGAACATGTTCAATAATGGCAGATAACGCGATAACTTCAAAAGTTTTCCATGTATCTCGCTCAAATTTGTAATATGCATGTTACTCGTAACCAATTCTTTGACAATTTCAATAATGGCGGCGGGTTATTATCGAGTGTGCTCTTGTTTCAAATAAATTTCACTTTTAAACGATGAGTAGTGGGTGAGGCCTATTTTTGTCGCCGACGGGCCTTGTTATTTTCTGCAGGACCCTATTTTGATTTTGTCGATAATAGAGCTTGGCTTATATCGCGGTCATGAATAACGTCACCAATTTTGGACAGATGGATCACTTATGAGCTTTATTGAATTTTTGGGATCATCAGCTATCGTTTGAGTACCAAATGCACATTGTGTGATAAGAAATTAGGTTCACAATCGGTCACACATTATCAATAATGACCGCTTTCTCGCATATATCGCGGTCATGAATAACTTTAGCTATTTTGGTAGGATGGGTTATTTAAGGGCATTACTGTATTCCTGGGATCATCAGCTATTTATAGATTACAAGATAGACATGGTGTTATAAAACTCGGGCACACAATCAGACACATAATATCAATAATGGCTGCTTTCTCCCATATTTTTGATAATGTGATTTGCATATTTTATGCTGTTCCGGACATCTCGCAGCAAATTTAATTTTCCAAACAGATTTCATACTTTTGGGATTATATCTATGTTCACACTATCACGTTGACACTGATATTTTGAATGATATTTGCACAAAAGCGGCAGACTTTCGCTATATAAACATTTTACAATAAATTTGATAACAAGTCAAGACACAAGAGGGGTTTCACAAGCATTGCGTGGCCATGCATTAGTCATTGTGTGGGCACCCACTGATTATTGCGTGGACACGCATTAGTCATTGTGTGGGCACGCATTATTATTGCGTGGGCACGCAATAATTATTTTTATTCCTGGCCTCTATGGGCCACCGCACACATGACTGAGATGCCTGTGTTAATTAGGTGGATGAATAATTTTCTGGGTCAAGTCATGGGAAGTCATGGATAAAATACTCTTGCGGAATGTTGAGATGTTTGACATAAAATTTATGATATTTGATTGACATTCTAGGCTACAAACTGCTCGTGACAAGGTATAAGATATTGCTATTTTTCATAGATTCTGGACGTTATAATTAAAATTAAAAAACAACACAACCAGCATGACTAGTGACATCTTTTTATAAATTTAAAATTTGTATTGGCTTACAATATAAAAATCGATGTAATAGAGTGGTAGGGTAATGTCAATGGGGAACGTCAATGATTGCTTTTAGAAAGCAGGACATTCCTCAAATGGAATTGTTAGAAAGCAGGACCATTTCAGATAATACTTTTCAGGATATCGCAGGTTTGGAGGATAATATTTGAGCAGGTGGGATGTCGATTTGATATATTGGACAATGAGGTATTTTAAGATAATTTAATTTTGTTGACGCGGCAGGTTTATCCATGTTGAAATAAGATCAACAAAAGTGTCTATTTTCATGGCGATATTTTGTGAACAGCTATCTATTTCACCTTAGGAACACACCAAAGCGATTTCAATTCATACGTGTGTTTGAAAGGTGGTGCAGCAGCTATTCATAAAATACTTAAGCAAAAAAAAGAACACTTTTAGCATAGGTAAAATATGCGAAACCTGTGTATTACTGTTTGTTATATGGGCTTGTTGACGGCTCATTGGAAAGCAGGACACCATGCTAGAAAGAGTATCATGTATGACACCATGTTAGAAGGAGTATATAATTATGCATGACAGGTCTACAGAGGGTGACTCCGGGCGATGTGGAGTCAGGTTTATGATTCATGCGATCTGGCCCACTTACTTGTTCGGCCGAAATGCTCAAAATATCCACGTTCCACAAATTCAAATAGATTTGTTGTTCCCCGTATAAAAACCAAGACCGGGTCAAAAGCTTTCTCTATATCTTGCCCAGCCTTCGGAACTGCCTGCCTGTGCCCATACGTAATGTCAAAACACTTTTGACATTCTGGACATTACTATAATTTAACCTAGGAGCCTACTTGGTCTGTTTTTCACACTCTAGCTCCTCGATCAGTAGTCAGGCTCCCTGTTGACGAACCTGCTTTGGTCTCGATTATGTCACATGATGAGACTAAGAATAAGTGTCTCTGATATAGGCGCTTTATAAGTTTTATTGATAGTGATGAGATCTGGATACTAATTCGGTAAGAATACTAAGGGGGGAGACGAATCAGTTTTATGAGGAGTGAAGAAAAAAATGGGGGGGGGGGGCCGCCCTAGTAGTTGCGGGAGTAAAATATAATTTATGTACCAGTACCGAACCTAGAAAGAGGGAAGGGGAAATTGGTGGATGTTCGCTTTCTCCTGCCCAGGTACCCCACAAGGTTAAAGGAGGCATGGAGGGGTTGGTAGCCCTGCACATAGAAAATATATATATTTTCTATTATCCCTGCATGGCAGGTTTCTCAGGCGGCAACAGAATTACCTTGTAGCAGTCCACCGCCGCTATAGTCTGGCAACAGACATGAAGGGTCTGGAAACAGACATACAGGCAGTCTGGCAATTACAGACAAAACCACAGTCAAACTATAGATATGGTGATGGGTATATGGGTGTCCATAACGTGCAGCTTACCATAGCAAGTCTGGCAACAGTCAGTCTGGCAACAGACAAACAGAGGGTTGGTCCACTGCCGCCTTGTCTGCCGCCGCTTGTCTGGCAGCAGGATTGAGAGGTCTGGCAACAGACAAACAGTTGGGGGAGGCTCAAGTCCACTGTCACATTGCAGATATGGCCGATATATAGATGTTGGACGTAGTAAATGGCTAATAATTGGTGATGGGTATGGGTGTCCTGCAGCATATAGGGGGCTACCATAGCAAGTCTGAGGCAGTTGCAAACCCTGGGTATGGATATTCAACTCCTTTTTCGCGATCAGTTTGATATGGATCAACAGACAAACACCCCCGGTATAAGGGGTCCGGCACCAGACAGACAGTCCGCCGCCAATGTGTGATAAAATTTGGGCTGCTTCGCCTGGGAGTGGATCAATGCAGGCTTGGTCTGGCCATCTCTACCGAGCATCATCAGCATCACCATAGCGAGATTTATACCAACTAAAATGACTTCCCCTCGGGAAAATCTACCTTGGCTATCCAAATCACTCCTTGCATCTATTCGAAAAAAAAACATCTTTATATAGCAAAGCCAAGCGTACGAATAAAGCTGACCTTTGGGCAAAATATAAATTATGTAAACAGCAGACCCAGCGTGCCATCAGGTCTGCCAGGTGGTCTTTTTTGAAAAACAAACTTTCTGAATCTTTAGAACGAAAAAATTCAAAACCACTCTGGCGTTATATTAAATCTAAACGCCAGGATGGAAATGGTGTCTCTCCCTTGAAGGAAAACGGCCAGCTGCATTCAGATAGCAGACGTAAGGCCGAAATACTAAACAACCAATTTTGCTCAGTTTTTACCTCGGAAGACACCAAGAATATACCTAAATTACCAGGACTACCGAATACTGAAATGCCTAAATTCGAAATTACCGTTCAAGGTGTAACTAAATTACTTGAGGCTTTAAACGGCGGAAGGGCATCCGGACCAGACGAGCTCCCTGACTTGATTCTGAAGAATGCTGCCAACGAAATATCTCCCTTTCTAAAAAATATTTTTGACCGATCTCTCCAGACGGGCAAATTACCAGATGACTGGGTAGAGACTAATATTGCCCCTGTCTTCAAAAAAGGGGATCGGCACTCTCCGGCAAACTACAGGCCGATATCCCTCACATGTGTTTGTGCCAAATTACTCGAACACATCATTTGTAAACATATTATGTCCCATTTTTCGGAAAACAAAATTTTATCACCTGTACAGCATGGCTTTTGATCAAAACACTCATGCGAAAGCCAGCTTTTGATTACAACTTATGAATTTATGCAAAATTTTGAAAGCAAGACACAAACAGATGTCGTTGTCTTGGATTTTAGTAAGGCCTTTGACGTTGTCCCCCACCAACGCCTCTTGCACAAACTTGACCACTATGGAATTCGAGGAACAACTCTTAATTGGATTCAAAATTTTCTGACCAATAGAACCTAAAAAGTAGTAGTTATTGGCAGCTCTTCACAATCAGATCGCGTGAGGTCCGGTGTGCCCCAGGGTACTGTTCTCGGACCCCTACTCTTTTTGACCTATATTAATGACCTCCCTTCCACGGTCTCCTCGCAGGTTCGTCTCTTTGCAGATGACTGCCTCCTGTATCGCCCGAGACAATGTCGAGCAGATCAGGAGCAGCTGCAGAGAGACCTATCTGCGTTACAGGACTGGGCAGATCGATGGGGGATGTGCTTCAACCCCTCGAAATGCTCGGTCCTGAGGGTGTCCAGACCAAAATAAAAAAACCTGGAATTTGAGTGGGCCCTACACCCTTAAAGGCGAAACACTAGCGAACGTTTCATCAACACCATATCTTTGTGTTTGCCTTAGCGAGACCCTGGAATGGGAGGCCCACATAAACAAAATTACAAGTAAAGCAAATTCCACTCTGGGCTTTCTCCGGAGGAAACTGAAGGCATGTCCCCCTAAACTAAGAGAGACTGCCTATTTCTCCCTGGTCAGATCATCTTTAGAATACTCTTCAGCAGTTTGGGACCCCTTTAGACAAAAAGATATTGATAAATTAGAAAAAATTCAAAGATAAGCAGCAAGATTTGTCACCCAAAATTATAGACAAACAGCCAGTGTGACATCTCTCATTCAGAACCTGGGCTGAACTGACCTGAAAACAAGACGTAAAAATTCTAGACTTGTAAGCATGTGCAAAATTTTAAATGAGCTAGTCGAAATTCCTATCAATGACAACAAGTAACAAGTAACAAGTATTTATTGCTGATGGTTCCTGTGTGCGGAACATGACAGAAGAGCCAGGAAAGTGCCGGCGCCATATAATACAATATAGTGCATATTATAATTCTATTTACAATTGTAATGATTTATACAAGAATCAGTTGATTAGATGTTATTATTCATTGTTAAGAACACTTTAAAACTTTGCGATAATCACTTTCACTATAAACTTACCTGCAGTACATTATTATGATCGTTTTGTTTGAATAATTGTTCGAGTTGAATAGTGGAAGGTCTTTTCCAGAATTTGACATTTGACATTGACCGTTTAATCCCAGCAGACAGAAGAACACGTGGTGGGCACAATCAGGCCTATAAACATCTTAGAGCTAACACCACACTGGGACAAAATTCTTTTTGGCATCGAACTCTCCCTGATTGGAATTCTCTTCCGGCAGCTGCCATAGAATCAAAAATTGTGGCAGCGTTCAAGAGTCAACTGGTTGTCTAAATCCTCCAGCCTTTCCCCCCCCCCCCCCTCCAGCCTGATACCCCTAGGAGGTGCTGCTGGATAACATTTCAAAGTTCAAAGTTCAAAGAGACTCTTTTATGAGTCTGGGGATGTACTGAGGAAAAACAGAAGAAGTAGATAATTTTTGGCAGGCAGATTCGGCACTCATTGGTCCTGAGAGTAAGAGATAAATTTTTATTCGTGCCTTGCTGAGAGATACTGAGAGATTGACAATGTCGGAAGGCCGGACAGCCTTATTCAGGGCTAGCTCTCCCAAACTAACAAACAAATAAACAAACAAGCCGGCTGAAATATTTTAAAAAATGGCATATCCTTTCTTAGTTAGTTTGGTAGTTGGCGTTTTTGTCCGCGCTGTACTTTCAGGGTCGACAATTGCTCAATGGCTTGCGGATAGAAATGAAATATCTACACCATTGACGTCGTGGAAAAGAGGTGGCTTTTATAAAAAAAATTATAATATCGCCGTATTATCGCCCAACCAAGCAACGACAAGGTCTCACCACTCTAAAAGTAAATAGGCCGAAATCCAGGGAGGAATTATTACACAAAAGCTTTTTAATGCGGCCTCTAGTGAAACAAAATAAAATATATAGGGTCTAGAAGTTGTAATTTTGTGTATATTTACTCTGAGCTAAGTTTAACCGCCAAATTATCCAATTTGAATTTTCACTCACTTGACTTGGAGTTGTGACTCGATGCACAACTTCAAGACCAAGTGAGTGAAAATTATTCAGATTTCTCAAAATGCAGGTTAACTATTTTTTAATTCTTGCTGATTTATGTCACTTTATATCTTCAACTTGTTTATAAGCTGATATGCAATATGCCAATAAAAAATGTGAAAAAACAAATATAATCGGTACCGGCGCCGGCGGCGGTTAACTTAAAGGGTTAATAAGCACACGTTATCTTCTTTGTCAATAAGGTTTTGAATTATATCATGAATGATAACAGGCCTTGCTAAGTTACTCCCGTGGCGCGATAGCACAATAGTGCGTACTGCCACGTACTATACAAATACAAATACAGATTTGTCAAGAATATGAGATATAACTGTTTGATGATAACCTCGCAGCCGCATGGATACAGTGGGTGAAAGCAGTGTTCAGCACAGGCCGCGATATCGCGTCAATTACGCACTTACAGGTCAAATGTCTCCTTTTTTCCAGGGTAGTGAGACAAATGTCCCCACCAATTTCTTGCCTGTGGTGAACACTGGGCGTCAATTACGCACTTAAGAGGTCAAATGTCTCATTTTTTTCTAGGGTAGCGAGACAAAATGTCCCCACATATGCCTTGTCTGTGCTGAACACTGGAAAGAGAGTACGGATATTAGCCCAATTTGAAAAGTAGTGACCTTTTTACACGTTAGGGGGACGTAGCTCAAAATCTGTCTGGTAAGCACGGGGATTACTCTGGCCCCCCCAAAAAGTGTGCCCTTAGGGCACACTCAGTCAAAATGTTATGTGCCTTTTTGGACATTAATGCAGTGTGAATAACTAACTGATTATACCACTCGCCCGCATTTGAAGTGCTACTCGCCCAGTAAAATTTGAATTTGCCCAAAACAAGGGGCACTAAGCTGATTCTTAAAACTGTGCCAGCGTTCAAGAGTCAGCTGGTCTACCAGCCTCTTTTCCCCCTGCAGCCTGATACTCCACATTAGAGGTGCTGCTGGAGTAGAAAGTTCTAATCCAACTAAGTCTAAAACGTGTTTAATCAATGGAAAATTGACAAAAAACTAATGACTTGTAAATAAATGTAACAGGATATGTGAACATATACATTATAGTGACATATATGGCAGGGAATAATTTGCTTCAGAAAAATTGTGTAGCAGTTTAGCATACTGGCATGTGCCAAGATATCATTCTCCATGCGAAAAACTGCTACACCAACATACTATTGTGTAGCATTTGCCCCAAATTGTGTAGCAAACTGCACCGCTACGCCAGACAAATTATTCCCTGTATGGACATGTATAATCCTTTAGTTGGCAGTTTAATTATAAACATGTCATTTAGTGGTGGGCGTTAATTAAATCATACTGTCTGTCACGTCCTTTACCAATGTTTACATTTAGTTGCAGGACATAAATATTTGTTTACATGTCATACATTGCACGTGTATGTAACAACACGCGTACTCGTCAACAGATGCAGGTGTACGCACGCATGTCTGTTACAATTGACCTTATAGGGGGTGATACAATTGACCAATTGCTCAGACAAGTGCCGCATACTTAGAGCTCAGTGCATGCGTACCGTGTCAGCGATGCATACACATGTAGGCCTGCCGACTTCAGGCAGTTATCGCGCTGATCCTAAAATCTCCAATCGTGCTGTAATTACGCCACTCTTTTAGAACCTGGCAGGTCAAGATTGCATGACATGAACTAATAGTAAAACAAATCTATCGTGACAAATTATCATTTTCACAGCAGACTACATGTTTAAATTACGGGAAAATATCCACTCGCCAAGCTGGGCGAGTTCGTGGCCAGCCGAACTCTCCCGTGTTTTTTAAAATACAAATTGCTTTAGACTATATCATTCTGGAATTATTAATGTGGGGGAGGGAGGGGGGGATTTCACCCTTTTGTTTATCATTATGGTGTACACTGTAAGTTAACTAACGATTCTTTTTAACTTTGAACGCCAGAATCAGAGATGAACAGTGACTCACTGACACACTGTGAGTGATGATTTTGTGGGGTAGGGGGTGGGGTAAATTCTTAATTATCTATCCTGGTTGTCAAGACCAATCATTTCTTTCACATAGTCTGCTTAAAATTTGGCATTTAAGATCATGTGCCTACTACAATATATGTCTATATAGCCTAACTATTATGAAATCCCAATTGTCAAGATAATGATTTTGTGGGTGAGGGGTAAATTTTAATTTATCCTCACTGTTTGTAACACCAATCATTTCTTCAATGAAGTCTGCTTAGATTTAGTATTTAGACATAAGCATCATAAGCGACTATCACCAAATCATAATTGTCAAGATGCTGATTTTGTGGGGGAGGGGGGTGTGGTAAATTTTCAAATTATTTTGTTCTGATTGCAAAAACAATCATTTCTTCAGCTTAATCTTCTTTAGATGCAGCATTTGAGTATATAGTCTAGGCCTACTGGGCTATATCTTATATATGGGGCAAATCAGCTAAGTTGTTATATTGATGAAGTTAATTACAAAGTTCCAATGGGGACCATTAATATATCTAAATATATATTTTTTCAATATCTTCCTCAAGGTAAACAAATCATTACATAAAAAAACATAACTTCATGGAGGATGGTTTACTTTTAAAAGATTACGAGTAAAATATGTGGTCAATATTATAATATTTTATAACAATCCAGCGTAACATTTTGGCAAGTGTGTATTTGGACTGCTGGTATGTATAATATTTGTTTCCAAGCGAAAAAAACTTAAGTGTTGCAATAAGGATCATGCCCAATTGTTTCTGAAAAATTGGTAAATGTATAGTAATATTGTTTATAGAACATACAACTCGATATATGAAATAGTGCTTACGCATGTTACATGTGTCCATCAAAACCTAAACAGAACTAGCTCTGCTTCCTTACTGCTTAAAATACAGTTCCATGATGCCATGTGATGTGATATGGCTCCTGAAATTGATAAACTGTAGCAGTATATAAAGGTATTAGAGGGGAAGAATGACAGCATTAAAGTAAACAACACCCTGTCCGTCAAAAACGTGCGTATGTCACGTGCGTAAGCATCAACGTCAGTTACATGTAAATAACTTTGCTAAGATAGATAGGAGCTATCACAAACTTCTCTGATATAATCATGGCCACGAAACTGTAAAAAAACACACAACTACAACAACAAGATCGCACAGAACTTGTAGTTTGACAACAGATTTCAAAATTTAAAAAACGGTAAATTTGTGTGTTACTATTTGACGGACAATGATTATGTACGTTACTATTTGACAGACAATGCTTCGTGTGTTACTATTTGACAGACAGGCTGCTCCCCCGGCCATATTGTTTATTAGGCATTGTTCTGTAAGATTTAGGTGATTTGCTGTACATATAATGCAGCCGAGGTAAGAGTCCCTATAAAACACATACTTTTATTGTCTGCACTGTTGAAAAATAATTTATTGCAAAAACAAAAATCAACTTTTTGTCCGTCAAAAGTAACATGCGTAAGCGACAAAACTACAACTTTGATGTGATCGTGGCGAAATTTGTGTAAAACAACTACTTTTTAATAGTAGATAGTGTTAGCTCTCATCAATCACTTTAATGGGAAATAGTGTTTTTTATCAAAAAAATATGTTATAATTTAACTGTGTATGCTACTCTTTATTACACCTTAGCTAATATTGACCCATATAGTAGACAACCAACTAATCCAAAGTGTCAAGATATTGGGGGAGGGGTAAATTAATGTAAATTAATGTGTGGTTCACTGTGGCCTTCAATCCTTCATGTATACCAGAAGCAGACGATTTATTAGGGTAAACTAAATGCCTATATTATCTCTCGCCCAGAGGCAGAGGGTTCACTTCATATCTGGACATATTCCCCTACAAAATAAGTTTTAGATTTGTTTATCACAAACATAAAGTTAACTATAAGATAAATTGATAGAGACAGCAGGCACGATAGTCTGCTTTTGAGAAGGAATGGAATCAGTGTGAAACTGAAAATAACCTGCCTGGTAAGTAATTGGAATTTGATTTGGCAATGTTATTAATGACAGTTTACTCAACACGTGTCACCAGTGAATCTCAGTCAGGTCATGGGTCATTGGGCCTTCAATTCCTCAGCAGCGTCATCTCTGTCATGCTTGCCCTCTATACTAGGCCTATTACAAACATCATCGGTGGCAAGGAAAGACTTGTTGGACAACAAAAAAAACATAACAATGTGTTCACAATAATCTGAACTTACAGATGCCATTTGACTTTTTTCTCAAATTTCAACGTAACTATATTAAAAATGCGATCAAAGTATTTGATAAAACATTAAGCCAACTTTTTCTAGTCGCACGAAAAAAAGTCAAACACCATGTTGAAGATCAGGTGTTGTGCTAAAAGTTGTAATTTATTTCAGGGCCGTATCTTGAAAACTCTGGATGCGCTTAAGTGGAAGATCGGTATCTCCTCGTAAAAAAACTGCTGTGACGCTAAAATTGCGACACCGCGAGCAAAATGCATCACTTTTGCGAGCGCGATATCTCGGCAGCATATGCATCGCTTTTGCTGAAAATTTTGACGTCGTTGTAATAATGTTAGTTGCTACGGAGCTCAAATTTTAGAAAGATCGAATTAGAAATGAGCGAGTGGCGGCCTGATAAACATCGTCAAAATTGTCAAAAACTCCTAATTGGCAAATCCACTAGGCGAGGTCAATGCGCTCCTAGGGCACACTAGACCTGACAGTGATGCGGCATTTGAAATGTTAATGCGTCAATGACGCGAGGGCACACCCCAAAGTGATCCCTGTAAGCATATCCATAGCGGGCCTGTTTTCGAACAAGGACATCTCAAGCTTTATCCTGATATGTCACACTAAGTATCTACTAGGTTTAAAAGTGGTGAAATCGGCCTGCGGAATTGAGTCAGTTTACATGTGTTTCAATGGGATTGGCATTTGGGATGGTAGGACCATCAGTAGACACAAGGGGTTTGCGTGTTCCAGCTGCTTGATAAAAAATCTGCAGCTTGATATCTATATCTTATTGAGTTTATATGTGTAAAATTAGCATCTAAAAACAGCAAATACTCATTGATAGAATTTCTGCAGAGTAATATTACTCATAAAAACATAAAATACCAATCAAAGTAAAATAAATCATAAAAAATGTTCAATAAAGCTTTAATGTTGTTGTATGAAAAATACTCCTCGTTTATATTTTTATCATATTTCACTCCTCATCACCCATTTCAATGAGTAAAATACTCCTCAAACCAAAAAATTATCTGGAGCTCTGAAGAGGCCGTGTTTTGATGATATATGTCAGGGATGAAATGCCTGGTTGGTAGTTTGATTGTAAATAAAAAGAAATTATGGTGAAGTTTAGAATGGATGCTACTAATAACAGTCCACTCTAATATGTGTGGTATATTTCAACAACAATTTTAGAAATAGAAGGTAACCATGGCGACTTTGTGTGACAAAATAGAGGTGGGAATAGCCACTTCATTTTCAACTGTTTTATTCAATGAGACTTTCATGGAAATGAGGCTGATTTTCATGATATCAATAATTATTGAAAGGGCTCCTAGGGCAACAGTTTTCTATATATTTGCTCAATGCAAAAACTGTATTGCTCAGAACACCTTCAAGCTTCATACCAGGCTAAAATAAAATAAACGAAGAAAATTATATCTCTACATATGGTCTCACCACCCTAAATAAGCCGAAATCCAGGGAGATGTCTACTAATGATGGAATCATCACACAGAATATTTTTAATGCAGCTGGTACAACCTCTAGTGAAACAAAATAAAATATATGGAAGTTATAATTTTGTGTATATTTAATAAGCACAGGCTATCTTCTTTGTCAAGGATATCAGATATAACTGTTTGATGATAACCTTGCAGGGATACAGTGGGTTAAAATCATGTGTGTCTGTTTTTCGGACAAGGACATCTCAAGCTTTATCCTGATATGTCACACTAAATATCTAATAGGTTTAAAAGTGGGATTGGCATTTGGGGTGGTGGGACCACAACGTCAAATAATTCAATAGGCCTAGACCTAGTACAATTACAATAGACCAAACAATGAATGAATGAATGAACTACTATACCCTCTCAGGGCACAAATTAGGGTGTGATATGCAGGATTCCCGCTGTTTTTACTCGGATCCCGTGCATCAATTATCATTCCCGCACCATTTCCTGGCCTCCGTGGACACAACATTAGGTAGATTCAATAAATTTTAAAATTGTCCAATAAAATTATGCTGAGCCCTTTTTCGTAACTGCCGACATGCTGAAAGAAATATTTGACCACATTCCACGGTTTTCACTGAGCAAGAAAAATGCTGTGCTAGATCAAAATCTGAGCTAAATTATAAAAACGTCCAAAAGATGGCACCTCAATGTTGCAAACTGTTATGGGGGTAACAGAATCCAAAACATCACCCAGACTCTTGAACTTTTTTAAGGAGCTGAAGACAACTATTAAGATGATGTCGCTGTTGAGTTTTAGTTTTTAGATACATCAGGGCACCCAACGAGTGCCCCGCAATACACTTAACAGTAGCAAATATACCACATATGCACATAACAATCAGAAATTTGAGCATAGCCTCCGGCCTCCGTTTTTTTTTTATGGGTCATGAGGAAGTGCAGGGCAGGCAAACTGGGTAAACTAGTGCAGCCTTCCCCAGGTATCTCATTTCTTTGAGATTCCCACATTGTTCTGTCCAAACGGTCCTAATGATGTCCTCCAGAACTTTCTCATAGGGCAGTGGACATAGTCTATTTTCATTTTTTGCATTTTTTTACAAAAAATTATAAAATGGCACCTGCGAAAAAAAGGGGCCACAGCATGCCTGTTCCACTTACCTATTCAAGCATTTGTTGCAGCTATCATGAAATTAAAGGCTAGAGCTGGCACAATTTGTCGTGATTGCGAGAAATCTAATGATAGGAACCCCCGGAAAAGGTGATAAAAGTGCCATTCAAAACAAATTTTAATGCTTTTAATTCTACACTGATGGCTTCATTTTTAATTTTTAATTGAAGGCTGCTTTAGTTTTCCTAGGGTGAATTTTCGTTTGCCAGCCCTACGCTCAATAGTGGGTTAATAGTGGAGAGTCATAATTTGCAATTTACTACATGTCAAATACTGCATAATATTTTTTCTTGAAATTTTAAGGGAAGTTGCCGTAAGACTAAAAAATAATGCTTGCAAAATTTCATGACAATCGAATGAAAATTGCGTGGGTAATTAGCGAAAAGCATGCAATGCAAAAGTGACTTTTACTTTATAGTACTAGGCCTAGTGGACTCTTCCTGTTGAGAGAATAGTTTTAATCAACCATTCAATCACCAGGGGGGAGACTGAAGTTTTTTTGAAATAAATAATTTACTTCAAGAACTGTTTAATATAAACATGTACCGATAATAAAATTTCCTGTGCGCAACTGAGCTGGGTTAAAATAAATCATTTGTCCACGACAATAACTCCAGCCCCCCCATGGAGATCGAATGGTGGCTCACAGTCACATTATCAGGGGTGGGTAGGCAATATGAGTCCTGTCGCCACAAATTGAAACATTTTAAAATATTTACATTTTAAATATTTACATTGCAGAGATTTTGCTTCTGTTGCCATATGTGGCGAGCACTTGCCCACCTCTGTATGATATAGTTCATGGTAGGCTACACAAAAAGTTTAATTTTATAATGCATAATTGTATTGATCTTGATGTTTTTAATAGGTCAAATTTCAATAGTCTACCTGATTTAGACTATATATAAATTGTAGGACATATAGCCTATACTATACTATAGGCCTATATAGGCTATACATATAGCCTATTGTTATACTATACTACATATCATGTGGGCTCTTTTAGCCCTATATGAAATCATTTGGTGGCTAGAGTTGTTCAAGAACTTTCCAACAGCTCGTGATTTTTCAGTTTTGTAATCTAGGGATGTAGTCTAGGTCTAGTTCTGCCGTTTTTTTTCTGTTTTTATAGATTACTGGTCCTCAATATTTTTTCAATCCATTTTTTACTTCTCTAATAGGCTGAGTCTATATCGGTTTACAACAGAAATAAACAAAATATGACAAAAAATAATTTCCAGTGAGCTGTTCTGGGCAAATTTACATTGTAAGATAGATTTTTTCTCATGATTCTGGAACTAAGTGACCATGGCACATGAAAATAAATGTTAATTATCTCTGATGATCTATTTACCTGCTCAGTTTAGCTCCCAAACATGGATCAGAATGCATAAATGCTGTATTTTAGTGCATCATAACTCTTGACAGGTTCGAAATAAACAATAACACAACATTAGAATTATACACAGGAAATTAAAAAAAGATGTCAAAAAGATAAAAAAATGGACCTCCCCAAAATTTTTAGGGATGTCTATTTTTACATTGTTCTTTTACATATATTTTTAAAAGCAAAATCTAATTTGGTCTGCTTGAAAATTTTCAAAAAATTTGTTGATTTGATGTGGAATGACCTTAATATACTGGAAGAGCAAAGCGTGGTTCATCAGCAAAACAACCTCATCTGTTAATAGCATGATTAGTCCTAATTTGCTTTGTTAACAATATCCTGATTCAAGATTAGTTTGTATTAATTTATGCTAAGGCCACACAAATTTATTTAATTGTTTTACCGAATTGCCTCCGAAAATTTCCGAAAATGGCAAAAAAAAATAATTGAAATTTCGAAAATTTTATTTTTATTTTTCCCGCCGTCGTGGATTTACTCATTTCAAAGTTAAAAAAAAAATGAAAATTGTTTCTTTCTTACTGTGCCAATGCAATAAACAGTCATTACTTTTGTTGTAAGCAAAACTGACACGCTGCGATCAGTCTGACACAACTCAACGTGCAGCCAGGTGCCGACATCAGGTGTGAAAAATAGCTGTGATACATTAAGGCTGACACTGTGCACGCTATAGTTCTGTTAATGTGTCACACACATTACACTCCAACTCAACCCGAAACACCGGGATTGATCGATAATACATTGCCAAATAAGAATTAAAAAACATGTTATGGATGACATGATTCTCATTGATATATTCAATGGCAAACAGGCAGTGTCAACTCTGGGCCGGTATCTTAGTTGTTAACCCAGCATTGAAGTTGAAGACAGCGCACGCACACAGACGCTATCTGTATGCGCGTGAATGTTGTCGGCGCGAGACGTCGGGGCAGTGTTGTTCTAATGCTGAGCCACCGTTGTCAATGGTGACCTACGTTGGACCGGCATCGGTTTGGCGTCTAGATCTAGTGGTGTCGTGTGCAAATCCTGTCTTACATCCAGATCTGACACACAGCGTCTTGTTGTGCAGTTATCCAGCTGGCTGCGGCGGCTATTCATTCACGTTTTATCTCTCTCAGTTTGTCCAGGGAAGTAGTCAAATAGAAAAACATGTTTTTTTCTTGACTTTAATAAGACTAATTTTCTGTTAAACGAACCTGACCACAATGAACGAACCTGTATGCAAAATCGGCCGCCGTTTTAGCAAACGAAATGGTTTGTTGATATTAAGGACAGGAGAGTAATTTTTTTTTGTTTTTTTTCAAGCCAGTTTATAGGGTACCCTACCAGAAAAACAGGGGGGGGCGTTTATTAGGGGGGGGTGCGTTTATTAGGGATAATACAGTATGTCAATGTTCGTAATTGGCCAAAAACCTGGGAAACTCGTCGCTTTCTGTATTGTGGACCAATCTGAAAAAAAATTAAACACCTCTTTATCTGATTTTTTTTTTTTGCTACCACCCGACAGCCCTAATGCTGAAAAAAATCGGTAAAACAATTAAATAAATTTGTGTGGCCTAAGGGCATAGGTCTATCTTTTATTAATATGAAATTTTGAAAATTCCAGCAAAACAATTTTGTTCAAGAAAAACACATGACTGGTAAACTTGCAATTTTACTGGTAAAAAATGTCAAATTTTATTGTAACCTTTTACATTTTTTTCTGTTTCAGTCACTGAAGGTTTATCACTTGCAAAAACTGGTGTAGATCCATATGATGGTGATCTATTTCATCAGGTAACACTAGCTTTATTTTATATTCCTGTTGTAGGTGTTTTCACTCAGGTGCTGCATTATATCTTCATTTTTTTCGTTCATTTAGAAAATCATTGCTGTTTAAACTTAAACTAGAGCTTAAGACCTATTATCATCTTCTACAGAAAGTACAAAATAGGCTGCCAGGGACGGTTATTTATGTCGTCACCCCAGATGTCTGGCCAGTTGTCTGTCTGTCCACATTTTCGTTTTCTGAGCAGATCCCAGAAACTCATGTGCCTTTTGGGGGTTATGACCTTTGACCTACATCTCTTGGCCAATATAGCTTTATTTATTTTAATATGGCTGATATATGGCAAACCGTCAATTAATAACATGGGTATGCCTGATATCTGGCAAACCGTGCCAGATACTGATAGTTGGACGATTACTATAAAACAAAATGTGCACTTTCAGGAAGGGATATATGAACAATTTCAACTCGGTTAAAATTCAAAATTCTATCGCCCATTTTCAACTTTAATGTGCCTGATATCTGGCAGACCGTGCCAGATAGCTAGACCATTAAGTCTATAAAAAAATTTGTGGTTTGAAAAAAATTCAACTCAAGCAAATTCAGTATAGCCGATTTGCGGCCATTATCAACATTAATATGCATAATATCTGGAAAAAAGGTGCCAGATAGGCAGTATAGCGGCCATTATTAACATTAATATGCGTAATATCTGGAAAAAAGGTGCCAGATAAGCAGACCAAAAATATAAATAAAAATGTTCGGTTTCAAATTCAAAATGTCCAACTTTTGGCCATCACGCACATACACTGTACATGCAAACTGTGCTAGATATCTAGACCATTAGTCTAAAAAATACTCTGTTCCCGTTTACACAGCCTTCTCAAACAAGGTAGAAAGGTGATTTTTTAGGAGATTCTGGTTACATGACCCCACAAAATAGTGTGGTAGGGGAACTAATTTTTGCAATTTTACTTGTAAAGAAACTGTTCACAGAAAAATACATACTCATTAACAAATTGGGGGGATGTTATTTGCCATAAAAAAATATGGTCTGGAGGTATAATAGGGTCGATGGGGTAATCAGAAACAGAGGTATTGTTTTTAATGTGAGGGGTCAGGGATTGGGAAGGATGCGCCCTGAAAAACTTCTATCTGGATTATGGTGGCTGGCTGGTCTTTTGTTTCAGTGGGCGTCCATGTATCATTTAGGTAGATAACTTGCTAGAATTTTGCAGTCTTGGAGTACAATCTTCAGTAATCAGGACATTTTAGTTTGTTTCAAACTAAAAAATGGGCACTTGTATGTGTGGTTATTTAACAGTTGGAATGTTATTTTTCTCTATTCTTATTTTTCCTAGCCTCCTCTTATGTTATGGCTACTCAGTCTGCTGAACAGTATCTTCGGCTCTTCTATGCCATTTGTTTTTGTGGTGAGTCAGTTACTTTTTCATTGCATAACCAATTATATAATGTACCGTAGATTGTACTGTAGATTTTCATGAATTTGTGATCTTGAGAGTTTTCACATAGTCTTGAACTCACAAATTTTTATTTAAAAAAAGTTAATTTCCTGCTGTAATTACGGTAGGCTTATAAAATAGTCAATTATGCAGTGTCACCTAGAACTAAAGGTCTGTGTTCTGTGAAGTACCTTATGCTATAAAATACTGAATACTGATATCCCTCTGAATTCTAGATGAAACAGCACTGTCAGTAGCCAACACTCAACTACCTATTGATTTACCGGTACATTTATCGATGTTTTCATGATTTGTTTTTGGTTGCAGTTTGTGGATATAATAACAGCTATAGTTCTAGAGCAGGTGGCTAAACATGTGGCACGGCATCTGGTATGTGAATTATTGTTCTTGCTCTTCTAATTTTCTATTGCTTCTTTCTTAGTTTTCACATGAATCTGGTATGTTTTTTTGTTAAACTTTTTAAATTTCAATATTATCAGCGGTACTGGCACAGGCTTAGGTTTTTCAGTTTATTTAAATTTTGTGCAATTTTTGTTCTAATTGTTATTTATTATTATGAAGCTACATCAGCAGAAGAATGAGGTTCATACATATAGCGTTGATTCTACCAAGCTGCTTCTTTCTTCGTGTAATTTACAGCTGGCTCGCCTGTTTGTTCCTGCTGTGTAAGTTTCACATCATTAATTTAAAACTAGATTTTTAAAATTTAAAGTGTTATATACAAATTTAAGTGGGTGAGACATATTCAAGTTTTGTCACCTTGGCCAATTTGTATCCTAGATGATCATGCCACAAGGAACATTCAAAAACCCCAATTCAAATCAGCCAACATTGTCTTTGTGGTAGACTACATGTAAGAATACAATTCTCCTATATGTTTAATAACCCTTTAGGATCTGATCATGATCATGATGATAATCAATTTAAATTATTGCATGTTGGTCCCTAGTTTAACAAATATTAGTAAACTTGATAATTGACTATTTTCTATTGTATTTTTCAGATTCCTTTTGAATCCTTTCACTATTGCTGTCTGTGTTGCTAAGTCAACAGTTGTATTCAACAATCTAACTATTGCCTTTTCCATCTATTATGCAGTCACAGGTTAGGAGATTAGAACTAAGTGTGAAATACATATACCGGTACATACATGTATATATTACATACATGTATATATTATTTCTTGTGCTATTTTATATAAAATGCACCTTATTATCAAACTAGTTATAGACAACTGATACAAAAGCTTAATTTCTATGATCATATTAATATCTCTGCAAAAGTAAAAACTTTTTTCACCTCAGAATTATAATTGAGCATAATTTTTATGCTTAGCATTTGTCTTTTGTCTGCAACTGTCTCTTTGAATCTATTTAGCTCTCACAAATAAACCCTCACCTGCTCATATTAACTAATCATCTATCACAATTTATTTTATCAATTGCTGTGGCAAATTTTTTGTTTCAAACTAACTTAAATCTGTATACATATACAGGTATGTAAAGGTGAAGGTGCAGGTTTTTTACAGTCTGATATCAAGTCTGAAGACCTATCATCGGACTTTACATCTTACCCCCTGGTCACTGGACCTGTTCTTTTGTGTGCCATTTCAACTCCCCGGGGAGCAAACCTGTAGCAACAATTACAGTTAGCTGATAATTTTATGTCCCATGAAATATGTTTTCTATGATGGCCACCCGTGAAATAGTTGATGAAATATTTTGGTTATTTTTTTCTTAAATATATTTCTCTTGATATTTCTCACAATTTCATTAACTCTAGGAACAATCCATTAAAAAAATAGATGGCTGCTGCCATCGTGGGAGGGGGGTAGGGGTTGGGTGGGACATTTAAAAATGGCATTTTTGTTCAGCCGAGAGCCTGATTCTTGGAATGCTTTTTAGCATTTTTGTGACAAAAATAGTGAAATCTAGTTGATATGCTTCTGTTACTGGTACATTCTTTTACAATTTATTCATAACAAATGTAATTTTGATATAAAATGTTTTGTAGGAAATCGCACCCTGACATCATTGTTCATTGCTATCTCCGCCTATACATCATTATACCCCATCATGCTTCTGGTGCCAGCTGCAATACATATAGCTCAGGTGCTGTAGATATATATACTAGCGGTAGCTTTATTGATCTGTTATTCATCAACTACATATATTATAAATAAGTAAAATGATACTGCAATGAAATAATTTTCATTTGAAAATTACTTGATTCCATTATTTCACATGATTGTGATGTTGACATTTAATATTGAGACAATATTATATTACCGGTATATTGGGGGTTTTTTTGCACTTCCCTCTGGATCTGGAAAGGAACCTTTTTCTTCTAAACCCTTTAGTACCCCTTATTTCATACATTTTTCAATATATTAGGAACATCGTTACATGTTTGAATTTATCATAACATATATTAATTTAAGATAATTTATTTCAATCTGGCAATAGTGTCAGCAATAAATAAAAAAATGTTACATAATATCCACATTCAAGTCTTTTATTAGAGAAAATTCAAGATAATGAATAACATTTCCAATAGTTAACCCTTACAATGCTGAGATATTTTTGTATAAGCCATGGACTAGAGGTCATAGGATTTTTTAAATCATTAATGTCTGAGTCAGCTCTTTCTGCTCCATTTGGTTATCTTATGGGTCTACGGCCATTATAAATATTTTACTCTTACAGTGCGGGGATTGACTTTCGACGTCAGAATCTGACATCTACAGATGTCAGATTCTGACATGTAATGTTAGTCCCCGCACTGAAAGGGTTAAAAAAGAAATCCCACGAAACAAGTTTTTTCTTGATTTGCCTTAATTGTGAGTGGATTTATCATGTTTTTTTCAGCTTGAGGCTGGTAAAGACAAATTTCTGGAAAAGCTGGGAGTGACATCAATGTTTCAGACAGCCTTGTGTACAACTGCTGCATTAATCGGGCTGCTGTACTCGTCATTCATGCTTCAGGGATCCTGGACTTTTGTACATGCCACATATGGATTCATGTATGGCAGTCCTATTTAGTTAATTGTTTTTATAGAATCATCCTGTTTAACCATGTGCAGTGTTTCATTTAGCTGTTTTCAACATGACTCCTACTCATCTGCTCCATATTGCCCTAGATATCTAGAAGATGTATTCATTAAAAACTTTGCCACATGAACTTCAACCTCACCCTGGCCATTGTGACACGTTAAACATGTGTACAAATCACTGTTTATGTTCATTCACTGGAGTCATGTGTACTGGTAATGCAAGATATAACTAACCCTCATCTCCTTTTTGAAAATACATGTATACGTCTTCAAAATTGAATTATTTGACTAACTGATCATCTACCACAAACTATATTATCCATCTCAGTGACATATAATACAGTTTAAAATCTGCTTGAAACCAAATATATATGCGCGAAGAAGGACAAGGGTTAACATTGATCTACTGTTGGACCAGAATTCTGTGTAGGCAATTGACATAAACTACAAAAAATTCTGTCATCAAAACAAAATATTATTCAAATACCAATATTCTGTCCAAAGCTGTGTACAGATCAATGTAAGACCACCCTGTCTGTGTTTATATATAGAAATAGGGGTAGGGTGTGTATACAGGACATCACAAGGTGCCTGGCATAGGCCTACATGGACAGATGCCTCCAGTGACAGGTGATAATCAAATAGGTAGGGTGAGGATACAGGACATGTCAAGGTGCCTGGCATAGGCCTACATGGCCAGATGCCTCCAGTGACAGGTGATAATCAAATAGGTAGGGTGAGGATACAGGACATGTCAAGGTGCCTGGCATAGGCCTACATGGCCAGATGCCTCCAGTGACAGGTGATAATCAAATAGGTAGGGTGAGGATACAGGACATGTCAAGGTGCCTGGCATAGGCCTACATGGCCAGATGCCTCCAGTGACAGGTGATAATCAAATAGGTAGGGTGTGGATACAGGACATGTCAAGGTGCCTGGCATAGGCCTACATGGCCAGATGCCTACAGTGATAGGTGATAATCTGCCATTATCCCTTAAACCGCCGGTACCGATTTTATTCGGTTTTTTTACATTTTTTATCAGAACATTGCATATCAGCATTGCATATCAGCATATCAGCATGTTGAAAATAAAACGTGACATCAATCAGCAAGATTTGAAAAGAGTTGACCTCGATTTTGTCAAATCTGAATAATTTTCACTCACTTGAAGTTGTGGATCGCGTCAGCGAGACACAACTTTAAGTGGGTGAAAATTAAAATTGAATAGTTCAGCAGTTAAAGGGTTATGAATGTTAGGTAGATATCACATAGATCACTTTGCATTTTCTAACTTGAAAGATCAACACTAAACAACTAAAAAAGTAAAATCTCTGAGCTTGATTTTTGCTACCAGATAGTAAGAACTGGGCATTCATATTCTTTATAATATAAAATTTAAGTTTGCTTTCTGGGCAGTAAAATAAAAACATGTATCATGCCTAAATACCCAGTAATCAATTTTTCGTTTTTAATCACATCCAGAACATCATGGAAGAAAAATATACAATTTTTCACACAAGGAAGTTCTGTTTTATATTAGCTTTTACAGCTCTGGTATTGGCATTCACTTTATCGATATCATAGATAATATTAATGATATTATAAAAAGAAAGCCTGTCTTTTGTGCATATTTTTATTACAATTATTTATGCTTTAATCTATCTACTCCCAGTAAATTTTATTATATTGAAGTACCGTAGATGAGAATACATACATGTATATTGTTGATACCTGCCTGTCTATCAAGTCAGCCTATGACTTTTATTTGCAGACTCTCCGTTCCTGACCTCACACCTAACATGGGAATTTTTTGGTATTTCTTCACTGAGATGTTTGAACACTTTCGTCTGTTCTTTGTCTGTGTGTTCCAGATTAATGTGTTTATATACACTTTACCACTGTCCATAAAACTCAGGTGAGACCTTTAGTGAAACAATAGTCACTAGATAGCAGCCGATGGTTACTGTCCTTTTTTGCTTTAATTTAAATGATTTTTTAATCCGCTGTAGAAGGTCATATAATCAACTAAGGTATTGTCAAAATGATTTGTTTATTGTGTAATCACAATAAGGAATTTCTGTGCTTCCAGCCGGGATATTACACTTGCCTGGACATTTTCATCATAATAATTATTCATCTACAAAATAATAATTAAAATGATTTAATTTAGATGTAGATGTATCTTTTTTACAGCCACCGCCCTATGTTCCTTATGTATGTGTTACTGATGATTATGGCGGTGTTCAAGTCATATCCATGTTATGGTGATGCAGGCATATATCTGGCTTTGCTGCCAATGTGGAAACACACATTTGCGTGTAAGTCTCTTTCAAAACTGCTTACTGGTGTTTATTGTTCACCGTGTGCACATCATTGCTCACAAATGCCCTGTTCGGAATATTGATCATGCTTAAAATCTTTAAGCAGCCCTTGCCAAGGCGGGCTGCTTACTGTATTCCACACGGTCCGCCGCCGCCGCCAGTTATTTGTTTTCAAGATAGCTACTAATCTATCAACTTCTGCTTCCTCATACTTCACATAGCCATCACATACCACTGAGGAATTGTTTTGGTGATATTTTGATCTCCATATCATCAACCCTTTAATTACTATGGCCACTAAGGAAGAAATGCTCGTTAGCGCATTTCAGGAAAAAGTTGCTATCGGATCTTCTTTTAATTCAACAAATATGTTCAGCTATGTCAGCCGAGGACCTGATTAACTTTTGGGATCAAACAATTGAATTTGGTAATATTTACTTAACTCAAGAAATGCAAAATGACTGGACCATGAATATAAAACAATATGTTATGTCTCACACAAGGA
The DNA here is from genome assembly GCA_964017125.1 of Flabesymbios commensalis. Lineage (NCBI taxonomy): Eukaryota > Metazoa > Annelida > Polychaeta > Terebellida > Flabelligeridae > Flabesymbios > Flabesymbios commensalis. Next base: position 56,399,853 of record OZ024909.1, on the reverse strand, counting down.
TAACCCATGACAAATTTCACACTAAAAAATCCAAAATGGCTGCCAGTCAGCCATTTTTTTTTTCACTATTTCGGAAATCTTGCATGATAGCTGATCTATGAATTTCTGACCCGATTAACTTTTGGGAGCAAACAATTTTAAAATAGTGGTCGAGCAATAACTGAGGGCTGCTTTCGTGTTCCCTTCTGAACAACTCTTTCTAGTTATATAAGTATTACATCTTGTGCAATATATTTTACTTGTTTTATTGCATATCCTTCTTGGTTTTAGATCTAAGAAACAGTTTTGTTGTGGCGTGTATGTTCATAGTCTGTGTGGTACTGGCACCCATCCTCTGGCATCTCTGGATTTATTCAGGAAGTGCTAACGCCAACTTCTTCTTTGCTATCACATTGGTATATTCCACAGCACAGGTATATATTACCGGTATATTTGAAAATGATCTTTCATGATATTTTGCATGATGTAATGTATCTGGCCTGTGAATTGGCAAATACAAGTAGTCCACCTGTACAACGATCCCTTTGGTGCCAGGTTAAAACGGTCCTGGGGATAATTATGCGTTATGTAAGTACATTAATTGATTGATTGACTGTTGAATACCCTTCACTCCACAATAAACGTGTTCATCCAAAATAGGTTTTAATTCTAAGTAAAATGATGTGTCCAGTTTGTCATAAATGTCTAGCATTAAAACACTTAACTTGAAAATACAATTTATTTTGGACTAAATAATAATCATAGTAACATTATGATAATTGAGCTTATTGTGATGAAATGAAGCATATCAAGCGCCAAGCACGACTATAGCCTTTGTAATTCATTGTATTAGGCGATCAAAGCAATGTTATTGGGAATGAAATAAGTGTTTTAAATATCAAGATTTGCAAATGTTTGGTCTCAAATGAAACATATATGACTAATTTCCACTCATTTAAATTTATGTGTCGCGGTAGTGAGACACAACTTAAGTGGGTGGAAATTTAAATTATGAAAACATAGCGGGAAATTGAAACTTGTCCAGTTTTAAAACCTACACATGTGCATGTTTTACAATATATTGTTTGCTTTGTTTGTAAAAATACTGGTGAATCTTGCCGTCTTTTCACACCGAAAAATGTCTATTTTCCATATATTTCTGGAGACTGATTCAATTTTTGTTGTAGATATTCCTGCTGACAGACATTATTTTTGCTTTTTTGCGGAGGGAGTATGATCTCATTGAAGGCACTAAGGTGAAGATGGTGAACGGCAAAGAAGCTCAAATTATTCTGGATTAGTCATTTTATCAAAATAAGTCATAGTATACGTTCCTTGAAGTGTCTCATCCATTGATAAATACTTAAACTCCAAGTGCCGTTGTCAATGATCTTGGAATTTAAGTCCATTTTAACTAGTACTGTAGAACCTGCTATGAGCAGTCACCCTTGTGACACAGGAAAAGTGGCCTTTTAACGCAGGTGCTGTTCATAAAAGGTTCATTTGTATACAAAATGCCTTTTTGGGAGATGACCAAGTGGCCTCCCATAGGAGGTTGGAGTGGCTGTTCATAACAGGTTCTACTGTACAGTCATGTAGCAAATCAGTTTATCTCATAACTAGCAATAACTTAACTTCTAAGACTATCACAGAACTCGACCCCCAATACATGACACATGAACATTCCAAACAGTATATGTAGTTTAAATAAACTTTAGTATACCACTTGCAAATGTCAATCATAGTATTAAATTACTTAGAAAAACGGAAATCTGGGAATGTTAATTTGAATGAATAACTAATCCCTATGACATCAAACACAATATTTAATCAACTGCACTTGCTTTGACTTGATTTCATCAGCCACCTTACAATGGTAGTAGATTGTTGCAGATTTGTTTTTTTATAGACAGCATTTTAAGTATTAATTTTGCAAATACATCTTATAGAGATTTATGTCGCCATCTATGATTTACAGTGGTACAGTTATTTCAACATGTTTCAATTATTTTCAAATTCAAACTAACTGTGACAACGTTAGTTGTGTATAATTCCTAGCACTATGCTAAAACTGATTTATGAGAAAATTTAACAACCTATACTTAATTTGTACAATTGTAGAATTGTCCCCTTAACCCTTTCAAGCCTGACTTTACCATTGTCATATTCATGCACTACAAGCCTTGTAGTGGATAAAGATGATTTTAAGTGGTTGAAAAAATTAAAGAAAATGGCCAAGTATTGATAAAAAAGTTCCATGGAAATTTTCCTTCTAATACCATCAGTTGTAGGAAAATTAAGTCTGTTTTCAGGGTTGTAAAATGATGCCTTAAGGCATCGTTAGGGCTTTTAATTGTGTGAAAATATTCCTGCTGACCATTGTATTACAAGGTTATAGAATTTTCATAAAAAGCTATGAATATAATAATATTTTATCCATTCTATCGACTGAAAAATGCCTAAAGTACAAATACATGTATTAGCAAGTGACATTAGGCCTGGCTTCGGTTTAAACGTCTTTTATGTTATCCATTTTGTCGAGTTTGATATCTATTCGTCAGCTTAATGTTTTGTGCGTATGTGGTGATTTTCTGTACTGTATTGTATCCACAATAAAATATGTTGTGCAGTTTTCAAACTGTGAGCTCATCTTACGGTGAATGAGATTTATTATACAATCTGTTTGTCAGCCATCAAAATTCCGATATCTCCTGAAATACATAAATGATCATATCTTGGCAAATAATCCACATAGTCGAATAATGGGTATCCCGGGAAATGTGTTGTTGGCTGCAAAACTAATAAAAATGGTGGTAAATCCAAGATAGCCGCCACTTGTGCAAGGTCAAAAAATAAATTTATTGATATCGTATTAAGCAGAATAGAAGCAGATCCACAATCATCTTGGTCTGCACCATAGGATTTTCGAGTATGCCCGACATAGGGATGTGATCCGAAAGTGTTTTATTGGTGAAATCCTTGTTTAACCTTGTGCAGTGTTTCATTTATCTGTTTCCAACATGACCCTAGTCATCTGTGCCATGTTGCCCTTCATATATCCAGAAGGTGCATTTTTTTATCCCCCGCCCGTAGGGGAAGGGGGATTTTAGTCGCGCCAGGATTCTGTTCGGCGTCACGTTTTCTTGTGGGCGCAAAAACAGCTGGTCAATTTTTTTTTTAATTTTAACATGACATTCCTAGCAACATGGGAATGTGCAAGTGATTTTTAAAGATGCTACCAAAATTCAAAATGGCCGTCAGAGGTCAACTCCAAATTTTTTTGTGGGCGCAAAAACTCAAAAACTCAAAAGTCGGAAATTAGTCAAATTTTACTATCACATTCCCCACGATATGGAGATGTGCAAGTGATTTGTTAAGGTTTTACTGAAATTCAAAATAGCGGCCATGGATAAACCTCATATTTTTTGGTGGGTGCAAAAACTGAAAAATTGAAGTCAGTAATAATTCACATTGTACAATCACATTACCCACCATCTAGAAATGTGCATGTGATTGTACTGAAATTTAAAATGGCCACCACAAATCGACTTTTTAAATATTTGTGACCGCAAAAAGTCTAACCTAATTCATGACGGGGGATGATATAGGACTTCAGGTCTCTTGTTAAACTTTGCTACATGACCTTCAACTTCACACCGGCCATTCTGACAAGTTGAACATGTGTACAAATCACTGTTTATTGTTATTTCAATCAATCAATCAATTCGGTAACTTCTATAGCGCCTAAATCCTCGGAGATACGAGCTCAAAGGCTCATCAACAACATGATAAAATGGCACAATACTATACCAAGTACCCGGAATCTCAATTTTGAAATTTACTTAGAATAATAAACAACTAAAAATATTTAAATATCAAAGAGTAAAACCCCCGTAATTCTCACCATCGTCCTGTAACTCCTCGCTGCTGCCCTTTAACAACTCCCCGACGCATTTTAACTTCTCTCTGTCGCCATTTCATGTTTTTCTGTTGCTCTTCAACGCCTCTCTGTCGCCCTAACATCTCCCAATTGTCCTGAAACTCCTCCCCATGGCTCTTTATCACATCTCCAGTGCCTCTTAACACATCTCCGTTGCCTTTTAACACTTTTTCTGGCACGTTTTAAAGCCTCTTTCTCTCCCATTAGCACCGTCAATCTCTAAGCAAACCACATTGGCCTTTAACACCTCCTCGTAGCCCTCTTACGTTTCCCCATCATCCTTTAACACAGTCTTGTTACCCCTAAACGTCTTCCTCCTCACCAATTAATGCCTCTTCGTCACCATTTAATGATTTCCCGTCGCCCTTTAACACCTTCAAATGACCCTTTAATGCTTTCCCATGGCTCTTTGACGCATCTCCATCGCCTTCTAACACTTTTTATTGGCCTTTAAAACCCTTCAGTCACACATTGACACATCTTTGCCCCCTTTACAACGCTCCGTCGATCTCTTCAACACCTCTCCATTGACCTTGAACGCCTTCTTGTCGCTCTTTAACACCTCTCTGTCACCCTTTTAATGCCCCATCTCGTCACCTTTAGATGCCCCCCCCCCACCGCCCTTGAATGCCTTCCCCTCGCCCTTTAAAGCTATCTGGTCACTCTTTAAGGCCTCTCCGTCGCCATTGGATTTCTCTTCGTCATTTGTTAACGCACCCCTGTCAAACTTGAACACCTTCCCATTGGCTTTGTGCAGAAAGGGACGTAAAGCAATATTCACTCGCCATTTAATGCCTCCTCATTGACCTTAGTCTTTTACATCGATTTTTAATGCAGCTTTTTTTTTTAACTCTTCTCCATCGCCCTCTAACAATTTTTTGTGGCCATTTGCCCGTACCATTGCCCTTTAACGCCCCCCCCCCCATCGCCCTTTACCTCCTCTTCTATTAAAGTCGATTCCGATTAAAAATAATAATATTGTCAAAAACCGATCATTCCAAATTTACCGTTTGTTATTGGCATGCCAACACATTCTGAGCCTGCCCTGTGCTAATAAAAACACAAATTATGTTTCTATATAAAAGACGTAGCTCCTCATATCGTTGCAGCAATCATAATGAAATCACAGTGTTATAATTTATACTTCTTATTTTACCGTCATATCTACAAATATGCACCTTATCTGGGGCGCGTTTTGGGTACGCATTCTCAGATGAAAACAATCGAGCTCTTATTGATTCTCGTGCCCTATATAAAAGCTCATTGATTTTCCTCGGTTGTCACCTCTTTAACATGTATAGGGAGGATATGTTCACTCTGACCCACTCGTTTAATCTTAACGATGCTCATATGCAAATTAGCTATATCTGAGCGAGAATGATAGTAAAACAGGCCCCTGGAGTACGGCCTTGTTTTGGCTGATAAAGTTTTAAAAAATCTTTTTATTGGGCCTATGCATGGCCAGCACCTCATGTGGTGAGCTCCCTTCATGAGTTAAGGCGACACATTCAGGCTAAATTTTTCAAACAATCTGTTGTTTTTGTTGGCTCTTTGATATGTCAATAAAATGTCAACATGTCCATAGACTAGAATTGTGTAAGTTTTTAAAATATTTATGTTACGCATTTGCCAGCTTAGCGAGAAATGTGGACGAAATTTATTTCGGACATGTATGTTCGAAATAAGAAATACGGGAATAATTGATAATGGGCCTTTTGGCACACTTGCTACGTCGCCACAGCAACCCAAAATTTAAAACTTCCGCAATTCTTATGGTCATATTAAGAAGCCATAATATAAATACTTATTCTTTAATGATGTAACCTGATTGTGTCGCTTTAAGTGCAGCAATATTTAAGACAGATGCAACCCCAGATGTAAAAATACCAGCCTCTATAATAAATCACTTCAGTCTACCTATTTTGTTCTAGCATATTTCCAGCTAGATGAGTCTCCGGACGTCTGGGCATGTATGGGGCTAAATCCCCAGTACAAGCCCACAACCCCTTATCGGACGAGTGAAGGGAAACACTGAACAACCCACTATGCCCTATCACCCGACAGTCACGTCATCGTCTGTAGGCCTACATCATTAACCCCATAAATGGACTGCACTGTTTTGATCGTATTACAATTACATTAGTGCCGAAAAGTGACATTAAGCAATATTCTACTACTACTTCTCCAGCTATTGTAAATGTAGCTTCTGCCTGTCAGCTGCGAAGCAGAAGCAGTAAAATACCACTCCAGACATGGCATATTTTATTTCATTGTGGCTTGACTGGTCTTTATCATTCCAAACATATTATATATTTTTGAATATTTTAATTTATGTATATGTCACGAAATGTTTATTTTAAGTTGGCGGGATAGTCATAATTATCATCGCTGTAAGCTACTGCCGCATCAGTGAGCCATGATAGCTAACCTAAATCATCATAGTACCGTAATGTGGGAATACGTAGCATTGTCCAGTAATCATAGTACATGTAGGCTAGTACTTAACACACACATATAAAATTAACCTTGAATTGAGTTCAAAATTGACCTTTCAAGCTCGCAGACACAAACCAACTCGCTACAGTTATTTATGAATAAACCGCATGCTTGTTTAAATTGACTAATCAGGTGGAGCATGGGGAAATTATCGGTGGCATTTTGGAAGTGTCAATGTGTAATTTCCTACCTTTGTATGAAGTTTGGGAGACTCTTCGAAAAGCCATTATCGCAGCATTATCAGCCCCACTGCCGAAAGACACAATAAAAATGTATGATCAACCAGGATCACATGATTTTCGCTGATTTCACCGTCACTTCTGAACCGATTTCCTTGAAATTTTGCAAAGGTCATTTTCTTTTCAAATCCTAACAGCTCGTTGAAAAATTCGCGAAAATTAATTATATTTAATATTTCAAAAGTTAGACCATTTGACATGTATTAAAATTCTAAAATTAGTTTAATGGGTCCATAGAGGGACGTCGTAATTTCAATTTACTAGTATTTTATGATGTCAAATAGTCCAACCTGACGAAATACGCTATATAATTCTACTCAATTTTTCAGGGCTATTGGGATTCTTTTGAAAAAAAAGCGTTTGCAAAATTTTATGAAAATCTGTTGAGAATTGACTGAGAAAATCATGCGATTCTGGTTGATCATTTTTATTGTGTCTTCTGTATAAAGATGTAATCTTCATGACATAACTTTACACCACAAAGTTCACAAAAACATGATAATATTTCCGATAATATTTGTGATTTATTAAAATATTGCTCAGGTCACTCGACGCTGACTTTATCATTTTCAATTAATTATGTAATTGGTTTACAATCATCGAAGAAAAATTAAAATGAATTTAGTTCTCTGGCATGGATTACAAAAATTACTTGCATCACATGTTTTAATAATGCTAAGACATTATCACAGTGTCTTTTGTCAATATATTATCACAGAGTCAAGTATCGATGTCAATGCAATATCAATTGATTAAATATTAATAAGCATATGATAGATAAATACATTATATATCATCAGTACACACTATTCCATATTATGTGAATATCACAGAGCGTTGCAGCGATAGATTAGTTAGATAAATATTCAATGAAATCGCAGATATTGTCCCCCACAATCTACATACATGTACCTCCAGCTATAGTGCAGCAGCAGCGGTCTGTAGATATGTAGTATTTAAGGAGTTACCCAGCCACAAAAAGTAACATTATGTGTTATATACCAAATTAAGGCTTAACATCTCTGGAGTTAAAAAAGTGATGTTGCTAAGTTCGCAACTTCGAGGGATTTTTGTAGCTTGAACTTGAAGTACACTACTGTCGGACAGAAAAGTGATAACAATTTGGCATGTATCAAATTGACTGATACGCCTTGAAAGCGATGTATTTGGCTCAAGTGTCTACTGAATGCTCTCAATAACCAATAATGTATAGCCAGCCTTTTATGTGAAATATATGTTACATAAGGAGTTGTGACAGATTGCTTACTTTTTTGTTTGCTAGAATACCGCAAATATAGCATTTCGAACAGTACCCAACTTTAAAGTCAGATTACAAAAATCCCTCTAAACTGCGACCTTAGCACCGTCACTTTTCTGACTCCACAGATGCCAAGCTTTAATTTGGTATATAACACACATAATGTTACTTTTTGTGGCTGGGTACCCCGAAAATTGACCTGCTCCGCTGCTGCACTACTAGTGATCCTATGCGTACACTGCATGTGGTTACATATTTTTATACTTCTCAGACCTCGAATTATTTTTAATGTAAATATTGTATTTCAAAATTGAATACTGTAGTTACTGACACTTCACCCACGTCTATTTTGTATGTTTGCCTTAACCATAAAAGCGCCAAGTTAAATAATTTATATTTTTACCACGTGTCTCGCTACCGCGATACACATCGTCAACTGGTCAAGTGGGTAAAAATTACAATATCAACAATTACAACATGTACATTTTCGATCAAAATATATGCTAGTATCGCAAATGTGTTGTTAATTTATCTGTAAATAATTACTTTTTGAAGGACAAATTGAAAGTGAAAATGGGTATAGACGTGATTAGCACTTCAAGGGGTAGGGTATCATTAGTAGAAGCACCTATCCTTCGATCCGCCGGCCATGTGCAACGCAACAGTTTATACCGGATTTCGCCATTCTTTTGCGTTTAGATCTTTAGATTACTTACAATTCGTCGGCTGCAAGAAATCTTTTTCAAGCATAGAAAGAAAGGTTGTGTATTGACTACCACATAATGATACAGTTCTTCATACTTTACACACCTCTAGTTTATGCTTGTGCAAATATCTCTTCTGGGCAAATGCTCTGTGGCACTTGCCACAGACGAAGTTCTTGCCCTGAACCGTGTGTATAAGAGAGTGAGATCGCAGGTTGGACTTGTCTGCAAACGCCTTGTCGCAGCCGGGATGATCGCACTGATACGGCCGTTCACCAGTATGAACTCGCATGTGACCCTTCAGGAGCCAGGAGCGTGAAAATTGTTTACCACACGTGTGACATTTGTTCCTCTGGCGGTAGTGGGTGGTCACGTGAGAGTGGAAGGCCTGAATCACAGTGAAAACCTGAAAAATTAGAAAACGGATGGTGTAATTATAGCACACGTATACATGTACACTGAACAAAGAGAAAGAGAGAAATAAATTATAGAACATACAGAAAAAGACACAAATTACAGACGGTAGAATGCAGGTGTGAAAAAATAAATAAAATTCCACGTTTATCAGCCAGGTGTGTTGTTATGTCGCTCAAACGTTAACATTTTATACATTCAAAGAGATACAAGCAATCTAAATTTGGCAACGAATCTTGTTTTATGACTTGATACTAATTTGTCAACTTATATGGCGCACATAACCTCGTGCTGCTCTTAAAAGGCGCATTAGAAGATATTACCCTTGGTTACAGTTCATTCATGAGCCATTTCAACCCCCCGTGGAGCATATATTCCTGCAATCATCTCGGCGCTAAAACGTATCGTACACATTACCATCTCTGTCCTACTAGAGTGGAGTGAACCACATGAGGGTAAAGTGCCTTGCACGGGAACACAAAATCGACGTTGAGAAGTGCTATTTAAGGTGACATTTCATTATTAAACACCTCGGTACGAACAGGGATAGAGCCCTGGTCATAATGCGTGACTGGCTCCAGCAATAGCAAATCGTCAAATTCTACCAATTCGCCACGTCCTTATCATGAGATGAAATTCATTTCTCAGCTAATTATTAAATACATTTGCTTCTTCAATTTTTCTCCAGTAAAATGCAGTTTATCAATAGACCGGTTCGAATTTAATGTTAGTGATCCACAACTGAACATTTGACAAATTTCAGCCATCCAGTTTGTTTTTAAAAAGGTCGTTCAAAAATACGCTAAAATGTGTCGTCCACGATGTTTTTACTGACCTTATTACAGTGTCGGCACTGGTGTATTTTTTTGCCATGTGCATCATAGGCTACAGAATGACTGTCCTTACGGAATGCCTCCAAATCACTGCCTGTGTCTGATACAGCATCAGAATCCCCGGATTCACCATCTTTGTCCTCATCTACCGCTACAACGTCAATCTGGATAAGACAAACACATTTAATTGTCTGCATGCCAACCACGATAAGCCAAATTTACCGTTAGCCATCTGTATACATACATGTATATATAATCAGAAATGTATTCTACATTTCTGATATAATGTAATATGTTAATTTATCCAACTGTCATGAAATAGTTATCAGTTGAAGCATATCAAATTAGATAAAATAGATCATCTATTATATTAAGGCGGCAGCCTTGATAAAAAAGGAACGTCATTTTTTATATCTAGTGAAAATACTAGTACCGGTTGTTATGAATAAAAAATGACATCATATGCACTACCATTATGTAATGTTCAGCGAGCGTGAAGTCTGGATCATTATTGCAACGGAATTTTTAAATGCATCACATGTAACTTGATAGGCAACAAAGTGATGACTATTGTAAAAATCTGTCGGAATTGTAACGCAATTTGATGCTAGTTCTAGGATCATCAAGACTTCATTCTTGCTTGTCGCACCATAAAGATCTTCAATGCTGCTACATACTATAAAGGGGGGGGGCTATAGCATTTGTAGTATTAACACGTTGATCAAATAGTGTGATAATTTTCTAGAGCCACAACAACAATAATGAATTAAAGCTTAGGCTACATTTCATCACACGTTTGCTCATAATAACCTACCTTCTTATTTCCTTAGTCTATCCTTATCATCCAACGTACAAACTTACACTAGAAAACAAGATTTAACAAATATTATAACAACAATTTGATTTTACAAAATTAACTTCTTTGTACAGTATATATATATGCTTAGTGTAATGTCCATTTTTAGCAGTAGTTCAATACACATATTCCTACAGCATTAAATTAACAGTAACCCTATATCGTAATATGCAGGCCTATACATGTATGTATAATGTATTCGGGAATAGGTGAAAGTGTGTAGCATTCCGAGAAGACTTCTGGTAGATAGGCCTATACTTACAGCCGTGACGTAGTCTCCTGATTCCTCCTCGTATAATATTGGTTATTCAAGTTTTGATTCCTGTTTTAAATCAATTGATTTAGAAATGCATAATTTGTGTTGTTATTGAAGGGACGGGCCCAAGTAAGGTAAAATCCTCAATTGCACCGTTTGAATGTTTACATGGAAAAGAGAAAAAACATGAACTTTATCTTGAAAATGATCATTTTACATCATTAGTTACCCCCCCCCCCCCCAATCAAATATTAGTCATGTTGGGCCAGCTTCACAGAAACGTTGCATTCAAATTAAACCAACGTGTTTGAAGAATCTAAACAAATCAAGTCTATGTCGTTTAGTGCCTCGTGACGCATTGAACATCTGTTTATTTGGGTTCAACTGTAACATCTATAAATTGGACGATTAAAATATATTGAATGAATAATATTATCCCAGCAGATACGAGACATTGGCTCAATGTTGCTCTAAGGTCAGTCAGACCTTAAAATAACATTCGATCTATGTCTCGTGTTAGCTGGGATATAACATTTAAGAATTTGCAAGCTGAAATAATACCTGATTAAATACAAGTTTATCAACATTATTACTTATATTACTTATAACAATAAATATTATAAAATACTATACTTCCTCGGCATGTAAATTTATCAGTTTGGTTACCTTCATATCTTCTTCTCGGGTGCACGGCTGGTTATCGTGACTTGAATTACTCGCGTCATACTCGTCGTCAATCTGTAAAGTCTCTGTGAACGCCACCTGCCAATCCTGTACTGCCCTAGTGACGTCACAAGTGGTAGCATCACGTGACGTGTTAGCATGATGACTATTTTCTGATGCGGTAACGTCATATGTATCGACAACCGGTCGAATAGATTTTATTTTGCCAAGTTCCATCAGGGGAAACAGAGTGTTTCTAGCATCGCTTAGGTCTTGGTGTGTCTGGTGTAGTTCTTTCACATCTTTCATTCCAAGCTGGAACTTCACTATATGCGCCTCCTTGATTTCTGTTGGGGAAGTGATACCGACAACCTCGTCCACCACTTCAATGGGAGTGTGAGGTCTATGTTGGAGCTTCAGGGAGATCATGGGATGACCTTGATCTCTCACTTGGTGATCTACGCCATCTCTACAGAGGATATAAAGAGAGCTGTAAATACCTCATGAAAGACGTTGTTTGGTCCATCTATGTTGCAATACAGATGAATTAGTGAAACCCCACTGGACATCGCCAGGCATTCAAGTATAGTTTTTTATCAAAAAACGTTATCCAATATAACATATGGTACAGTTTGATTATGCCTATTACGGCATCGCACTGCACTAGATTTTGTCATCGCCCCCCCCCCCCCACCCCCACGTGTATGCTATTGATCACTTTATGGCACACTAAGGCCACTATTTTTTTTCTCTGTTTTAGATGAGCACGCGCATTAGATTTAGGCCGCGCATTACCTGTGTTTTTTTTCTGCCCAGCGCGCGCATTGTTGCCGATTTCGGAAAAAACCAGTCAATTTGGGAGATAAAAAAACATTCCGAAAAAAACAAGTTCATTTCGAGAGATTAAAAATATTTTTCCAGATATTTTTTTTTTGGCTTGTTTTTTCCATCGCCCTCAATAACTTTTTTTAGAATAGATCAAAAGTTTTTTATTTCGTCACCCTCATTAACTTTTTCAGAAATATGTCCAATGTTTTGTTTACCTCATTACCTTTTCCCAAAATATGTTCAATGTTTTTTTTTCTTAAATGTTTTTTTTACGGCCCTCCCTCCTTAGATTTTGGATTTTTTCTGATCTTAAACAGAGAAATTAAAAAAAGTGGCCGAACCTGTTTTGACCGGACATTGACAGCAGCGCTTGCGCAGCCTCAGCCTCTGAGAGGGTCTGACTGCTTCTTCCAATCAGGGCAGGCGTCTCTTCTAGCATATTACCCTCACTGCACAGTGGCGTCATCACTGAACTTGCGTACTGTTATAAAAATGACAAAACGTAATTATTGCCACATTTCCAATTGATAAGTATGATTGGAACGGCATGTAGCAAACATGAAACATGTACTCATTTTTTGTTTAATGGTCGACTACCGTCTGCGATGTCGGTCCAACATCAAGCCAGCATAGGGCCAATGTGTATGTGTTTACAACTAATTATTTTGTAAATAAATAAATTACAATTATATTTACTTGTGTATGATGTTCATTTTAGTGACAATGGCAAGTTAATTCTTTAAGTGTTTTTGACTATTTCTGTTTCTAAACCTATTATTCACGCTTTAAATGAAAGTTTTCAAAGGTTATTAGTGTTTTAAATTTTTAAATCAAGATTGCTAAAATATTGGACTGAAATATAACAAATAGGGACATTTTATAAGTAATGTTCACCCACCGTCATAGATTTGAAAAAAAGTTTTTTTTTTTTTTTTGAAAATATATTTTTAATTTTTTTTTTCACTTTCGTTTTGAGGTGTCTTTCTATTTGCGTTTTAAAGATAGCTAACCGACTGATTTTGTAATGTAATGGCTTTTAATATCAGTTTCCCCCGCTTAACTGGCAAATGTGCAACATAAATTTAAAAAAACTTTCACAATTCTAGTCTATGGACATGTTGACATATCATGGACACATCAAGGAACCTGGCCAAAATAAAAATACTGCTTTTTATGATTTTAGCCTGATTGTGTCACTTTAATTTCTCATTACCACTTTTTGCACTCGCAAAATATGAAGTTGACGCGTGGTGGCCGTTTTGAATTTTGGTAGCATCCTTTTAAACATCACTTGCACATACATAATGTTGCTGGGAATGTGATTGTAAAATTGAAATAATTTATGACTACTAGTTTTTGCGCCCACCAAATATGTGACGCCTGACGGACGCTTGCGTGACTAAAGTGCTCCTTCCCCTATGGGGTGGGGAAAAAAACCCAGATGTCTAATAAATATAGCCCTCCAACAGATTAAACAGTTCATTATAAAAATGTCATCTTCCACATCAATATACAGAGTCAGAGAGGTTTTTTATAATTTTTTTATACTTTTTTATTTTTATATTCAACTTTTTTATTTTCAGAGTCTGATAGTTTAGTATTAACATATATATATAATCTAGTATTATCAGTCTATCATAGTGATACCCATAGTTAGTGACAGCTCCCCTTTTTCCTGATATCCTTAAGATTAGTTTACTGTTACCTGGATCATATTCGTAGGAATTGTCTGGATGACGTCCTCGTCTTCTTCATCACCAAGGCAACAGCTGCTACTGGAAGTGCTACTGCTGCTATTACTAAAAAACAATAAGCACGTAAGTCGATAACGGCCTCGATAACCATTTGTATAAATTTTTAAAAATACTGGTCAGAAAAGTGATAACAGCTTGGGAAATTGGGTAAATAATTAGGGAGTATGTCGCAATAAACTATTCTTCATCATGTTTACATTTTCAAATTGTTTTATTATCAGATCCAAGTATATCAAAACTGTAACACGAAAACGTACACTATTATTGACCCGGCCAAAAAATATTGCATACCATCCCTATCTTAAAAGCGTGGAAGGCTTGAAGACGGACCATCATGGTCGGCGTTTAAAGTTGAGTATGTAATTCAAAATGTAACACTTTGAGCCCCAATGACACTTGTAAGTATTTTCAAGATAAAAACACATAATCCATCACATACAGACGTTCTAAACATTCATTTCGTACCGGTATGTATATTACACTCAGGTACTTTACTAAGTTAAGTAGGCCTTAAATGTTAATGTCATTAACATTAATTAAAGTAGGGAATGTCACACCTAAACCAGTACGGTATTAAACTTGAGTTAACGTACTCCCAATATGGAGGATAAACAAAACGAGAAAAAAGTCTGTATGTTTACTGTTAATTTTATTTGATTTAATATCTTCAATTTATCGAAACCTTTATCAGTGTTAATCATCAATACCTTTTTATTTTGGTACATGAGTAGCATCTTTAATGTATTCCCCAGTTAGAGCAGTGTAAAATATAGATGCGAGACGGTGACTTAAGTTTATTTTGGTACATATATGTATTTCACAGTTACAGTGTAAATATAGATGCGAGACGGTGACTCCCATGATAGTGGGAAACGGTAACTCTATATAGAAAAGTGGGCGAGATTGTAACATAGGTAAATTATGAAAACTCAACGATAACTTCTATTTTACTCTATATGAAATCACAGAATTAAAACAATTAAATATAAATGACAATAATATTATACCTTTACTTATATATACTTGGCACAACAAAAAACGCATCCAATTGAATATTATCATTAGTACCATTACCCGCATTTAGTGTTTTGACCTCGATGACGGTCAAATGACCTTGAAATAGAAGAAAGTCCACTTTTGGGATCATGGGCCAGCTGACCATTTTCGCATTATGCGGGACATCTGAAAATTATGCGGGCTGAGGTGGGGGTTATAATAAGTCCATTTTCAGATTCAGTTTAAGTTAATTTTTTTTTTAAAATGATGGGTTGATGAAAATGACAATTATGCATCTTGAGCCTGTTTTTGGATGTATTGCTATTGCACAAGGTGGTCTGGCTTCGGCTCAAATTACCAGAAGACAGGTTAGCAATTCTGAGATTTAATAGCAACATATTTCAAGATACCGGATAATCTCTGATATGCCAATGTTACGCACTGGGACCAAGCGGTCACAAGTGAGTGGCATCAGTCAATGGATGAATGCGTTGGTCAACTCTTTTTGGCAGTGCAACATGCACAAATGGGTCATACGCGCGCTACTGTGACCCATGTAAAAAAAATGGCAGATACTCATCTTCAATAACCAATTGATAAGTTGGTATTTCAGTTTCTTGAAGCCTATGAAATATTTTAAACAGTCTATCCATAAACGCAGATAAAGTGGTGTGTTTCATTAGCTTGGGAAACGGACAACTCTCACCTGAAACGAGGCAGGCCTACAATATCACACCATATCAAGCTCATAGTCGCGGTGGTCAACGTTTATAATGGGTGAAGAAAACGTTGCATAATGGAAGATGCAACGTTTTGGTAAATGAATGAATGGAGAGCAGTGTCATCTAATTCATCTCACCGTCCTCAGGAGGTTCTATTGGATATAGTAATGACCATTGTATTAGATGTAACGCAATATTGCCACTGACAGAGCTCAGATAATTCAGATGCAAACATTTTCCCATATCATTATTCCCGCCAATGATGTCACGGGCCAATTTTTTTTACGGTCTGACCTCATCAGTGATCGAGCAACAAATGGCACGTGTCTGTGATACACATGTCGGATGAGGGGAATAGATTATATTTCTCCACTCTGAAAACCCTTCAAAATCACCATGAGGTAATAATTGCTATAGCGAAGATACTCATTTGACAGCAGTGACATGAGTAAACTTGCTGTTCGGAATTCCGGTCTGATCGCATTGGTGATCTACTGAGATGGCAAAGGTCTGACTTCAGCATAACCATAGAAATAGTCTGTGTGTTCAACATTAAAGTAAACATACTCAGTATCTGATATCGATAGATAAATTATCAACAAATAAAAAACCCCGTTATTTTCAATCTTTATATGATTGTGATTAACGTTTCCAACGATCCTGTCCCACAGACTGTACATGTAGTCTATAAAACATATCTGACCCAGCAGATACAATACGCTGAATTAATGTTGGTTTATCGTTGATTCAACATCCTGTGTCTGTTGGGGAGTTCTTTACTTGATCCGCCTCCTGCCGTTATCTTTCGCTCTGATTTGAATCTACTGGATCATTCTCAAATGTCCAAAGTACTCTCTCCAAGAGGCCATTTAACTCTTATATTGCGGAAATATAACTGAGAGGATTGTACATTATAGCTGGTTCAGTTTGTCAACGCAGGGATATTTCTTCACAATTTAGGGCTTTACACAAAGCGCGGATCCGCGGCGCTGCGCCGCGCTGTTTGATCCCAGCGCCGCGCTGACAAAATGCTTAAAAAAAAAAATTATGTATAGGCCTAAACCTTGAAAATTAGCTGCAGATTCTGCCAAAATGCACCATTTCAAGACTTTACATTTAAAAAATTTCAGGGGCATGCCCTTTGGGCATCACTGGTTCACAACACCGACAGCGCACTTTTCAAACCCCCCCCCCGCTCTATTTTTTTCTGGGGAAAGCCTGCATCCATTCAACCATTTGAACCCTCATGGTGCATCGCATGGTGATTTCAGGCTTCAAGGGGTTTTAATCTAACAATTTCGCCAGCAATGTAAGTTTCAAATGCGGAAGAAATGTAACAGTTAGCGTGATTAAAGAGTTAATCCTTTCAGCGAGCACCGACTTTTGACATCAGAATCTTTCGTCAAAAGTTAGTCCTCCCGGTGAAAGGATTAGATGTACAATACTTATAATTGCCATGTGATACAGCAACAATTTTCTCACAAGTTGAAGGATCATTTATTCATTAAGACATTACAACAGATCGTGACTATCGAAATGTGAAAAAGTAATCGAATCGTTGAAGTGTTATTCTTGTGTATCTAGAAGTTATTATTCTTTTCATTTTTCGTCTTTAAACATAACACATCAGTTTTTAAATAACGGATTTAGACCTTGAATTCGAAAAAATGGCATGTGGTACATGCGACATGGGTGTTTAAAGTGTTAAAGGTTGTGAGGCAACATTAACTAGCAGTGACTGTGTTATAATGTATATATTAGCCCTTTCACCGCCAATGACGTCTATAATCGTTTTCAATCCATTTTACATACATACAGTATTAGCAGATTGAGTCACAGTTATTGGTAATTAAATGCGTGTTTACACATCAAGATTTACAAATGTTTGGTCTGAATTGAAACACATATGGGTATTTATTAACTCACTTGAATTTGTGGGTCGCGTAGCGAGACAATTTGAGGTGGGTTAAAAATCAAAGTAGATAAAGTGGGTAAGTACAATCTCCACCTCAAGTCTATATCATACATACACATCTATATGTCTATGTTTATATTTATGTGTATGATCTTATGTATGATTATATTCTATATGTTATTATGATTACAAATATATGATGTATGATTATATTATTGAATTTATATATCATATTCAGGCACGTTTCTAAATTTTACCTCTTGACCTCCCCTATATCGGAAAGCTGCGGACGCCCCTGATATTTGTATTATTATTCCAGTATATATCTTCTAATCACTAAAACTTTTTGACATGAAAAAAAAACAAGATAATAATCTTCACCTATATACACACCTCATAATATTTTTTTGACTTGATGTGCATGTATCTGAAGGAATATTGGATGGCCACTGAGAAAGGGATGTAGTTTCCATACGGTCACGCGGTGACGTCAGGGGTTGGAGGCCAGCATCTGAACGCCGATCATTCTTACGTGTCGAGTGATGACCATCGTGAGAACTCCACCTGTAAATAAAATAAACGAGATTGGATTCAAACAATTGACGCTGTTAATCGTATACTTAGCTATTATATTATTCTTTAATTAACAACTGAATGACGGATGTGATATAGCGAGCCTCTCTTTAATAGGTCAGAGGACACCTCAGACATTAAACACCTGTTTATCTCTAATTTATCAAGACAAGGGAATCAAATTGGTCACGGCAAAATACATGTAAACATCATCTTTCATGGCCTCCCAGACATTCGAAAAAGATTTTTTTCATTCTAAAAATTACACCTAAATGTACCTCATCCATAATCATTACTATTTTCAAACTGGATCTGCTGCCCCGAGTATATCCGTAATTCCACTTACAAATTCATGTTTTAAGCAATACCATATTCATTTCACAATCATCGGTAATGGCTTACCTATCCTGTCTTGTACACCCACACGTGACAGAAGAAATTCATGGACAATTTATTGTTAGGTAGGCCGAGCCAATTAATCTCATTTGATTATTGTCGCTATATTTGCTTAAAATGAGTTAAATAAAATAAATACCGATATTCAGTTCGACTCCAGTTTTGGAAAAATAAATGAACAGTTTTAAAATTGAGTAAATTTCAACAATAGGCTATAGACCAGGGAACGTCTGAAATTCTAAACTGCGTGAATATATCTTTCTTATTAGCGGTTATTGCCATGGTAACATATAAATCGAAACAAAAATCACTGATTGAAGTATAAATGCGACTACAATTAAAGTATATTTTATCAACATGTACATACATTTCTATGTCACGCCAGCTTAGAGTTCGAAAGTAATCATATGAAATTAAAACTTATATGCAAAAATCAGAAATGTGTCAAATTAAGGTCATTTTGGCTTTAAAGGGCCCTAGTAGCATTTTTTTGTCAAACTGCGACTTACGACTCATTTTGCCAGATCGGGCAACATATCTGACCACACAATACCGACAGGGGACAGTTTGATTGACGAATATTGTGTATGCAGTGTTTATAAAATGTCAGGCCTAAATATCCATGTTTGATACGAAATAGAACTTTTTGGGGTTAGTGATGTAGTGAAGACCCTCTCTGGTCCTCACCATCCTCCTAAAGTAGCTGAACAACTGTTATTAAATTCCATCACAATTCCACATGTTTTGCCAAGCATATTCCTTGGTCTTACCGCGTGGTGTAGAAAGTGAAGGACACCATTTTTGTTAGGCATTTTCATATTGGCCACATACAAATAAGGTCAAACGTATGAATGTTCCTCAAAGAACACATTCTACAGTGGATTCAAGCAGGACCAGGAACTGCGTTCTCGGCTGTTCAATGGCCGTCAATTTTGTGAAACACAGTGACGTCACCGGGAACCCTTTTGAATGGCTACTCGATGAAAACAATTTTATATAAAGTCCCCCTCTCTCATACATCATTGCATTAGATCGCTAGGTGAAAACATTTAGGGTGAAGCTATTGAGTTTCACAAAATAGCATGATTTCAGTAGTCCTTATTGTACGGAATCTTGTACAAGAAATAGGACGAGGGGAGCAGGTTCTATTTCAAGTACAATGACGAGGAGCGGACAATTTATGGCTTACCGCACTTGGGTCGAACTGTCCTTTGTTTTGTATTTCAATAGGGCTGAGGGCTTGAAAGAATTAACAAAAGACGACCATCAGACATACTGGTACCTTGAGAATAAAGGTACCCAACAAGCAGTGACATTAGTGCTCTCTATATGGCAGTGGCTCAATCCTAGACATCAACCTGCTTTTGTTCTGAGCTGTGACATGTGTCCACTTTCCCACATGTTAGGATAATACTAAATTAATATATACCCATCAAAGATATGTAACAGAGATCACGACATGGGTTAAGCGCAAAATAGTGACATCGGTTGATCTTTGTGACAACGAAGACATGACTGTAGGTCCTACATCAGCTGGTTATGTTGGTGAGATGGGGCTGGGCTGGTAGATGGAACCTGGAACTCTAGCAGAATAGCTATATGATGGGACGATACAACTTTAGCCTGCCATATTTTATAAATCTATGAATAGTATCAGAAGTGCATTCTTATGCATTTGTGATAGTATTTATCAAGTTTATAGCTTTTAAAATATAAAAAACTACATGTAGGAAATCCGACACAAAAATGTTTTTCATTCAAACATTCTTCATTATTTACCTGAGCCTGCCATACATACATTGCCCATCACTGGCATCGAGATTCTCAGCTGTGCGTCCTGTTAATTCTACATCTGTTCCTACATGAAACAATTTATATCAGATAGACAGACAATAATTATTGAAAGTCATTACATACTTTTATTATAGAGATATATATACCATGTATACAGGCATATACATGTATACATTTATACAAAATGGTTAGTTTGTTAAAATCACGTGGAAATATATACAGGTACATGATATCGCATGCAAAATGAAAATCGTGTGAAGTGGCATAATGTCATAAACATGATAATAAAATACTGAATATTTCGAGCATGTAAAAGATAAGTTGATAACTACTTGAAATAAAATGGCTGCCAATATATGAACATATATGTAGGGGTCTACGTGTATCTGTTTCACGCACCAAAATCAGAGATATTTGCTATATACATGTATCATAATTTATAATTATATTTGCTATATCATAATTTATAAGTACAACATTACATTTTGTTTTAAAATAGAATTAGCCTAATCCTATCATGGTATTTTTTTCGTCTTTCAATAATGAAATGAATCCACCTGGCCATCTTCTTTTTCCTTTCTTTATTTTATTTGGTTTGTGCCATAAAAATAGATAAATGTAGCCATTGTCAACAATGGTGTCCTTGGACTCCTAGATTTGCGCCAGTGAAATTCTGACCTGATGTTGGATAACTTAATTCAGGGCTACGAAAGCGGGTGCGCTGGCTGCCAAATGACGGACGCCGTGTAAAGGAACAGAACGGGCGACGGACAGCGGACAACGGGTGCGGACGCCTCTTGTGAGCACCCCTTTATTCTTATTTGAACACAATGCGAGCAAGTATAATTAGTTTAAAGGACCTTAAATTGTATCTTGAATACATTATTAACCTGCCCTGATTAGATAGAATCTGGAGACGAAGGGTAAAAAATGATGACTGTTGTGAGGTGATATTCTTCCCGGCTTCATCCGGTAATCTCCCGAAGGATCAGTACAGTCCTCTGACGAGCAAACCAGAGGCTGACAACTGTAATAACAATATAGAGCTGTATGATAGAAAGAGTTAACGAACAACGTCTTAGCTAAATGTTTTATTGCAATCTGTGTATTAGTCCGGCTCAATGATCAACGTCATGCTTACTTAATTTCCATAATGCACAGTTCAAAGATGCACAAAAAAAACACATTTAGCAAAAATTATTTAAATATGTACATCATATTACCGGTGCTTTTTTCTACACGAATGTCTACAACAACAATATAGTAAAAAAAAAATCGGACTTTAGGCCACCTTTGTGCACATATAGGCTAAACTGGGTCAGGAGAACCTCCTGAGGATGGTGAGATGATTGAGATGACACTGTCCTCCAGACACAGGATTCGAAATTCGAGCCCTGGCGGTCTGAGGCCGAGCACGCTACCTCTCGGTCACGGAGGCTCCCCACAATACTGACTTTCACATGTAGATGGGGAAGAAACATTTTCTAACAATACAATAAATAGACATACATGTGTTTAGGTGGGTAATGGTCGCCATTTTCACTCTCAGGCTCTTGAAATTAGTAACTCAAAACATTTTAAAAGCCTTAGAAGCTACTGCTATCATTTTTATTGAGCCTACACAATAAATTTTCTAAATACCATCTTTCTGACAGCAAGGCTCGCTGCTCTGAAGTCGCAGACCTCGGGAGCAGTGAGCCTTACGTGGGAAGATGGAAAAACCATGCCAAGCACGCAACCACCCACTCGACCAGGCTGTTCATCACGCCTTTTTGTTACAAATCAGGATACAAGTAGCAAAGAACATAGAAAAGTAGGATAAGAGTAAAAAAGTTGATACACTGTCCTGTAGTGGCACCACGCTGATACCAAGAATTTTCATTGGCTGGTGGTGGTCAAAAAATGCATACATGCATGGGTAGACCATATTTTTTGTTAACCTTATTATGTACGGTACCGGTACCAAGTTACTTTCAGGTGGTTTGCAGATTTTCTATGGTCAAGGTAACCAGGGGTCATCGAATTATGATACCCTTGAACCTTAGGGTTGTATAAGAATGTGTCATATAAATAGGTCGAAACCCAAGCCAAGTACACATGGTGACATGGGTTGGTGTTGGGTTTCATAGGGGAGTTATCCCAAAGTCATTGTAATGTCATTTCAAGGTCACAATGACACAGCAAGGTGAAGTCAGCTCAAAACGGTTGAAAATAGATTATTGGACTCAGAACTTCCAATAACTTGGTCGGAACCCAACCCGAGTACACATGGTGACATCGGTTGGTGTTTGGTAGGGGAGTTATCCCAAGGTCATGGTAAGGTCATCTCAAGGTATTACTTGAATAAAGTTTACTTGCTTACTACATTTTTTTTTATATTTACATATTTTATTAGCTCCAATTCTGAAGCGCATACAATTCATTTTACGTTTCAATCAATATGATTCTATTTTATAAGAATAATATTAAACATTTGCAAGAAACTTGTTAAACGTATTTGCTATCACTCGAATTAAGCTATTTTTAAATTTGGGTTTGTTCTTATCATATCAATGTGAAGGAGCCATGCTACATGTAGTTGTTACTCACCACTCATCAAATGATGGCACGTAGACGTCGCTCTGGACTTTATTCTGATCTTCCCAGGCCAGAGAGCGACTGATCGGGACAGTGGGAATAACAAGACCTGACCTGGTGGTCATAACGTTACGACTATCTGCTGTAAGAAGAAAACAGCAATCATCATGTGTTTATAGTAGTACTTGTAAAAACAGTCGGTTTGCATAATGCGCCATTTTCAAGGATACAGACACAATATATTCCATTTCTTGTATCCGGTATAATGTTTATAGCAATTTCCGCTAACGGATTAGGGATGATTAGCCGATGATTAGTGATGAAGCAATATAATTATGATAAGTTATCTTGTGCAGTTAGGTATTTGCTAATAAACGACACTGACGACTGGAGTGGGCTACGTATATATTTTTCTCATACAGGTCTATTATTATTATAAGTACATCATATTAAAGTACCCCCTCCCACACACACACACATCTTAGTTATGTCATTAACAAATATGGAAAAACAACTAACATGACATTTTTTTTTCACACCACCAATTGATTCTTTTTCAGGACTATGAATTCATTTAAATACAAAAATGCATAGTTTGAAAAATGTATATAGTGTTAGAGTTTAGAGGACACAAAGTGAGAGGTTCCTCCTAGAGTGCCTGTCTCAAACCCAGAAAAAACACCACCCAATCCGTCATGCTGTGGGGTGCATCGGTCGGGGGGGGGGGGGGGTGACACCTTGCCAGGTTAGTGCAAACCGTAAGTCACTTAGATTCCACATCGAAATTCAAAAATTTAAAACCACATCCCTGCTCTCTATAGCAATGGTGCGACTTACAAGGACGCAAAAAATCGCCGGGCGAGACATGATTGTGTTTCTCAAATTTAAGATATTTCCAAGTTTAAAATGTCTTCAGGAGTCACAACTCAGTAAATACTTATTATTGGCACATATAATCTATTTATTGAATCTACCTTTAACCGGGAAACCTGGAAAGAACAGCAACCTTAAGACATTTCATTAAAAAAACGTGTTCTTAATGTTCGTATCAACATATATATAGATAGGTTGTATATAGGTCTGTATGTGGTCTAAACTGCTAGCCGATTTAAATTCACCTTATATGGCAATGCGTGTTCTAATCTCTATGATCCTAATGACCTCCCTCGATGTTCAACTAATCACTTATTATTTGATGTATCACGATAAAAAAAAATTCAGTCATAAACATCAAAATCATTCACTCTCTTCTGAGTGCTCACCAAGTCTTGTTTGTTGTGGAACCGCAATGCCATTTACTCATACGGGAAATGTAGTTTTTTATCCACGTATATTATATGCCAACTAGAAGGGAAATTCGACGCTTATGTGTCAATTGTACCGTATGCCTACGCCATCACATGAAGCACATGTAGGCCTACTCTGGGCCTACTCTATCTCCTCTTTCCTTGACCTAGAGTTTTCTGAGAAATCGTGATGAAAATGTTTGATAAAAGAAATAGCTCAAGATCACCATCTTCGAATTTGACCTACATGCAGTTTTATAAGTTCTATCAATTGTATGGATACGAAAGCGATACAAATTGTACAAACCTAGATTTATCAGCCTCTGAGACTTTGACGAATCCCACTGGGCACACGACGTTGTTGCGACGTTGAATCAACGTCATTGACGTTGATTCAACGTCGCAACAACGTTGTGTGCCCAGTGGGATAGGTCAAGGTCACCCACCCTTGTACTTGACCTCGAGTTTCATCAGATGGATCACTGGTATTAATATGGAAGCAATACAAATTGTAGGTGTGGATATATCTGTTGAGAAACTTTTTTCCCTTATCATGCTTATCAGTCCCTGTGACCTTGACAAATAGGCCAAGGTCACCCATCATGTATTGTAGGCTTGGAGATATCTTGTTGACACACGTTTTCCTTTATTATCCTGTGACCTTCAATCAATAAAATTTCGATGGTGCATATATCCTCAGCGGTCCGAGCTCAGAGGCGCATAAATTCTTAGCATTATCATATGTCATAATAGAGGCCAAGGCAGGTTCGTCAATAGGGATCCGGGCTAGAGAGAAAGGTCCGAAAGCCAGATCGAATAGTACCCGGCTGAACCAGGCTACTCACATTGCGTGGAGCCTGGTCGCAGTGACCTCCATTTTTCCACGGCTGGCCGTGTAAAACAGACACTGACTCCGCCTAGCGATAAGACCGAGAGTGGTATAAGACTATATTCAGCTAGCGAGCTCTGGTGATCACAGTAATACCATTCTGCCAAAACATGGCCGTCACTGTGTCAGAGCCTTGCGATGTCATCAGGGTAATCGAATGGGTGAGATTTAGGTAATTTTCATAATGTTAAAATTGTGTTGGGCATTAAGGATAGGCACAGGCAGGGCGCTTCAAAAGGCAGGGCCAGATATAGAGAAAGCTTATACGGGGGACAACAAATCTCTTTGAATATGTGGACCAGGAGCGTAGATAAGATATTTTGAGCATTTCGGCCGAACAAGTAAGTCAGCCAGATGCAGTTATCAGTGCATATTATAAAGTGAATGCGAAACTTGACAGGAAGCCAATGACAATGTGGTTGTTTTAGAATAGGAACGACACGATTAAAACGTGGGGCATTGGTCACCACTCTAGCAAGGCAGTTCTGAACGCGTTGTGACCTAGCGATATATCCTTTCCTACCATGTTGTGAAAGAGTGAGACAAAATAATATAACTTGCTATAGGCTAATGACTAGTGAAGAAGGGGTGAATTCTGGGAGAGAGGGGTACATAATTGGACTGGAGGGAGAGGTAGCTTCTGTGAGGGTCGCTTATATGTTTAAAGGGACTGGCCCAGGCTAAAATCATCAAAAAGTCGGTGATTTTATTTTGGCTTCTTAATATGACCATATCATGATGTAAACATGTCCATAGACCAGAACTGCAAAAGTTTTTTAATTTTCCTCCTGCGCATTCACCAGTTAGGCTAGCCTGGTCCTAGATATAGAGACGAAATTCCTGATTTCTAATTATTGACAACCATGTCAAAAAATAGAAATACGGGTTTACAAAATTTTATGAAAATCGCTTGAGAATTGACTGACTGGATACCGAAAAGCTAACTTTCATTTTACCATCCTCCACCGTCGGACAGACTGTAACTTCTGAAATACTTATCAAAACTTCGCGAAACCTTCAGTTCAGGGTAGTCTAGTCACTACATGGATCATTGGATGGAAAATATAGGTCTAGTCTATACTACTCCGACGGTGGAGGATGGTCCAAAATGAAAGTTAGCTTTTTGGTATCGAGTCAGTCAATTCTTTAGCGATTGTCACGAAATTTTGCAACCATTATTTTCTGATCATTTGGCAACAACCCTGCAAATTTCGCGAAATTCCATTTGGTATTTCAAAAGTTAAACCATTTGACATGTAACGCAATTCAGAGAATAAACCGTAATGGAAGTTAATGGGTTTATACATGTTATAGAGTAGCGTCATAAATATACATTTAGAGTCTACTACTATGTCAAATGGTCTAACTTTTGAACTGTCCAATATTTTTTTACGAAATCTTAAGGATCGATGCCAAATGACTAGAAAATAGGGTTTGCGAAATTTCATAATAATCGCTTGAGAATTGACCGACTGGATAACTTTTATTTTGGACCATTCTCCACCGTCGGGCAGACTGTACAGTGTAGTGTAGTGTGTGTAAAATATTATGAAAATTGGTTGATAACGTTAGGCCCAGGCCTAATTGACTGAGAAATCGCGTTAATCGGCGAAAATGTTTCACCACGGCCTAAGCCCTAACGTTAAAGGGACTGGCCCAGGCTAAAATCATCAAAAAATCGGTGATTTTATTTCGGGTTCTTAATATGACCATATGATGTAAACATGTACATAGACTAGAACTGCAAATTTTGATAATTTTTGTGCTGCGCATTGGCCAGTTAGGCTAGATATAGAGACGAAATTCCCGCATTTCCTATTTTTGACATGGTTGTCAATAATTAGAAATCGGGAATTTCGTCTCTATATCTAGCCTAACTGGTGAACGCACAGCACAAAAATTATAAAAATTGGCAGTTCTAGTCTATGTACATGTTTACATCATATGGTCATATTAAGAACCCGAAATAAAATCACCGAATTTTTTATGATTTTAGCCTGGGCCAGTCCCTTTAAGTTTAACGAGTAGACGCGCTTATAAGTTATAGTTATACTCGCCGTCAAATTAACCAGGATCGCATGATTTTCGGCGATTTCTCCGTCAATTCTGAACCAATTTTCTTGAAATTTTGCAAAGGCCATTTTCTATTCAAATTCTAACAGCGGTAAAAAATTCGCAAAATTATATTTAATATTACAAACGTTAGACCATTTGACATGTAGTCTAATAGTCGTAATTTCAATTTATTAGACTACATGTCAAATGTTGAAATGGTCTAACTTTTGAAATTTACGATATATAATTTTACGAAATTTTCAGGGATAGACTGGCCTAGGTAGATCTATACTATAGAGTATAGTATAGAATTAGGATTCTGTTAAAATATGATTGTTACAAAATTTCATGAAAATCGGTTGACAATTGACCGAGAAATCAGCGAAAAACATGCGATCCTGCTTGATCACTTTTAATGTGACTTTAGGTATAAAGGGTTAAATAATATTACTCGACAAAAGAACTAACGCTACAACTTACATTATAGTCTAGCTATCTACGGTAACCGTACCGGCATTGGTAGTAACGCCCACAGTCGCCAGGTGGATCCCGATAATTACGTCATCGATTTTCGTGCAAGAAAATGGCGGGAAATTGTAGTCAACGTAAATAATCAATATTTTTATATTTGTATATAGATCAAAACACACACTAATTGTATATTTTATTCTTTATGAGTGTTTGAGGGGGGTTTATTACGAACCGGAAATGATGTACGAAGTTTGGATTTGATTTTGCTGGAAACTCGAATTTCAACAATAAAGGTATTTATATTTGTTTATTATCATTTTTTTATTAAAACTGCGGCCCAGATTCCGTTTTATTAGTATACGATTAGTACACAACTATATTCAGAACCTTTTTTTACACATTTTATATAGTTTGGGGATGGGGCATTCGAATGATTCGCATAACCGATCGCGTTTTCTCTGATATTCACATATTATCGCTCACACGTCGTGTCAAAATTTTCAACAAGTCACGGCTCAACTCAAAAGTCTAGGCCTACGCCGTCTACGGCTATATACTAGGCATCGTCTCTGAGTGACTAACGTTAGTTAGTCTAGACTAAAGTTGAAAGGCTAGGCCTAGGCTAGGGCCTAGAGCGTAGCCGTATGACAGGCCGTGCGTGGGGGGGGGGGGGGGGTAACTGATACAGTCTTTTTGACTTTGACCGATTTCGTTTGTTTGTGCTAGCAAGCCCTGGGGGTCGGCTATGTACCCAGCTGGGCCTTCCGAGAGCTGTACTGTGGTCATTAGGCTATATGATATCAACATAATTCAAATGTCTTGACTTCAACAAGTTGAGCTCTGGCCTCTCAGCAAACACGGGGCATTCACCCAATGCTGTTTCAATGTTGGCCCACCGTCTCGACGCTGGCCCAACATTGAAACAGCAATGAATGAGTCCCCCTTGTTTGCTGGGCTGGGCTGGGCCTATAGATCTAACATAGGCTATAGTCTACCAGAATGTTATGGGAATATTTTCAATAACGTTATCGAACTTGCTTATTTTTCTTGTGAAAAACATACGGGTGCCGGAGGCTATGCCCAAATTTACAGCTGTCCTGTTATCTTCTACATATCTATCTGACGTCTAGACGCGTTTGTTTTGAGAATATTTTCAATAGTGAACTTGTTAATATTTCTTTAAATATATATATGTGTGCCGGAGGCTATGACCAAATTTACAGCTGTCCTGGTTCATTGATTTATTGATTGTCCGACTTGGGCTCTAGGCCTACCTGCCTGGTTTGGGAATATTTTCAATATTGAACTTGCTTATTTTTCTTGAGAAAAACATACGGGCGCCGGAGGCTATGCCCAAATTTGCAGCTGTCCTGTTATCTTCCACATATCTATCTGACGTCTTTATGAGATGGTTGTGACCTAAGTTATATCTGATTGTTGATTTTGAAGATACTTTCAATATTAAACTTGCTAATTTACCTTGAAAAAAATATATATTCCAGGGGCTATGGCCAAATTTGCAGCCTTTCAATCAGATGCCATCAGGGTAATCGGGGTCAGTGAATCCTAAAATATGCCAGCTCTTATGAAATTCTACCAGCCCAATAACATGTTGTGAAATTGGTGTTCACTGTCCAGAGAACAGTGCATGTACCCCTCTTGCACTAATCTATCTACCCTAGCCTAGCATAAGTCATTGTCATACATGTGGATCTACAACTCTTTTTTTTTAATTATTTTACATGCATCTGAAACACTGAATAAAATAACAGTTTTAGCTGAGTTAATTTAAATATGTAGACCTACACGGGAGGCTAAGCCCAATTTAACAGCCGTCCTAGTTTCCTTCTTTTTTTAACGAGATGCCCATGACCCGAGCTCTGTCTGATTTTTGCTTTTATAACTAAGTAATTCTAATTTTAAAACCTTATTTTGTATCATATTTTTATATTTGTTTGATTGATTGATGAATGAGATTGTTTTTCTAAAATTAATGAATAGTGTATACTACAAGGCTGTTTAATGAATTTAATCCTATCTGTTTTACAATATTGCAGAGGTGTGACATATGGCAGACATGGCAGCATCTACACCAGGACCAACACCTGTTCCTCTGGGGCCTTACTGCACTGCTGCTGGCTTGAATGAAGACAATGTGTCACAAGCCCTGCCCTCTATACAGCCAGCTGTCCTGAATTATGGAGTTGTTTGTGAATTGTTCCAATTTATAAGGAGGAAACATTACCCCTGGCAACTCGTCACAGACCACCTTTGTCAGATTTATCAGTGTGACCCCTTGCCTGCAGACACAGTGAGAGCTACCTTTGATCGAGCCTTCAAAAAACGTAAAGCATTAGTGACCGCTGCACGCAGGAGCAAATTTAGACACACAGCCAACTAACACATTTCTAGAGTCCTTGTACTGTGTACCAGGTAAACTATTATGATAAGTTTATTAGCCCACGTAGATGCCAAAAATGGCATACCTTTTACTCAGCTCTATGCATTAACTCCTTCAAATGTGTTTTAATGCCTCAGGAATATAAAATTAAAACAATAGGTTGACAGCAACATAAAATTTATTCCATGACATGTATTTAAACAAATCTATTATTTAAGTGTCGGATTATTTTTTATTTAAATTGTATTTATTCACTGAAAAGATATTTATTAGCATGGCTAATTTTTTGTGATCCTCCAATTTTGAATGTTGTCTTAATAAAAATACTATCACATACACATATATTTTTGTACAATTTTTTTTCAGTTCCACATCCAAGAAAAAAAAAAGTGAACCACCAGCCTGAGAAAAACCCAGCAGAGAAGTTCAACACATTTTGGGAGGAAGTTGGGCAGTCTGCCAATGCATGTTTTGATACTGAATGCGAAGATACAGTTCAATTATTGTGCCAGCTAAAAGCTGAAAATAACAAGTTAAAGGTTGAAAATGCAAAGCTGAGAGCTGAAAACCATACATTGAAAATTACTTTGCAAAAGCATACCAGCCACAATTTGAGCAGAAAACTAAAGAGAAAAGACCATTCCACAAATTCCTGGAAAGAAAAGTACAGAAAAATAAAAAAAGACAGCACGTCGAGAAACATTTTATCTCTCAGAAAGACAATTAAAGATCTGAAAACTAACAACAAGTCACTCAAAAGAAAAACAACAGCTGCAAAGAGAAAAAAAGTACAACTGAAAAGTTCAACTCTTTTGCAAAAATAGACCAGGAACCTCATTGAACAAGTCAATTTGAAGGGAAAAGAAATATCATATCTGGAGGACACCATCTCGGCCATGGAATTAGAAATGGATGATGACGAAGTGCCAGTTAGAAGAGATCAACGCCGTGGTCAGCCTTTTGCTCCGGCAATCAGGGAAGCCTCTTACAAGCTTCGAAGTTTAGGTGAGATGTCAATGCTGTTATTGCTCTTGTTATCTAGATTATCTTGTTAATTAATAATTTTCATGCAAATGTATTTTGCAAAGATTAATTGTGTAATTTGACTTCAATGACCATAGAAACAGGCATTATTAAAAAAAGAATGTTCAATACTTGTGTAATCTGACAAGATTTTGTATAACTTCTTTGAGAATGCTATCCTTAATGCTGATAAATTGTTTGTTACTGTAGCTCTGTCATTTGCAGCATTCAAATAAACATTGATTCCTAGGGGTTGACACTAACTATTACGGGGCCTACCCCGATGGCTCATTCGTATCGACTGGGGCTTGTAACCTGCAGCACAGGTGGGACCACCCGCATAAAATGTTAAACTAAGTATACAATAAAGGTATGTAACCATATCACACACAGATAAATTATCCATTTTTCAGATAACTTCTGTGAGGTGACAAATATAAATATAACAAACTCATCCCTTTACGGGTGAGTTGTCTATTTTAAGTTCTGATTAATATACATGTGTGATATCGCTTACATAATCATACCTTTATTAATGTACACTCAAATACAGTTTATGCGAGTGGTGCCACCTGTGCCAGGTTCGAATCCCGGTCTGGCCGATATATTTGTCATCATGGTTGTGCATATGCAGTGCTCCAAACTGTTCAAAGGCATGGAGTGTACAATACTGCCCATGGTACTGTGCACTATAAAGAACCCTTGAAGTCATTCGAAATAAGAGTAGGGCATAGTCCTGGCTTTGGGCTTCTTTCTGTCGCGATATTGCCTCAATGTGCAGAAAGCGCCATAAAGCAATATTTGTTAACTAACTATTACGGGGAAGTAGCCTGAAGGGCCAGTGACATAAAACAATTACTGGCCCTCAGTCTTATCCTAAACATGTTCTAGTACTTTTAAGGTTTTGGAAAGCCACATTTTTATTTTTCCATTGGCCCCACAGGCATCAGTCCAACAGCCCAGCTTATTTTTTCACTATCGCCCTGATATATTAAGGATGACTTTATATTTTTTATGAAGGTGTAGCAGAACACAATGTGTCTGAGGCGATCGGGGCGGTATGCGAGAAGGTAGCTGGGAAGCAGTTGACTGATCCACTCCCCAGCAGATCCACCCAGGGCAGATTCTCTGACGAGATGAAGGTGAATATCTAAATATTGCTTTACGTTGCTTTCTGTACAATCATGGCAATATTAAGACAGAAGAGACAGAAGGAACTCCAAAATCAGAACTGAGCACTATCGAATTATCTTATCAAATAAATTCAAGGGTTCTTTATAGAGTACAGTACTACAGACAACAAATAAAGGTGAGACTTACCTCTGGGAAAATGGGAATATTTTTTTTGTTTTTTCCTAAATTATAAACAATATAATGTGAAAAAGCCATATTTTATTTTTTCACATGCTTTTATACTACTACAGTACCATACACAATAACTTTTACACAACACAGTACATTGGTAAATAATTTATTTTAATTATTACAGCAACATTTGTTGTATTATACTGTACATGAAGGATTCCATTGTTCAAACTCATATGAAAACAAAATTAATAAAATGAGAAGTGCATTGAACATATTATTGCACTTTACTTTAGCCTGGGTTATTTGTCTAATGCAATAATGCATTAAGACCGACTCACTTGGCGACCGACTCACTTGGCTCCACTTTCCTAAGTCATATTTGTCGACAAGCATATTTATTTAATACGTTAATTTACAAAGTGATACAAAGCTAAAATCATTGTCTGCTCAGACATCTTTCAGGAGTGATTGACAGCTCGCCTGGCTGTCAGCAGTGATATTTAATTTACGCCAAAATTTATGGGTGAAATGTTTCAAGGCAAGGAGATATTGTTGGGCCAGGACGGGGTCTGGGGTCCTCTCAAATGCAATTTGTTGGAATTTGGTGATATTTTTCTTAGTCCAGGCTAAAAATAGGCCGTCCAAAAGTTAGCTGTACGGGTCTCTGGCTAAGTCCTTGTTTCAAGGACCACCATGTATTTATTAGTTAAATCATTTTTTGTTAATAGCAAATCCCCCCATAAGTATTGCTGTGCACTGCCAAGCTCTAAAATTGTAAGTTCTCCACCTCTACATCCCACCAGTTTTTTCAGAATATTTAGGAGCTATTCATGTCTCCTTATTATTTACTCCAGACAACATCTATAAAAATATATATGTAACATTTTTTTTTACAGGTATTGGCAAGAAAACACCTAAGGGAAGAAATAAGGGGGCATCATAATCTGACACTGAAATATGATGGCACCACAAAAAAGGGGAGACATTTTACAGAAGTTGAACTAGCTACAGATAATACTACATATTATTAATATCAATTTGCTTTTCAATTTATCTGCCATTTTGTCATAACTGTCACTATATCATTTATTAACCTTCAAATGACCTTTTAACCCTATTGGGCACCCGAAATTACATCTGAGGGTTTTTAAAAGTGTTCAGATATACTGAATAGATGTGAGAGTTTTGCTTTGTGTGATATTTCTTGCAAATAGGCAAGTAATAAGTATAGAAAACCTTGTTAAAACATGGTCTAATGAATTTTTTTGTGTTTGGGGTGAATATGGTTACCATAGCAACCATCTGAAATGATGTTAGTCACTGTATAATGACACCCTGGGGTATTTACCCTTGCTATTTGGATAAATTTTGGAAAGCTTACAATTTATATGAGGGGAAATAAGATTATTAATATCAATTTGCTTTTCAATTTATCTGCCATTTTGTCATAACTGTCACTATATCATTTATTAACCTCCAAATGACCTTTTAACCCTATTGGGCACCCTAAATTACATCTGAGGGTTTTTAAAAGTGTTCAGATATACTGAACAGATGTGAGAGTTTTGCTTTGTGTGATATTTCTTGCAAATAGACAAGTAATAAGTATAGAAAACCTTGGTAAAACAAGGTCTAATGATCTTTTCTGTGTTTGGGGTGAATATGGTTACCATAGCAACCATCTGAAATGATGTTAGTCACTGTATAATGACTCCCTGGGGTATTTACCCTTGCTATTTGGATAAATTTTAGAAAGCTTGAAATTCATATGAGGGGAAATAAGATTAATAATATCAGTTTGCTTTTCAATTTATCCACCATTTTGTCATAACTGTCACTATATCATTTATTAACCTCCAAATGACCTTTTAACCCTATTGTGCACCCTAAATTACATCTGAGGGTTTTTTAAAAGTGTTCAGATATACTGAACAGATGTGAGAGTTTTGCTTTGTGTGATATTTCTTGCAAATAGGCAAGTAATAAGTATAGAAAACCTTGTTAAAACATCGTCTATTGATCTTTTCTGTGTTTGGGGTGAATAAGGTTACCATAGCAACCATCTGAAATGATGCTAGTCACTGTATAATGACTCCCTGGGGTATTTACCCTTGCTATTTGGATAAATTTTAGAGGGCTTGAAATTTATATGAGGGGAAATAAGAATATTAATATCAGTTTGCTTTTAAATTTATCTGCCATTTTGTCATAACTGTCACTATATCATGTATTAACCTCCAAATGACCTTTTAACCCTATTGTGCACCCTAAATTACATCTGGGGGTTTTTAAAAGTGTTCAGATATACTTAACAGACGTGAGAGTTTTGCTTTGTGTGATATTTCTTGAAAATAGGCAAGTAATAAGTATAGAAAACCTTGTTAAAACATGGTCTAATGAAATTTTTTGTGTTTGGGGTGAATATGGTTACCATAGCAACCATCTGAAATGATGTTAGTCACTGTATAATGACACCCTGGGGTATTTACCCTTGCTATTTGGATAAATTTTGGAAAGCTTAAAATTTATATTAGGGAGAATAAGATTATCATTATCAGTTTGTTTTTCCATTTATCTGCCATTTTGTCATAACTGTCACTTTATCATTTCTTAACCTCCAAATGACCTTTTAACCCTATTGTGCACCCTAAATTACATCTGAAGGTTTTTAAAAGTTTTCAGATATACTGAACAGATGTGAGAGTTTTGCTTTGTGAGATATTTTTTGCAAATAGGCAAGTCATAAGTATAGAAAACCTTGTTAAAACATGGTCTAATGACATTTTCTGTGTTTGGGGTGAATATGGTTACCATAGCAACCATCTGAAATGATGTTAGTCATTGTATAATGACTCCCTGGGTTATTTGCCCTTGCTACTTGGATAAATTTTGGAAAGCTTATAATTTATATGAGCAAAAATGAGATTATTAATATCAGTTTGCTTGTCAATTTATCCGCCATTTTGTCATAACTCTCGCTATATCATTTAATAACCTCCAAATGACCTTTTAACCCTATTGTGAACCCTAAATTACATCGAGGGTTTTCAAAATTGTTTACATATACTGAACAGACTTGAGGGTTTTGCTTTGTGTGATATTTCTTGCTAATAGGCAAGTGATATTTATAGAAAACCTTGTTAAAACATCGTTTAATGACATTTTTCTGTGTTTTGGGTGAATATAGTTGCCATAGCAACCATCTGAGATGATGCTATGCACTGCATAATGACTCTTTGGGTATTTACCCTTACTATTTGGTTAAATTTTAGATAATTCAATATCCATATTATCAGGTAAAATATATTATAATTAGAACTATTTTTAAAATTTATTCCCTGTTTTGTAACAGTTATGTGCGATGTAATTTGTTAACTCTCAAATGTCAATACGACCTTTTGACCTATGTTACCCCATGCATTGCACCTAGGCCCTATATAGATCTGTTCTGTAGGCTTATTCTGAAAAAATTCTACAAAATATGTGTATGGCTACTGAATGAAAATGGTATGAAGTACTTCAATAAACTTGATTTAGCTTCTTTTTGTTGTATTGTTTTTGTATTTGGGGTGAAATATCGTCATGACAACCATCCAATTTAAATTATTGGTTTTAAATTAATGCTGAATAAGCATATCTATGTATCTATTTTAGTTCAAGGGCTTACAGATTTATGAATTTGAAAAATATTTTGAGATGTAATGCTCTTTTTCAATGTTTTCAGAACTATTCATTCTCAGTTCTAGAGTAGTAAGTGATACATATAGGATAAAACGGTTGCCATGGCAACAGAGGGTGAATAGGTATATAAATGGGTACACAAAATTTGAATCGGCAAAGAATGTTTTGTATGTAAGTGGTATGAATTATATTACAAGGTATGCTTTTATGCAACAACAAGGGTAATGATGATCATTGCATTTGTGTTGACATGTGTTTGTAAACCACTAATTCAGTGAAAAACAGCAATATTAGCAATGGGGAAAACAGCCAATATTTGTACATGATATATAGTGCAAGTATGAAATTGCACTAAAAATGCTATAACTTCGGTTCTAGACGTCCCAGACACAAAATTCAAAAAACGTTTTTCTTCTCTTATGCCCCTCTATAATGAGGGTTAGGTTTTATAGCTATCCCGTCACTTTGATTTTTTCATGAACATAGCTAGCATTGGAAATTAAAACGTTAACGTTACCTGGACATCCCCAGTAATTGCCTGTTTTATAGCCGCGCACGCTGTGTAGAAAATGCTTGGGCATGATAGCCTAAGACTAAGAGTAGTAAAACTATAAGTTGTCAATTAATAGACTGTAAAAAATATATTTTGTTTTTGAAGAACGAAAAACATGCATGACATTCCTCAGCTGGCTCAGTTCAAGTTTTTTCTATCAACAAACCCATGAGCTGGGCTTGACGACGGGCACTGACTGTTCAACTGTGATTCTAAGTGCCCGTGACGTCATAAACGAAAGTGTACACACAGCTAAAAAAATAGCCACGTGTGTCAGTGAAAATAATTCATGTAATTTAATACTAGCCGTGTATTACAACAGCATGTATGCGAAAGTTCCCGTATTTCTTATTTTTGGGAATTTTGACATGATTGTCATTAATTAGAAATCAGGAATTTCGTCTCTAGGCCTAGGCCTAATCTAGCCTAACTGGTGAATGCGCAGCACAAAAATTAAAGAAAACTTTTGCAGTTCTAGTCTATGGACATGTTTACATTGATATGGTCATATTAATAAGCCAAAATAAAATCACCGATTTTTTATGATTTTAGACCTGGGCATGTCCTTTTAATAATAAGATACCGATAAGATACCAATCGATAAGTGTTAGGGACTTGGCCTACTGTAGGCCCTATGCCCTAGTTGAACGAGAATAATTATATGGGCCCTATAGGACCTATATGCCAGTCGGTGAGCTAATCGTTTCTTTTTTTGGTTCGGGGCATCATGCGTCGGTCAGTGCTGAGTACGAGCCTAACGAGGGGACATGTGGGAATGAGAGGCTACCTGTACCGGGTCAGTAACGTTACCACCACGTCCACGCTGCAATCAAATGAAGAAAGTTGCTGAAAATATAGACCAGTTG
Organism: Flabesymbios commensalis; assembly: GCA_964017125.1. Classification (NCBI taxonomy): domain Eukaryota; kingdom Metazoa; phylum Annelida; class Polychaeta; order Terebellida; family Flabelligeridae; genus Flabesymbios; species Flabesymbios commensalis. Next base: position 56,362,127 of record OZ024909.1, on the reverse strand, counting down.
TCAAAAACTATGAGTAAAGTCAGTCTGACAAACGTAGACTACTGTCTAGATACCGTTACTATTGTAGCCTATACAAAAACTTTTGAGATTCACTGTCACCAAATCACTGTAGGCTACCAGGCATGTTTAATATCAATTTTGTTAGGTATAGTCCTTGGGCCAGACCAAAATTTAGTACCAGTTGGTGTGACTAAACTTTATTGTGATTTTCAGTTAGATAAATATATGAGGGGTCTAAAAATGTATGATGGCCTTTTCAGAACGGTAGCTTAAGGGCAGTAATTTCTGTTTTAAAGACGGGGGGGGTCTCGAAATCAAAAAGTAATTATTAATTATATCTTTTCATCTATTAGTCCTACAAAATTCCATAACACATCGTTTCTGACATAATTCGGGCCAAGGAATACGTTTTTGATGTTTTGAAAATGATTTAACCAATATTTCGACGACAAATCCAAGATGGCCGCCAATTTCAAGTCGTATTTCTCAACTCTATGGCATAACTGGTTTATTCATGTCTATATAATGTTAGAAAATTTGTAAGTAAATATTCTAGATAGACAACCAAACTAGCATTAAATTAAACTATGTATGATGGCCTTTCAGAACGGTAGCTTAAGGGCGGTAATTTCTGTTTAAAAGAGGGGGGTCTCGGAATCAAAAAGTAATTATTAATTATATCTTTTCATCTATTAGTCCTACAAAAATCCATAATACATCGTTTCTGACATAATTGGGGCCAAGGAATACGTTTTTGATGTTTTGGAAATGATTTAACCAATATTTCGCCAACAAATCCAAGATGGCCGCCAATTTTAAGCTGTATTTCTTAACTCTATGGCATAACTGGTTTATTTATGTCTATGTAATGTTCGAAAATTTGTAAGTAAATATTCTGGTCAGACAATCAAACTAGCATTAAATAAATCTATTTTTGTGTATATCTTGTAATATATAAAAGCAGTTTAGTTATCCAACGGACGCGTGCTTCATAGCACTTGTTGTGCGTATCTCTGTATGAAATATGTCACAATAAGGCATACATGTCTAATATTTGTTTATATTGTCCATTTTATTCTTGGTGGAATCAAATAATAAATAACAAAATTAAAAAGAAACACTAATTATAAATAAATTAATGATAGCATGTATGGTTCATTTCTTTAGACGTTTTTGATTTAGATACACTGTAATCATATTAATAGTGGTATGCTATTTTGTGGTTGTTATCATGATTATGTGATTGAGCCAGACCAATATTTAGTACCATTCGGGGTGACTAGAAACAACTACTCTAAATGGTTTTGTATGCCTTACACATGAACACAAATGTATGATGGCCTTTTCAGAACGGTAACCATGGTAACGATACGGCCTTTTATTTTATGTTCAACGTTTGTTGATATTATCCATTCTTTTCTTGGTGGAATCAAATAATAAATATTCATATTTTTCCACGAATTAAAAAGAAAATGTAATTATGAATAAATTAATGATAGCAGGGCTCATTTCGGTAGACGTTTTAGATTAGATACACTGTATCATGGTAATACTAGTATATATTTATTCTGTTGTTATCATGAATCTGTAGCATGGTGGTTATTTATCAACTTTATTAATTATCAACATAGTATATACCTGAGTAGCCATGGTAGCTCGATATAGTAGTTTGAATAGGATAAGAAGGTATAGTTCTTCGATTTCAGCGTAATGTATTAAATCCGTTTCACCTGTATAAATGTGAATTCAGCAGTAATGATGATCATAAACAATGTTGTTTTTCAGCTTGATCATTGTTTACGATTTAAAACAGAACAGAAACCAACTGTTCTTTTTAGTGTTAAATCAGAACTAAGCTAAAATCACATTAAGATGTCGATAAAATAAATGAAATAAACATGCTACCCAAATCATTACCACCATTCAGCTCTGTAAAAAAACTACAGTATTATGGTATACATTACATGTAAATATCGACATGTAGGCCTACTACTTAGCTATGTGATCCGATCATGTCATACACTATATATATTTACACACAATATGTAAATGCAATGGTGGATATGTTGCATTTATCTTTGTTTAAAGTGTGAACACGTCGATGAACGAACTTGTTGAGTATTATAATTTATCATCATCTGTGTCATCATCCGAAGAGTGCCTTTTCATCATACATGGTTATACAGTTCTGCATTTGTACATTTTAATCTCTTTTCAAGACATTGACACTGGCAGTTTACAAATACGCTTAAAATAGGCCTACACGAGAGGAAAATTAGCACAGCATCTGGAGCAGAAGAACTAGTTTTTATCTTAAGCATCGAAAATCCAGCCGCGATCATCATCAGGACGAGGGATATCAGGACAGATAACCAAACTCCTGTGACATATGCTTGCTTGATATTTGGCATGCTGGTATATGGCTATCTCTGCATGATGCCCTTCTTATCCCTGGAAATTTTCATATCACACGTTAATGATTTTGGACAATATAAACGGCATGTGAACTCTTGGAGTGCCTCATAGAGATCTGGTGACAGTGCCCAGTTTCAACCAAGATTTGCCAATGCATCTCTAAATTTGTGATTGTTTATAACTCCTGTCCATGCACCAAGCTTAATACCTTGACCCGAAAAGGAACTTATGGTGTCGCATCCTGTGTAACAATGTAGCCCTATAAATGTAACACTATAAATGTAGTCCTATAAGGTAATATCTATCAATCTCTGTCGAACTTTGGTACCACTTTGCATATATAAATGACACTATATGTTAGTGCTGAATGCAAGGCTAATAATGAAGATATCAGTGGCATCTTCCACAAGAACAACATCATTGTAGGTCTAATATTCAGCGGCATGTTTTGCATGAAGCAGCACACGCGTATCTGCTTCTTCAGTTGTACCAGCTGGAAGATTAATTATATCGGATTTTTTTAAAAGGATTTGTCCAACTGGTTTGCAGTAGCTCTACAACGGACTGGATGTCAGTTTCATCTTTTTTAACACGTGATGGCTGAAGATCTAAATGAATATTATGTGGAGAGTCGATTTCAATAACACAGCTGCTTTATGGCTGTACTTCTATATTCGGCATTGAGGTAGTATTTACTCACAGCAGATGGTTTTGTGCTGAAACCTTTGGTACCACCTGCAGTTTGGGGTATCCTTGTTTGTGGTTTCTTCAATAGCTTCGTCAACAGGTATTCGACCAAGAGGGGTTCTTTGCTAATTTGAACGCTGAACCCTCTACCTGTAAAATATTTGTAAATTTTCGGGTGTTCCTCCGAAAGTCCTATCATTTGAGAATTGTATACCCTCATATATTTAGTCTACATGAAAGATTATGTAGAATTCTACTCATTATTTCATGGTGTTTTCATGAAGTCCCTTGATGGAGTATCCTCACAATACTGATTGCTTACAAGCGAGTGGGGAAGAAACATTTTTTTCTTCAAAACATGGATGTCAGAGTGGGTGAAGAACCTGCATCAAACAGTTTTACCAACTATGAACCAGGGTCCACACCCTACATAAAAAATGTTGATAGTGACCTAGGAAAGTGATGTTTTGACTGACGTAACGCGGTCTAAATAGACAAAATGGCCAAATATGTGCTGCCATTTTAACTTAAGTCTTTATTAATCTACACTATACACCCCTAGTAAAGCTAAAGCCATTTATATGTGACAGTTTCGTTGAATGTTACATTTGGATGTTACTTTTTGAACGCGCGGCAAAAATATCGAGATTTCGAATGTACATATATGTATGTTATTTCTTCTCTGACATAAAAAATATCTCATAACATCCTTAACCCTTTCAGCACGGGGATCGTCTTAATAACTCAAAATCTGACGTCTACAGATTCTGACGTATAAAAACGGTCCCCGCACTGAACGAAATACTTTGTTTTATAATGGCCGTAGACCCACAGCATAGGTATATTCAAATGGATCGGAAAGAGCTAACTAAGACATTTATGATGATTTCAAAATAAAAAATCACTTTAGTTTCCATAGCTTATGCAATAATATTTCAGCGCCTTCAGGGTTAAGCTACCGTTCTGAGAAAGGTCAGCATACATTTTTGTTCATGTCTAAGGCATACCAAGCTATCTGGAGTAGTTTTTTTTCTAGTTACCCCGGAAGGTATTAAATTTTGGCCCTATCATATGACATACCACTATTACCATGATTACAAGTAATGAACCCTGTTATCATTAATTTATTTATAATTAGTGTTTCCTTTTAAATTGTGGAAAAATAGAGATATGTATTATTTTATTCCACCAAGAAAAGAATAGATAATATAGACCAACATTGGACATGTATGCCTTATTGTTACACATTTCATAGAGATACGTTTTCGGTCCTCACATCCTTAAGTGTTATAAAATACACGTCTGTTGGATAACTGAACTGAATTTATATAAATTTGCAAGATATACAAAAAAAATAGTTTAATTTAATGCTAGGTTAATTCCCCATAACTAAAATCTTTGCTTAAAAAAATTCGAACATCAAAGACGTAAATAAACTTGTTATATCATAGAGCGAAGAAATACAGCTTAAAATTGGCGGCCATCTTGGATTTGTCGGCAAAATATTGGTAAGATCATTTTCAAAACATCAAAAACGGATTCCTTGACCCAAATTATGCCAGAAACGATATATTATGGATTTTTGTAGGACACATAGATGAAAAGATATAGTTAATATTTACTTTTTGGTTCAGAGACCCCCCTCTCTTTAAAACTGAGAATACTGCCCTTAAGCTACCGTTCTGAAAGGGCCATCATACCTTTTTAGACCCCTCATATATGTATCTAACTGAAAATCACAACAAAGTTTAGTCACCCCGATTGGTACTAAATCGTAAAAATTCGGCCCCTGGCCCAAGGACTATTAGTAGGCCTACCTACGTATAGTACTACTCCCGGGGCTACTCTACAGTGCTATATATATTGGTGACGTCATAATTTAAATTTATAGCTCTGTGACGTCACATGCTCCAATCCTTCTTGTGGCATCTCAGAAGAGAAGTTTCATGATGCCCAAGGATATCAGCATGCATGTATAATGTTGAACAGTTTCTATGAAAATATGTAGATCCACTATCCCTTGCTTTATAAATCCCAGTAAGCCTAGTATTAATAAGAATAAAGTTTGAAGATAACGTTAGTAACAATTTAAGTCTGTGCAAAATTTTAACATAAATCATGTGACGAAAACTTCAGGCAAATCGTCAAAACTTCAGATTACATCACAGTAGGCCTAGACTAGGCCTACTGAAAATCTCACAATTACTGAAGCAGCCACAGTACGGAGACACGTACGCTATAGGCCTACTACTGAAGATACCACAATTTAATTTGCTGCACACATGAAAAGTAACCGCATTAACCTAAAAAATTGCCACAAAAGGTTTCTCAACGCCAGGCATTTTGGTATCAGGTAGGCCTAGTATCATATCAAAAGTTTACTACATCTAACCATTCAAAAAGTAAAATATTCAAGATGGCGTACAAGATGGCCGCCAAATCCTTAAAATTTCAATTATTTGACCATTATTCATTGTGACTTGTTTTGGTGTTTCTTTTATAAATCATAGTATACTTTAGGAAGTATTCTGGTCGCAGGCTCTCGTCTTAATGACCAGCTCATCTTGAAACTCCTCTTGTTTTCTCGTTCCAGCGGGAGCCAACAGTGGCGGATCCAGGAGTGTGGAAAAAAATCGGTGGAAAAAAGGTAAGGTAGGTGTAAAATATATACAAAATATATATTTCCCGCGCCGAAACCAGAGATAAAATAACTACATATTATTATAATTAGTAGCCGAAAAGACACTCTGGAAACCATTGAAATCTATTATATACATACTAATGGGGCAGACACTTTTAAAAACAAGTATGCGATATATATAGTGATATTTCTTATACCTAGGCCTATACAATATGCTACAAAGATATCAATAGATATCAAATATGTCTACAATAATTATACCTATTATTATTATGACAATAAGTGACATGTAGGAGAGGGTGGGGCTAAAAGTCACACAAATAGAAACAAGTTTATATTTATTTCATGTGCTTTATTAGAACCAGTTTGGCAATGGCAAAGCATAGGCACATTTCTTAATTACGCAACGTAAATTCCTTTGAAAACTCCAGTATGTGTGTAAACCACAGTATGGGGTTAGGGGCAGACCATTTAATACCAGGGGGGGGGGGGGTAAGGTTTTTTTCGTAAAAAAATAGTTTGTTTACAAAATTGGCAATAAAAAATAGTTTGCTCTATAGAGTGTGGGAAAAAAATAATTCGTTTATTTATCTGTAAGAAAAAATGGATTGTTGACAGCCAGCAGATCTTTCCAAATCTGCTGGAAACTGCCAAAGAAAGGCAAAAATTCCCTTGCTCCGCTCGGTCAAACGTCTAATGTTTATAGGTATTATACCGGCACATTGGAATGAGCATGATAAATAACACCTACCTTTTAATTTATGGGATCAAAGGTTTAGTCAATTGTTAAAACTTGCAGGACATGGGTCCCCCAGAATACAATATAGTTAAGAGCAAGTTCCCAAATCGTAGCAAGTCATTATATACTTGAGCGACATTTATGTGTTAGTAATTCCACCAAAGGTCAAAGCTCTTAGACCTGGCTCTTAGCTGGGCGCTGGGTTTGCAAGCTCACTGACTTTAATACTGCGGGGATTGCGAAACAGCTGACCCCCAGAATGTGTATTGACAGGACAGCTTTTCCTGAAACATTCTACACTCCGCTAATGTTGGTTCAATGTTGGGCCAGCGTCGCAGACGTTGGTCTAACATTAAAATAGAATTGGGGCAATGTCTCGTTTGAGTAGTATCTTGTAATCAGATTAGCTGCTGATATTTATGCGTCAGCCTGTACTCTAGAGGCCACTGTATGCCTACACGTGACCGTCCTACGCATGCCCGTTTCGCTGTTGAATGCATCTTTCAACTTGTCCTGGAAAAAAA